>JAGFNQ010001560.1:0-59831 GCA_024364735.1 Boesenbergia rotunda
CGGGAAGATCGTAGGAACATCTCCAAATAGGTTGATATCCAACCATAGATAAGAACAACCATGGCTAGAGTCCATCAAGTTATTCTTAGCTATGAAGGTAGGTAATTATACCGATTATACATATATACATATGTAACTATCACATTATGCTATCAACTAATTGAATGTTTGCATAAATCATTGGGTTGTTAACTCATTAACAAGTATGCAACAATATACATAGCACCCAACTGCACCTCTCTTTACATCGACCTTGGCTGTGGCACAACAAATCGATGCTCCAAGCTTAAGGCTGACCCATTAATCAAGAAATAGTTTTAATATGGTTGGAGCTCATTCAACCGTTTAGTCAGGCTTGGATGTGTCCAACAACCAAAACTAAGGATTGACCTCTGACTCCAACTATATTAATCATAAACTAATTCCATGGTTTGAACATGTTGAGGTTCAAGCCGGGCATGGATGTGTCCATCAACCCAAACGAGAAACAAAACTCCGGTTCTAACCATATTAATGGAAGGTGTTGGCCTTAATATTTTGTAAGGGGTTTTGGGTCTCATCCTTTTCTTTTATGCACATTCATGACATATAATTATGTCATGTTCTAACGATTTCCTTAATAAAGTATGTATGTGACTTAATTTATCAAGTCTCATTAATTGAATTAGGAACCGGATTTCCTAATTCTAATTTCATACTTTATTCAAGGAATTGTTTTGGGAAACAATTTCCTGAATTATCATAATCAATTTCGGAAATAATATGTTTAAGACTTTGATTTCTCTAAATCAAATCTTATTAAATTAAGAGACAGATTCCCTTAATTCAACCACATATTATTTTCATGAAAATCTTATTTAAGGAAATATACTCTATAGGAAACAATTTTCCTAATTAATTTTGGAGACAATAATATGTAAGAGCATCACCTCATAAATCAAATAAGGAAATTATCGTTTGAGAATCACCTCAAAAATTTCCAAGATTTGATCACATATTTTATTTATGGAAAATTAATATCAATAACTTAATTTGGATGGCTCCCCGAGGCTCAATCCAAATTAAACATTTGACAATTTAAATTCAATTTAGGAAATTTAATTATAACAACTAACTTTAAATTGGACGGCTCCCCGAGGCTCAATCCAAAATAAAGAATTTTGTAAATAATTTAATTTCCAATTATAAATTTAAATGCCAATTAATATTCCCATAATTTGTCTAGACTTTCTTGAAAGAAAGTGCCCAAAATTGCGAGCTTTCCATAAATGGAAAGTTTCCAAAAATAAAAGGTTTTCAGAATAATTTAAGTTTCTGGTACAAAGAAAACTTACGTTTTTCCAAAATTGCAAAATTTCCAAAATAGGAAATTTCCAAAATTGGAAAGTTTCCAAAAATGGAAAGTTTTCACAATTATCATAAAATTTCAGAAACAGAGATATTTCAAAAGTTTGCGAAATTTCATGAGGATTTCCAAACTTTGAAATTCCTAAATCGAAAATTTACCATAATTGGAAAGTTTCCATAATTGAAAATTTTCCAAAATTGAGATCATGATAAAGCTTTCCGCAAAACAATTATATGATTATGTCGAACACAAACCTCGCTCTGATACCACTGTTGGGACCGGGTGCATGTTGACATGGATGCGGGTTCGTAATTTCAAAATTAATTACGTGCAGCGGAAGGTTTAGCATAAATAATTTCTCTAAATCATTTAACCACACATCTAAGCATGCAATTTTATCTTGTGTAGACATGATCATATATTTAAAATTTTGCAGAAACATAAACTAATTTACGTATTACCTCGCGTAACTCGAAGGAAGGGACGAGATCCAACCGTAAGCGTCCCTTGGAAGCTCCGCCTCTATTCGCGTCCACGCCGAGTATCTTCGGGATGACTTCGCAAAGCCACGAGTTTCGTGTTCTCGAGAACTACTAGATTCTCCGAGAACGCGACGAGAAAAACCAAGAGAGAAGTCGGAAGACTAACCACAAAAGGATAACCGGAATCAAAATTCCGGCGAAGCAAAAGAAGAGGCTTGCGGCAAAAAGATCTTTGCGGCAAACTCTAATTCCGACAATAGGTGGTGGTCGGCAGGGAAAGGGCAGGGGTGGCCGGCTGGTGCTCCTTCTTGGGGCTGGTTGGCGTACGGCAAGAAGGGGAGAAGAGAAGGAGAGAAAGAGAGGGAAAGAGCCTATGCCTTCATCTCTATGATTATCCCCCAAGCCTTGCCTTGGGTCCTTTATATAGTGGCCTCTCAACCATCAAGCCTCTCAAATATAAAATAACTTATTCCATCATGCCAAGTTTGATTTTATATCATGGTTAAAATCATATTTTAATTCATGATAAAAAATCAATCAAGTCTCTTCTCTCCTATGGAATAAATTTCCTTATCATGGTAAATCAATCCATGATTGATTTTATAAAATAAACCAATCCATGGTTCATTTTAATTTCCATGAAAAATAAACCAAACCTTGGTTTATTATATAAAAATTTATATCATCCATAATTTTATAAAACAAACCACACTTGGTTTATTTTATAAATTGAACCAAAAACTTGGTTCTCTCCCTTTGTTGTGGCCGGCCAAGCAAAGAGGATGGAGGCCCTCTTTGGCCGGCCCATCCAAGCCAAGCCCCAATGAATTAAACTTATTTAATTCATCTATTAAGTCTTCAAAAGACTTAGCCATTTTACGCTTCCGATGCGTCTCTGAAAAATTCATATTCGACTTATTGTTTGGCTCAACCAAACTTAATCTCTCTTGATTGGAAAATCTAATTTTCAACTCGTTTTAAATCCCTCGGATTACTCGTAGTGCGTGTGACTAAATATGCTTTCGATTTATGTTGGTCGTCTATAATTAATCAATTATAGAACGATCATGAGTGGCACCTAGTAGTACATCATGATCCCCAATTAATCGAAAGATCAACGGTTAACCTCAGAAACAATTCGGAAACCCTTCAGCAGCTATAATGAATCGTGCCCATTCCCTTCACCATCTTATACCCACTTGGTTCAGGACATGGTCTATGTGTGTCAGTCCCCACTAGGCTGACTACGTCACACCTAGCCCAAGTAACGTTTTCTCGTCCTACGGATTCTAATTACTCTCATGTATTTAAGAGATTCATACTCTGAACATGTCATGCTCTGGCCAGAGGCTTCGAGTAACAATCCGACGATAGGCCTCGGGTATACATCTCCTCGCAAGGAGTGGTGAATCCTTTGTAGGCTGTTCAAACATCTTCGGGCACTTCGGCTTATACCCAATCATCCTGGGTCCACACCTCCTTGGAGATGCTTGCTTAAGATGTCAAAGTATAAGTCTCCATGACCAAGATGACTTGAACACCGCAAGTCAAAGGAACATCGCACTTAAGCTGCAGTAAGAACTTCACTGACATATCTATATGTAGACTACCATATGAAGTTTTATAGCCAGTCACTCCAATGAACTAGTTCCCTTAACTAGCATTCATGTTTATCTCCGGACATCTCAATGTCACCAGCCAGTGAGAATCAGCTGATTAGAGAATAACCCATGCTAGTCTCAACAGAATTGATAGTGTCCGTATTTATCAATTCATCGACTAGGGACAATTTCAATACTTCACAATTGCACATGTAGAGATAATCACTAGTTGTGAATTCATCACAAATTCTCTCATGCTGTGAATTGTATTGCGGACATTCAGTAAATGAGTTTAAGATCTCAATCAAATACACAAACATGTATACTCAAATAGTGAATATTCATTTATTAAAATAAATGATTACAATCATAAGGCGATTGCCTTAGGACACTTCTCTCATATCACTAACAGAGTGTCGGACCCCGAGTCGCCGACCTCGGGCGACGGACCCCGAGTAGCCGACCTCGGGCGACTAACCCGAGTGGCCGACCTCGGATAACCGACCCCGAGTGACCTTCCTTGGGCGTCCGACCCCGAGCACCTGAACCCGAACCGGGGCCTTATCTGCCTCTGCCTCCACTCTTCCCGCTAAGCCTCAGGCCCAGCCCGTGGGACCGAGAACAACCCGGCTTAACATTCTTCAACCCGGGTCACACTCGATCGAACCCGACCGGGCCTCCAACCCCCTTCAAAAACCACTCGCCCACATCAATCGGTAAGAAATTTCGATGGACCCAAATCAATTCTCCGAGATTGAAAAAATCCCATTATTCGCAAGAATGTCGAGAGTGTTTTCTCCATTAGATGATTAATTCTCTGGTTAATATTTGATTTTTTTTATAAAAAATTATTATGCTAAAATTAAATATTTTTTACGATTTAATTGTCCATATCCTGTCATGAAATAGACGATAGTGAGCTGAAGATGACATCATCCTTTTCTCTATAAGAATAACAGAAATGATACACATAATAATGAAAGTGGAGTGAATACTCCAATAAAAATTTTAACCGTCATTCGATAGTACGTCTGATACCTGATTAGCGATCGGATATTACCGACGGCTTTTGATCATCATCCCAAATTAAACTATATCTTGGGAGGACGGTGAACCTGTCAGGATTGTCGGCAATAGTGAATCCGTCGAAATCGACAGTGAATAATGTGAGATCGCAATTGCAGCGATCCTTGACGGATTCACGGTGCTCCCAGAATATAGTTTAGTTTGGAACGGTGGTCGATGGTAGTGTCTGATCAACGATCGGATATCGGATATGCCGTCGATTGATAATTAAAATTTTCACTGAGATATTTATTCTCACTGTTCGTATCATTATATATAGAGAAAGTTTTATTTTACTACTAGTAATTTTAATTTTATAAATTTTTAAAATACGCTTAGCACGTATTAACATTTATTGGTAAAAGAATTATCTCATTAATTTGCAAATCAGCTTGCATGTAAAATTTTAAAAGCTATTTTTTTCGGTTTAACAAAAATTGTAGCGTAGGTTTGTGCCGCCTGTAGATAATAGTTACTAAGGGGTGTTTGAGTTAGAGATTAAAACTATAGAAGATTAAATGATGATTTGAAATCAATAGAGGGCATTTTAAAAGGAATGTTGGACTAAATAGTAGATGAATTTGGGATGATCGGTTCGGTCCTATAAAAATTTTTCATCGGTCACAAGGATAAATTAGGAAACGCTTACGGTGGGCGATCTAGAAGCCCAACGTCCCAGGGTTCGCGTCCCATTTAGAGGAAAAATTCCTATAAAATACGTCATAGCTAGAGATCGAACCGTGGATATCTAAGATAACGACTAGTCGCCCTATCACTGCACCATAACCCCGAGGGCAAGGGCATTTTAAAAGGGATAATAAACTAGGAGGAGGAAAATGAAATTTTGTTTAGCAATTAAACAACACATAGATTCTCCCTAAACTTTAAACTTTTAAGTGTTGATATTTCTAAAACATGAATGACAGAAATAAATTCTGTAAATCTAAACACTTACAGTGATATGCCCTTGGTGAAGAAACCGGAAGACTTTGCCATCCGAAGAACGATCACGAACGAATCGAAAATTTTTTCATAAGTTCACAAACCAAATCCCTCTTCTGTAATTGGACGAACCAATCTTGAATGTTCTTCTCAATAACCCCTTCTTCGTCATGTGCACTTAGACGAACCTTGCACAATGACTTTATACACACGAGACAAATCCTTTCTCTTTGACCTCGCACATAGCTTGTCTCGCACGATCTCCATTGGCTTGGACGCGCACACATAGCATGCCCTTTCTTCTATTTTGCCCCTCCCCTTTGCCTTGGAAGCAATATATATAGGGGATAGAAGGTCTCTTCATATTCCTCCATTAATGGAGGAATATGAAAGAGTTGGAAGATGCACTACAAGAATTTTTGCAATCAACAACGCCCAATCGACAACGTTTTTTAAGAAAAACGTTGTCTTTTTTTGTTTTACAACGTTTTTAGTGAAAATCGTTGTCTATGTGTTTTACTTTTTAATAACGACAACGTTTTATAATGATGCGATGTGCTTAGTGTTGTGGTTTCGGATGAAAGACAACGCTGTTACAAAAGCGTTTTTTAAAAGCGTTGTTGTATTTCCCGCTAAAATAAAAAACACATCCCCTCCCTCCACCTCGCTCATTGCCAACCCTCGGCGGCTCGCGAAAAATATCTCCGCGCTTCTTTTCTCCGCGAAATATCTCCCTCCACCTCCCTCATTGCCACCTCCCTCGTCTTCTCCTCTCCACGAAATCGACATTGTGTACGATGGTGAACATACATCTTCTCCTAGGTGAACATACAATAGCGTCGGAGGGTTCCAGGAGCGGATCGGGAACAGCTCAAAAGGGGGGAAGAGGCGAGTGGAGAGAACATGCGGGGGAGACCGCGAGCTTGCAGCCAGCCAAGCCGCGAGCGGCGGAAAGAGGGAGTGAGAAAGTCATGCCCCCCTTCGTGTCTTCTCTTTCTCTCTCTTTTCCTTGCGCTCGATTTCCCGCACCGGAGAGAAAAAAAATCCGACATTTATCTCCTCGCCGCCGCTCCTCGCTGCGCATCTTGTATTTACGATCTCAACTGCGGCGCCGAAGATCCTTTCCGCTGCTTCGGGGGGTTTCTTTGCCATCTTCGGGGTTCACGGTCGTTCCCTGAGCTGCAGCCGGACTCCATGAATTGGTGAACTTGATTAATTGATCCGCAAAGTGCTCAACCTGCAGCGTCGTCTGATTTCCCTCCGGGAAAACCCGTCCGCCTACTGAATTTCACAGCCGCGGAGGGCAGCGGAGGCCCCCCTTCGCCGACTGAGTCGGTCATCCTTGAGCCGTTGCAGCAACAGCGGCAGCTTCCTCCGACCGCGCCGGCTTCTCTCCCCATGTCGCTCCCGTTAATTTCTTCTATTTCTTTTGACGCGAGAGTTAATTTCATTTTACTTTGCACATTTTTCTCTTTCAAATTTTAGGTTAGGTTTAAGTGCTACCAATTCTGAAGATGTCCGTACTGTCTAGGTTTTTTCTTGCTTCTATCACAGAAGACCTTTTGACTTTGTTTTTTCTTTTTGAATTCTGTATCTAGTTGGAAAATTGATCCGAGAAGTTCCTTCCTTTTCTTCATATTCCAATTTTGGTAGAATCACGTATAAAACGGATAGCTTTATTCTACTGAGAAAAAAGGAAGAGATTTCAAATAGTTGCCTAGGAGACCTTTGCAACCGCGCCTTTTTGAGATTTGTTGGAATAGTTTAATTTCTGAGCATTCTTCCACAAGGAATCTTCATAAGGTTTAGGCTTTAGGACCTTAAGTGCTTCACTTAATTCAATCTCAGCTTTCCTTAGTATTCTCATTGTTATGAGTCATAGTTTTCATTGCTTAATCTTCTGTATGCTGTTAACCTTTTTTTCCCTCAATAACAAGGTTTTCTCAATTGCAACAATTTAGTTTCCAGATAGTCTGACAACAAAAATGACAATGATCTTTTTGCTATGGAATTTTACATTTACACGAACACTTGGTACTTAATAACATTTTTATGATGATGCTTGTTGGTGTTGACTTGGAGCATTATCCTTACCTGATGTATGCATTTATTATGTTTAAAACTTGCAAAAATGGCTTAATTTCTTATTGTAAACCTCTTCAGCATGCCAGAATCACCTAAGCCATGGTCACAAGATTCACGACCAGCATACGATACAAAAGATGGTACACCAACAAGAAAGAAGAACTGCAACTGCAAAAACTCAAAATGCTTGAAGCTGCAAGTGCAATTTGTTATGAAGCGTTTCAACTTATCTGATACTCAGATTGGAGACCAACATAAGAATTTGTGTCCAAACTACTTGCGGTCAGTTAGATGAATCTCATCCTCTATTTCAATCTATGTAAAACTACATTATTAGTAAAACCCAGGTCATATTTTGGGTCTAAGCTGTTAATATTGTGTGATAACTGTTCATTTAAGATCTATTACTTGTAGGCTGCTAATTCTTGGTTAGCATTATTATTTCATCAAGGTCATCCGTAGTCCTCAACATACATAGATGATAAATGCCATATGCCTTCAATATTTTATCTTTTTCCTCGTCCTCAAGAGGGCAACCTAAAGTACTTAACAAATCATTCACTGGGTGTGCTTCATGCACCTGCTATTATCAGCTAATAGAAATATGCAACCTTGCCGCTGATTGTTTAATAGCATGAAACTATGTTTGACCTTTCACTTGTCAGACACACATGAATATTAGTACAAGATATCTGTATAATAGTTATCAGTGTAAATTTTCTAGCTTTTGTAATCTTCTGTCAGTGTAATATATAGGAGGAAGATGTTGACCTGTTAGTTGAGCATGTAGATGCTACAAACTGCAAACGAGCATGTCTCTACCTCACAAGTCCATCTAGGTATGCTTTATATTCTTTTGTAGTTGTAACATATGGAAGTATGTGAAGCAGTCTTTCTTGATAACACCCAAACTGCAAACGAGCATGTCTCTACCTCACAAGTCCATCTAGGTATGCTTTAGTTCTAATACATCAAATGTTTTATTTTTAATAAAGAGGTGACACTTTTGTCACATAACATTACTGTGCCTTTGTAGGTGGTTTTTAACTCACAAAGGTGGTTTTTAACTCACATAATACAGCAACCCCGCGGATGGTGAGTCACTTTCTTGTTTTAACTCAGTTCTAGGAAGTACGGGTTTCTGTCTGTTTTGCTTAATGCTGGATTACATATTGTTTATGTTGGTTTTGGAAATTTTAGATTAACAGTTTACTACCCTTGTGTTACATCACTTCTGGTTTCATCTTCGATGATTCAATCTCTATCAAGGTTATTAGTGTTTTTTTTGTTAATCTGATGGAATGTTAAATTAATCTAAGCTTCCAACTCAAGTATGGCTATAGGAAGAATGCACTTATCCGGACAATGCTAATGATGACAGCCTTTGGGGTTTTCACTAGGCTATATTTAGACGTCAAATATTCTACAGGTTGCATTGGACTATTTTAATCTTTATTAATTATGAAATGAAGTGAGATAATATTCAATGTGTAAAATATCCAATTACTTTGTAGAGAGGTCCTTAACTTTAAAAAAGAGCCCTAGGGTACCATCAGCCTTGGTTGCTTTTGTGCTCTCCATTTATTAGATCTTAGGCTTCAATTTTCATGATACTATGTGGCTACTAAGAAAAACCATATCTAGCCATTTTATTCTGTTTGATCAGACAGAAACTTTAATCATAAAAGAACATGCTAATGTATGCAGTTAGAAAAAACCTCAAATATATAACTGGGAGTTCTAGTCTTGGATGGTATGCTATTAAGTTTCATTGTATCAAGAATGATAATTGCTGTCATGGAATGGAGGATTATGATTACTATACTGATACCATTTTGGCTGTTGAACCATTTATCTGCAGTGCCAGGCAGAAACTTTAATCATAAAAGAACATGCTAATATGGGCAGTTAGTAAAACCTCAAATACCTAACTGGGAGCTTTAGCCTTGGATGATATGGTATTTTCATTGTATTCAGCATGACAATTGCTGTCAAGGAATGGAAGATAAAGGCTACTATGCTGATACCATTTTACCATTTTGGCTGTTAATTCATACCAAATATTTTCACGGAAAATATAGAATTATCAATTGTGTGGAAGGATTTCTTCTTGCAGGAAATGGTGATAGGAATCATCATCATCTGTCCTGAGTGATTACCATATTGTAGCTGTGTCTATATTGTGTGTAATTGATGGGAAATTGAGAATATCCACATTGCAGTTTCATTTATCACATGAGAATTTGATTACCTAACCTACTTTTTTGGTTTCATAATATCTCTCAAGACAAGTCTGATCAATTGATTTAGTGTACTTCTCATATTCTCTTCTTCTATTGTTTGACATTAGCCTCCTTGCATGGAAAAGAGTTAGATTCGTCTTGGTTTTCTTGTTCTTGCTCATGTCACCTGTATGCATTGCTTTAGCCATCGAATAGCTGGCCTTTGCTGCCCATTAAATGGGTTAGAAAGAAGAACTAGAATATTTAATCTTACATGCAGATCCAACATATTTTTTAGTCTACTTTATGATTATTTTTCTTCATTTGCCTTCTGTTTGCTTACTCTGCGCCATTCATTATACCTGCACATGCCCTTTATTAGCTTTGATTCCACATGGCATGATTGACAAAGTTGCCTTGGGTGACCATGGCTCTACAAAGCAATGTGGAGAGTCAGATGTTAATTGGATACAGCTGCAATCCAATTCAACTATTACTAGTTGTGATGGCCACACATTGCTGCCAATGTGATAGTACCTCACAGCGGTATTGCTTTATGAGGGCAGCAGTGGTTCTTCATAATGGTTGCTTTATATGCCAATTCAGTTGGGCGATTTGTAAACTCTTGATGGGGGGAAAAAATCTGCCCCTGCTGTCACCATTTTATTATCACTTTCCTCTAATTACTTGCTATAATGATCCCTATTATGTATCATGTGTAATTATATTTTGCTTGATTTTCCGGATTATTAACAGTCTTTAGCACTGCAAAACTTATTTTCCTTAATGGAAAATGAAAAGTAAATCTTTTTGGAATGTTCTTTTTCTGTCTTAATCTCTCGCTGTATGGTTTTCCCAAAATTAACATGAGAACCTCACTGGAGTTTGTGTTTGGTAGACCTTGGATCATGAATAATCTCTGGAACACTAGGACCAATTTTCCATCAATCTGTAAAACAATGGGTTATCTCCACATAGTGTCATTTTGTTTAAGAAGTATTTTTAGTGCTTATATTATGCTCCAATATCCTTGTTGAATAACTTTCTGTATATTCATCAATAATTATCTTCATGTTAGATCATGAATCTGACTTTTATGTTGTCATTTGTTTCCAGATAGCCTTTTTTTTTAATTGTTCTTGGCCTCTGACTATCCTTTGATTGGCAGCTGCAATGGCTTTAGATGTGCTGAACTTCACTCCTATAAATAATAAGCCCATTCGTATTATGTATTCAAATCGTGACCCTAGAATTCGTAAAAGTGGGTCTGCAAATATTTTTGTCAAGGTATTGAACAATTTTTGTTGCACTCAATTTTTTGGGGTTGACAACCTTCTTAAGCTTCTTTAATATATTTGAAGAACTTAGATGACAGTGTTGGAGATGATAAACTGAGAGAATTATTTTCTGGGTTTGGGACAATAACTTCTTGTAAGGTACTTTTTCTTCGCTCATTTTTTGCTCGACCTGTTTATTATATTACAATACCTTTCTATTGGATATGGTCGATATGCAACTGAGTCACAGGTTATGCGGGAACCAAATGGTGTGAGTAAAGGCTCTGGATTTGTTGCTTTCTCAACTCCTAATGAAGCAGCTCGAGCTGTAAGTTCTCACTTTTTTTGTATTTTGAAAATAGTAAACTGAATCTTCTTTCTGTATTTTGTTAGTTGGCAGAGATGAATGGAAAAATGGTTGGTGGGAAGCCACTTTATGTAGCACTTGCACAACGTAAAGAAGAAAGAAAAGCTAGGCTGTAGGTATTCGTTGTGCTCTGCATATTTTTCAGTTAACAAAAGGTCAGTGTTACATTGATTCTGTTTATCATAATCTCTAATAGTTCATCTAGGTATGCTTTATATTCTTTTTAGTTGTCACATATGGAAGCAGTCTTATTTGTGTGTATATAATCTCTTATCCCAATTTATTATTTTTATGCAGTGTTAAAGCAGATCGAGTTAACAAGCAGCCCCAAAGAACAACTTGTGAATGATGAAGTTTTATAGAACTTGTGAATTGAGATATTTTTTGTATTTAATATGGAATACAAACACTTTTGTAAATAATGCACTGTATTATAAGTGAATTTTGTAAACTATTATCAGTGTAAATTGTGAATATTATCAATTGTGAATAAAAATGCTTGTAAATTGTGAATATTGTAAATTGTGAATATTATCAATTGTGAATAAAAATGTTTATAAATTGTGAATATTATAAATTGTGAAAAACACTGCCTATTAAAAAGACAACGTTTTTTAAGTAACAATACACAACACGATTTTTGCGTTGTCTTTGTGCCAAACCACAACGTTTTTAAAAACCAATAGACAACGCGAAAAAAGCGTTGTCTTTGCTCCAAACCACAACGCGGAAAAAGCGTTGTCGTAGATATACTTTCTACAACGGCTTCATCAACAACGCTTTTTAAGCATTAACGACAACGCGGAAAAAGCGTTGTTGTTTCACTTTTTTCTTGTAGTGATGAAGAGGAAGGGGTGCCTCTTCATCTTCTATAACTCCAACATCTCCCACTCGTCCAAGTCAATCCATATAGATCATCTAGTCACAAAGACCATATTAGAATATTCAATTCATACTCCAGAGAAAATGGTTCGTGCGACAGCAAGCACACTGAGCAATTAATGCTAAGAAAGTTGTTACACTTAACTTAACTGCTCTATAGAACGAATCAGAGACATCAATAACTTGCCTTT
This sequence comes from Boesenbergia rotunda, assembly GCA_024364735.1. Taxonomy (NCBI): domain Eukaryota; kingdom Viridiplantae; phylum Streptophyta; class Magnoliopsida; order Zingiberales; family Zingiberaceae; genus Boesenbergia; species Boesenbergia rotunda. The sequence goes on from JAGFNQ010001560.1 coordinate 12,463, forward strand.
ACCCCAGACATCTCTAATCCCTCATATGACAACTATGTCATGTTCAACATCTCCAATCAATACATTTATTCACAATTACATTTTTAAGTACTTAACAAAAAATGTAATTGGTCGACCAGTGAATAAGTATTACAGATGTAAATCAATCTTAATCTTCCTTTTCAGCTAGAATATATTCATTCTAATCAGTCGCTTTCCTAGTTATGCTCCATAGACCGAATCATCCATAGCCAATAGGATACACACTAAAGTAGCAGTCACTGATTAAAACTTCAAGTAGACAGCTAAATAGTCCCTTAGGGTAAGATTGAGATTAACTTATAATCTCAAGGGTCTCACATAGTAGAGAAGCAGAGATCCATTCTCCTACTACCCTTATTGTCGCTATAGCACATGTGGTATGAATCACATGCTACGATGTTTTTTCTTTACCAAAAAGAGTGCATGTTTTTCTCAAATATTTAACATCGTACAGATTTCGATCTAGACATACCTAACGTCTAATCCGAATTCAACTTATGAATTCCAATCTGGCCTTAAACAGGTTTAGTAAATGGCGGGTGCATTTACTTCGATCATTACATAAATGATCTCATCTTGATACAAAAATCAAGACGACATCAACTTATGAGTATGTCTCTATTCACAACTACATAAGTTGTCTCATAAGTAATAGTCTTACCTCTATTTATACTCAACAAATAGAGACGATTGTCCATGTGAGTGGACCAACCTCAACCTGCCAACATGTTCATCGAGACTTTTATCTAAATGTAACAAATACATTTACACTGAATAGATCTGGCATTTCATATATAACCAATTGTGTTATATTTTTCGAAGTCCCAAAGACTTCACATGTCCTTGCACATGTCCTTGAAATGACTCTTTAGTCAATGGCTTAGTAAAAGGATCTGCAAACATAACACGTATAGGGATATACTCAAGAATTATCTTTTTCTTGTCAACAATATCCCTTATGCTTGCCTTGACTGTGATATTCGAGATCCTTAGAAAAGCTATAGTAGCTTAATTATCACAGTACACTGTAATAGGACTCTCACTGTCGTCATCAATCCTCAAATGCATCAAGAACCTTCTTAACCAGATAACTTCTTGTGCACAACTGCACGAACCACATACTCAGCTTTCATTGTCAACAACACTACATAAGTCTGTTTTGACAGGGCTACATAAGCCTATGTTAACAGCGCTACACAAGCTTATTTCTTGCTGTTCCATGAGATGGCGCTACCATTCAGCAAGAAGGTATAGCTAGATGTGGATTTTCTATTATCAAGGTCCCTTGCCCAATATGCAATTGTAGAGCCCTTCTGGCTCAGCTCTGATCCTTTTCACTGCTTTCCAGTGTCTCGATCCTGGGTTTAATTAGAAACGACTAACTAAGCCGACAACATAACTTATATCGAGATGAGTACACAACATCGTATACATCAAACTACCAATGACACTAGCATATGGTTTTTTTTTCATATCGGCTATCTCTTCAGGAGTCTTGGGAGACATATTTTTGCTCAGAACAACACCTTTCGCTGTAGGTGTTTGTTCAACTTTGCAATCAAACATATTGAAGTGATGTAGTATCTTAGTGATATAAGCTTCTTGGGACAAACCCAAAAGTCTTTTTGATTGATCACGAAAGATCCGTACTCCTAAGATATACTCAGTTTCTCCCATGTCTATTATGTCAAATTGTGATGAAAGCCAAGACTTGACATCAATCACAACCTTTAGGTCACTTCCGGCTATTAGCATATCATCAACATATAATGATAAAATGACAAACTTTCCTTTATCCTTCCTTAGGTAAACACAATAATCCTCATTGATCATTTCGAAACCATAAGACAAAATGACTTCATTGAATCTTATGTTCCATTGCCTTGACGCTTGCTTTAGCCCATACATAGACTTCTTAAGTCTACATACTTTATTCTTTTGGCCCTCAGCTATATAACCTTCTGGTTGTGTCATATAAATTTCTTCGTCAAGATTACCATTAAGGAAAGCCGTCTTTACATCCATTTGATGTAATTCTAAGTCAAAATGTGCTACTATAGCTAGGATAACTCTTATTGATACGAACTTCACAACTGGGGAGAATGTCTCTTCAAAATCAATACCCTCCATTTGAGTATATTCTTTTGCAACCAAACGAGCTTTGTATCGATTAATCGACCCATCTGTCTTCCTCTTAATTTTGAGAATCCACTTATTCCCAATAGCCCTGTGGCCCGGAGGAAGATCGACTAAATCCCAAACTTGATTCTTGTTGGATCGATAGAATATGATAGAGCGGGAGTGAATATCGTAAAACCGTTTCAGATTATAAAATTAAAGAATGCACAGCGGAAATTAAAATAACAAACGTGAACACAAGATTTTTTACTTGGTTCGGAGTCGCGGTCGACTCCTACTCGAAGGCCCACGGTCCTTGACCATTTACTGCGGGCAATTTTATAAGGCGCAAAGTTTTACAGAAAGTCGTACAGTATTAATGTAGTAAAAACAAAAATCTAACTCTTCGTTACCGACGCCCGGTGTGGATCGTTCTTCGGTGCGTAGGGTCGTCGGTGGCGCTAGAACCTCGAGATCAGAAGTTTCCGGAGCAGAGCACTTGAGCGAAGAGTGTCGAGGCGTTGGAAAAAGTGTGTTCTGAAGCCTTGGGGGTCGAGCCCCTTTTATAGTGCACCTGGGGGCGCCCGGGACGCTGGGGGCGCCCTCCACGTGTCTCTCGATCTGCAAACCGTCATCCGGAACTCGGTCAGCCCTTATCCCTTCAGGATCGGGCTCGAGGTTTGACGAGGGCGCCCGGGACACAGGGGGCGCCGTGCATGACTTGGTCTCGCTGGCTTCTCGACTAACTTCAGTCTAATCACTTCGTTGGCTTGGACCCAGGGCGCCCGAGGCATCCGGGGCGCCCGGGAGCACGGGGCGCCTGAGAGCTTGGGGGCGCTTGGCCCAGTGAGCTTCCGAAGTGTTTTCTTGCTCAACTTGTTTTGCCTTCACCTTGGGGGCGCCCGGGACCTCCGGGGCGCCCTGCCCAGCTGCTGCCCCTCTCCTTTGGGGCGTTCTGAGCTGTAGAAATTTGTTCCTTCGGTCCTGCATCCAGGGTTAGTACCAAACAAAACAAAGCGAGAATGTTAATTAATTTTACAGTCGTAGTTGTCTTGGTTCTGACTTCGGGTCTCCAAAATGGAACCCTAGGTCGAACCGACGCCTATTGTTCCCTCGACGGGGAACGCGTCCTCACCTACTCCTCTCAGGAGAATTTACTTGTTGCCAACCGGCTCCTCCGGTTGGACTTTTGCCCGGCAGTCCTTCGCTAGGTGCCTAGCAGTCCTTCGCCTGGTGCCTAGCAATCCTTCGCCAGGTCTTCGTTACCGAGCAGTCCTTCGCATAGTGCCTAGCAATCTTTCGCCAGATCTTCGTTACCAAGCAGTCCTTCGCCTGGTGCCTAGCAGTCCTTCGCTAGGTCTTCGACTCCTAGCAGCCCTTCGCTAGGTGCCCAGCAGCCCTTCGCCAGGTCTTAGGGTTTCGATGTCTAGCAGTCCTTCGCTAGGTGCCTAGCAGTCCTTCGCTAGGACTTCGGTACCAAGCAGTCCTTCGTCTGGTGCCTAGCAGTCCTTCACTAGGACTTTGTTTCCTGGTAGTCCTTCGCCAGGTGCCTAGCAGTCCTTCGCTAAGACTTTGTTTCCTGGCAGTCCTTCGCCAGGTGCCTAGCAGCCCTTTGCTAAGACTTTGTTTCCTGCACACTTAATGAGCATATTAGATAACAAATAACACTTAACTTTGAATCCTTTGCCAATATCAAAACAAGGTTCGATATGGTACTTCCTACACTAACAATTCTTTCTCATGGACTCCATTTCTTCATCCATTGCAACTTTCCATTTCTCCTTAACTGAACATTTCAATTCTTCCTTAATCATTCAAGGTTCTTCATCATCAACTGGGAGAATCATTAATGCCTCATTTTCAATGTCAAACCTTCTCCGAGGAATAATCTTACGATTACTTTTTCACAGGTTAGACTGTTGAGAAACTAATTCATTTATAGGTCATTTACTCCCACTAGGTTGACTAGATTCAGGTATCTCCTGTGATTCCTGATTCGTTGATAGAGGAACAGTATCCTCCTCCTCTATTACAAATAGAGGAGTTGATTTATCAACTTCACCTCTCGTTGGGAACTCAGTTTCGAGAAAAGTGGCATCTCTTGACTCAATTTCAGAGATGGTTTCATCTTATTGCTCACCAATAAAAACATAACCCTTAGAGGTATCAGAATATCTTACAAAGATACACTTCCTGTAACGACCCGGAAAATTCTCTTAATATTTTCTTTAAAATATTGAGCATGTCTAGATAATTTTCCGAGGGACCTAGAAATATTAATACGAATTTTGGCTTAGAAATCCATATTTTCTCATTTAAATTGAGAAAACTAAGTACTAATGAGCCTTATATGGGCTTTTTAGTACCATAATTATTGGTGGATTTTAGGTAAAAAAATTAATATAAATATAAAGGGGTTTAATGAGGAATATTAACATGATTATGGGAGAATTTTTAGGGAATTTTTGAAATTATGGGAAAAATAAAATAAAAATAAAATAAAAAAATAAGGTGCATGGACCAAGAATTGAACCTTGGACCTCTTGTACCACCATGCATGCTCTAACCAATTCATCTAACAAGGGAGTGCTACGAGGAAATGAAGTGGATTATGGTTAAGGCTTAGGGAAAATGAAGAGACACCATGACTCTTCACTTACCCTCCTTAATGTGTTATAAAGAGGGGGCATGGGAGTTACTTTCTTTCTTCCATCAAGTCTACCTTTCTTCTTTCTCCTCTCTCATTCTAGCCGAAACCCCAAGAGGGGATTCTCCCTTGGAAAAGGCTCATATAAGGCTCCATCTCCAAGATCCAAGGCTTTTACAAGGGTACAAAGGCTAGGGGTGGTCAAGAAGCAACAAGATCTTCATCCTTCTCCCAAATCTAAGGTCTATAATCAAGATCAACCAAAGTAAGACTCCCTCACCTATGGTATAATAGTTCCTTTTTGATTTTTAGCATAATATGAAGTTGGTTTTGGGTTTGATGTTGAGAAAACCATGTTTTGGACCCCTATAGTATTCGGCCACCATGGGTTTTTGGGTCCATGATGATGTTAAAAATCTTAATCATGCTTTCTAATGTGTTCTCATGATGTTTAGAGAATAAGTATAATTTTTGGGAATTTTTGGAGTACCCTAAGACCCTTTAGGGTTTGGGACCATTATAAGGACTCCATGGCTAGGGTTGGATTTAACCCTTCAATCATGTATCTTGTCTACTCTTATGATACAAGGGGAGGTTAAAGGGGTTTATGTGAATTTTCACAAGGTCTTATGACCCTAAGGGTTTCGGCCAAGAAGATTCTAGGGCAAGGAGTTAGGGCTTACCTCAAGTAAGGGCCCTAATGACTCCTATGGTATGGTATGGAAGGTGTTAGATGATTAATTGGAAATTTTATGAATTTATTCATGCACCCATGACTCTTACATGTTTCGGCCAACCCTAGAAAAATAGGGCTAAAAGTTAGGGTAAACCCTAATCATGAGCCCTAATGGCTCCTTATGGCCTTAGATGTACTGTATGGTTGTTTCTTTTTCCTTATGTTACCTTACATGTCATGGAATGATGGAATCCCTCCCTTGTAGGTTTCGGCCAAGCATGGTCACTAGGGTTTGGGTGGAGTTAGGGTTTGAAGAATGATGGTTTATGCTTTATTATGAAGTATATATAAAGATTCAAGCATGTGGTAGAAATTAAGTTACCTATAACCCTAACCTTAAGCACCATGTTTCATGTGTGTATGTTTGGATGCCATGCTTAATAGGGTTTATTTATGAATGTCTTATGTTCTATGCCATGCACTTGGATAATAGGTAGCATGTTTATGGAAGTCCTAACTATGCAAGCTTGAGATAGATACCATGCTTATGTAGGAAATGCAATGCTTACCTTATGTATCATGATCATGCATGCCCTATGGATTAGGATAAGGGTCTATGTAAACATGTCATGTTCAATGAATATAATGCAATGCTTACCTTATATGCAATGATCATGCAAGCACTAGGAATAAGAATGATGTTTTAGGTAAGCATGTCATGTTTTATGAATGAAGATGCATGTCATGTTTATGAATAATGATGCATGCCATGTTTTATGAATGAAGATGCATGTCATGTTTTATGAATGATGATGCATGCCATGTTTTATGAAAGAAGACGCATGCCATATTTATGAATGAAGATAATGCTCATGCCTTCCAGGCATCATGATGTTATGCATTAAGTATGAACAATGAAAGGACAAACATGTTTTAAGTCATGCTTCATGTAACAAGATTATGCTATGTTTAAATATGCCATGAATGTCTTATGAATGATGAATCATGTAAAGTATTTTACTTTATGAATGGGCTTGTACCGGACCGAAGTATGGGTCCAAGGGATGGGCACTTTAAGAACGCCCCGGTTCTAGACTACCGACTATGATGTCCACGGTTCTGGCACTACCGAAGCTGTGCAACAGGGATGGGCACCTTAAGAACGCCCTGGTTCTGGGACTACCGACTATGCTGTCCTTACCCTAGTAGGTCGAGACTAGATACCTCGTATTTACTTAGGGATGCGCACACATGATGTATGTATGTGGTACAAGCCGGGGACCCCAATGATGTGATGATTATGTTTAAGTATTTAAAAGTATGATTTTAAAAGTTAAGCATCCTTATGTATATGCATTTGACTCATGCATTCATTCATGCTGTGCATTATGTCATGATAGTAATGTCTTATGCTTATGTTTCATGTCAAGAAATATGCATGATAGTAAACGATTTATGCTTATGGTTATGTTAAGAGGATGCCCATATGATATGATAGGAAGCATGCCTACGTTTATGCCATGTATCATGCCATGTTAAGAATGTTTACTTATGTTTACGTTTATGCCATGTATCATGCCATGCTAAGAATGTCTACTTATGTTTACGATTATGCCATGTATCATGTCATGCTAAGAATGTTTACTTATGTTTATGTTCATGCCATGTTAAGTGAAATCTTATGTCCATGTACTATGTAAGAACTAGGTCATGCTAAATGATTTTAGATACTTATGTTCTATGTAGAGCACCAAGTTATGTTAATGTTTCATGTGCTCATGATTAAGTGATGAATGGTTTTAGTGAGTAGGAAAGAGTCTTACTAAGCCTGTGTGCTTATAGTCTTATTTCCTTATACCGCAGATCACGCAAGGGGACAATAAGGAAGCAGCAGGAGGGCAAGAATGCATGTGTGTGGTAGTGACTTAGCCAAGAAAACAATATGTTTACTCGTCTTATGCTAGAACTTTACTTTTGTTACTTATGTGCTTGAATGATGACTTATGTGACTCTATGACATGATGTTAAGTATGACATAATATGATCCTAAGTATGAAGTCAATATGCCAAGTTCCCATGTCATTATGTTAGGAATGGTAGTAGGTGCATGTATGTGTAAGATTAAAGTTATTCCGCTGCCTTATGATGTCTACCTGCCCTACTCATGTTAACGTAACGCCGTTTTATGGAAAGAAAAAAAAACGGGCGTTACACTTCCTACCCCTGAGTCCTAATTTTCCATATTTGTGAGTCTTATCATGAATATAAGCAGCTGACCCCATGGTCTCAGATTACTTAAATCTAGTTTTCTGCCTGTCCAAAGTTCATATAGAGTAGATGAAACAGATTTAGAAGACGCCCGGTTAAGTATGTAGGTTGTTGCCAATAATACATCTCCCCAATAGGAAATAGGTAAATTAGCTTGAGTCATCATTGACCTAACCATTTCAAGAAGCATTAGATTGCTTTAATCGTTATTTAAACGAAGTTGAGAATCAATTGGAACGTAAGGTTAAAACCTTTCGCACTGACCGTGGAGGTGAATATTTGTCTGATCAGTTCAAGACAATATGTAATCAGAAAGGGATTATTAGACAATTAACTATCCCTGGGACTCTACAGCAAAATGGAGTTGTTGAAAGAAGAAATCGAAAATTCAAGAAGACAATTAACGGAAACCAGATTCCGTCAAATCTCAAAAGCATACAGGACATCGTGCAGAAACAAGATACGCCCACCACGAAGGTTGAGTTTGCAACTGTCAATTCCTTTTACTTCAATTCTTGCATTGTTTCCCACATATATCCACTTATTGTCAACTGGTACTCGATGGTACTCCACGTATGCAGCTCAATCATGAGCTACATGGTTCGTTGTTTCTAAATCTATAATCCACCAAGGATAAGAATTAGCTAATAACATTGAACTAGCAACATAATGCTCATGAGACTTGTTCTTGTTTGGGTTTTTCCCAGCAGCAGCAGTAGCTTCTTTTTTCCTTTCTTTTCTTGAACCATCTTTTCTTATTCTTGGATCCAGAACCTTCAGCTATAGAAGCTTGTTTAAAAATCCTTATGGATTATATTCTCTCCGCCTCCAATTCAATTGGCGTGAGACATCAATGAGAGTCTTGATACTCTCACTATGAGTATGGTTCTCTTTCATCATTTCCCAAGAATCAAGAAGGGAACGAATAACTGCCTGAACCTGTTGTTCATCGGTCAACTCATGACCAGCAGCCTTCAGCTCCCGAATTATATTCTCCAATACCCTCAGATGTCGGGCCATGGTAATATTCGGGTGCTTTTTACAACTATCAAACTTGATTGTCAGTTGGCGAAGCTTGCTTATACTAACTCCACTGTATTTCTCTCTCAGGGCTACCCAGACTGCATGAGCTGATGGTGATGACTCATACTCAAATATCAGGTCGTCTACCATTGAACTAATCAATATGCCCTTAGTAGTGGAGTCCTTTTTCTTCCATGTCCTATAGGCATTAAGATCAAGTTATGTTGTGCTATTGAACCATTAACAGGTTCTTCTATGAACTGATTCATAGTCTCAAGAACTTTTTGTTCCTCAAGAACATATTGTATCTTAAGATGCCATATTTTATAGTTATCCCCATATAATCTCTCTCCCTTATTCAGTTTAGCTATGATGTTCTTAGTTGCCATGATCTATCATAAATAAACACATTATTTATCGATTAAGTGTAATTTATATGTATGTAACTTATGATTGGCTCGTTGTAAATTAGAATTGGTTTACAAAATCAAGTGGTAACTACGTTTCCACTCATCATTCGTATAATCCAATCTAATCAACATTGATCAATTATATTACATACATCCCATCAAATGAACTAATCATTTGTATAATGAACTAATCATTTATAAGAATGAACTAATCATTTGTAAAATGAACAAATCATTTATAAGAATGAACTAATCATTAAATGAATTAATCATTTGTAAGAATGAACAAATCATTAAATGAACTAATAATTTGTAAAATGAACAAATCATTAAATGAACTAATCATTTATAATAATTGTTAACATATAACATGATATTTTTTCATAAAATAGTACTGTTTGTACATAACAACAGTCTATACCACATGACTTTCATAAACTGGGTCAATACTATTCGTACGTAACGACAATAACAATAACAAAACTATAACAAATTAAATAAGCTAATGTCATTGCCACTAGGACAAACACTAGTGCAGTTGTTAACATAATCCATTTTATGTTAGACTTTGCTCTATCTTCTCAATCGCCTCCCTCAGCTCATTCTGTCACACATCGAGACAGGTCATCGTGTATATTATATTTTGCATGTGGAATTGAAAAATATTATTGTCAGTACAAAACTGGCAATCCAGTAACAAAACTAGTTCATTTCAATTCACATATATTTGCATAGAACACAGAATCATAAGCAAATAAGAAAAACAAATCTTCTTTATTTGAGGAACTCCAGTTGACTAACACACTGGACCGATCGATTTGGAAATTAAATCTCAAGTATTAGCTTATTCCTTTGTCCTTATTAGAACTGATCTAATTGGATATCTTATTGTCATTGTTAAATTTTAAGCCTATTTATGTTTAAGTCAAACTTATTGATCAAACCAATTAGACTGGTTATAATTTAGACCAAATTGGTCTGGTTAAACCAACCCATGGTTTGAACTAGACCCGACCTAATTGGACCAAACTGATCTAATTAAACCAACAAATAGTTTGAACCAAAATCCGATATGATTAGACCAAACTAATCTCATTAAACCAACTAATGATTTGACCCAAGTCTAATTGGATAGATTGGTTCAAATTAATTGAACCGAAAGTTACAAATAACTTTTTCACAGTTTTATGGTAGATGCTCTCTTCCCTTAAGAAGAGGTGAACAGATCGATCCTTGGGCATCTTTCTCTCCTTATTTTTTTTATTCATTTTTGTTTGATTTAAATAAATCAAACTTTTTCTCGCAAAAATCGAAACAACCACGACACATAGTCGCAAGTTCCCGACAACTACGTTGGATTCTCGCCCGGCAAGAGAAGAACACGACGGAGACAAACTCCGGCTGCGACATCAAACAGGGGCTAAGAAGTGATCGATATACAGAGGTAAAGTCATGCTTTTACAATCTAACGCTCTGATACCATTATTGATATTTCTAAAGCATGAACGACAGAAACAAATTCTGTAAATCTAAACACTTACAGTGATATGCACTTGGAGAAGAAACCGGAAGACTTTGCCATCCGAAGAACGATCACGAACGAATCGAAAAATTCTTCATAAGTTCACAAACCAAATCCCTCTTCTGTAATTGGACGAACCAATCTTGAATGTTCTTCTCAATAACCCCTTCTTCGTCATGTGCACTTGGACGAACCTTGCACAATGACTTTATACACACGAGACAAACCCTTTCTCTTTGACCTCGCACAGACCTCGCACGTAGCTTGTCTCGCACGATCTCCATTGGCTTGGACGCACACACATAGCATGCCCTTTCTTCTGTTCTGCCCCTCCCCTTTGCCTTGGAAGCATTATATACAGGGGGTAGAAGGTCTCTTAATATTCCTCCAGGAGTTGGAAGATGAAGAGGAAGGGGTGCCTCTTCATCTTCTATAACTCCAATATTAAGTACTCTACTCTCATAGCATGATGTCGTGATTATGCCATGATTAAGTTCTTTAGTGATAAATTAGGTATTTAAAATTTAAAATTCAGCTGTAGAGTATTATGAAGAATTTTCTCTTTAATGGATAGTAAACCCGAGAACATGGGTTGTCAGGATGAATCTTTACATGTACTTCTCCGATTTATCTAGGTGGCCGATGGAAAACTTATATGGAGTCGGACTGGCCATGCCTAGAATTAGTCGAGTCGAAGGCTTGAATACCTGATGTCAACTAAAAAAACTTAAGTATTACTATAAAGTTTAATATTTACGTTATAACAACTACAGTTTCATATTTAATACAACATGAATGATAAACCCTAAATTTTGAGAGGTCATAATTGTTAACTATGGTTGAATGACAAGATGCATAATATAACATGAGAAATGATACATGCAGCGAAGCTACTCAGCAAAAGTCCTCCGCGATTGAGTTGGCAGCTTGCGTGGCCAAGCTCACCTCAATGAAGAAAAAACAAACCTCTCCTCCCGTCAACGAGCTAACCCAATGAAGGAGCCCAACCCTAACTCGAAACTCTTCTCTATTCTTCGGTCGTAGTCCCCTTCCCTGTCCTAACTCTCCTTCTTCTTCCCTCGCATTCTCTCTTATCCCTCCCCTGCCTTAACTCCTTCTTCGAATTCTTTTCTGCAATTCGTGTTAACCCAACCCTAACTCATTCATGCCTCCTTCTTCTTCTTCCTTCTCCCTTCCAAAGGAATCAAAACCCTAACCCGACTATGACTTTATTTCGTAGAATTTCTTCTCCTAAGTTCTCGTCCCTAATTTCTTCGCCCAAGCCTTGTAGCTTGTGTGGGAACTAAGCAGTGAACCTTGTCAACCGATGAGAGCAACAAATCCAAGCAACGAAGATGTTTCAAGCCGGGTGAGAGCAATTTGTGCTCTATTTTTTTCAGCCCTAATCCAGTAATATCATGTGTGTTTAACTTTTCTCTTATACTTGAGCTAAAATATGAATAGATATGATAGAATAACAATACTTACCTGCCTTGCATTTTTAAATAAATGTAGGTGAAGAAAGTGTCATAGAAGAAGGAAAAATTGATTCGTATGAGGTAAAGGATAACAATGACCATGTGAATCATGACCCATCTCCATCTAGTGTAAATGAAGTCAAGTTTCCTAAGATTAGAATGACATATTCATCTTAAGAAGTTAGTACTTTTTATAGTTCTTGTGCTCAGAATGTTGGTTTCGGTATTTGCAAATTAGGTGGTAGAAATGGAGATGATGGAACACAAAAAATATTTCTCTATTAGATGTGCCAAAAATGGAAGAAAAGTATCTCGAACAAAAAAAATGTTATACCCTCAACCTTCTATTAAGATAAATTGCAAAGCTAAGATTAATGTTGTTATTCAAAATGATGGAAATTTTGTGATAACTAATGTATGTCTTGAACATAATCATATCTTGAGCCCTAGAAAGTCACACATTTTAGATGTAATAAAGTATTGGATTCAACTACAAAGAGAAAATTAAAATTAAATGATCGAGTTGGAATAACTTTAAACAAAAGTTTTCAATCTTTTATAGTTGAGGTTGGAGGCAATAAGAATTTGGCATTTCATTAGAGAATGTGTAGAAATTATATTTCATAAGCTAAAGGATGAGGTTAGGGGATGGAGATGCTGAAATTTTGAATAATTATTTTTGTCCCGTGCAAATTAGGAACTCAAACTTTTTTTATATGCTTGATTTAGATGGAGAATCACGAATAAGAAATATTTTTTGGGCAGATGCAAGATGTAGGGTTATGTATGATTACTTTTCTGATATCGTGACTTTTGATACAACCTATTTTACTAATAGCTATGACATGTCATTTGCTCTATTTGTTGGAAATCATCATGATCAATCTATTTTGCTAGGATCGAAGACTCCGCAATTTTTATATGGTTGTTCAAATCTTGGTTGACATGTATGCTCAGACGTGCTCCAAAAGCTATAATTACATACCAATGTTGCACCATGACAATTGCAATTGAAGAGGTATTTTCAAATTCTCATCATCATCTGTGTCCTTGGCATATCATGAAAAAAAAACTTCCAGCAAAATTAGATGGTCATGCTCAATACAAAATGATAAAGAAATAATTAAAGAACATTGTTTATAACTCGCTTACAGTTGATGAGTGTGATGAGAATTGGTTGAAAATGATTGAGGAGTTTAATTTAGATAACAATGATTGGTTGAAATCTTTGCATGAAGAACAGAATAGATGGATACCTATATAAGTTAAAGATAACTTTTGGGTAGGTGTGCCCACATCTTAAAGAAGTGAAAGTATGAATGTATTTTTTTGATAACTTCATCCATTCTAAAATATCCTTGAAATAATTTGTTGAGCAGTATGATATTGCTTTGAAGAAAAAAGTTGAGAATGAAAAACATTTAGATTTTGTTTCTTTTACTTCTATCATGCCAATTATTCTTGGTCATACTATTGAGACAATTTTAAAATGTCTACACTAACAACTTATTTAAGTTGTTCCAAGATGAAATAAGAGGGTTAATGTTTTGCGATGCCTCATTGTTGAAGGGAGAAGGGACAACTGTACTATTTAAAATAGTAGAAACTATGTTGGGAAAAAATAGAGAACCTGTAAGAAAAGTTTCCATTAGAATGCATTATATGGAGTTAGATTGCCAATTGAAGTATGTGTGTTGTCTATTTGAGTTTCGGAGAATTTTATGTAGGCATGTGATCATGATAAGAATGAAAGTGATTGAGGTTCCTATGAATTATATTATGGACCGCTAGCTCAAAGATAGTATCAAACTATCAGTAACGTCTATGATGATTATGGTTGTGATGGAGAAAAACATCGGTATAATATTCTCACTCCATTTATACAAGAGGTTTAACAACTTGGTGAAAAAAATGATAACAGTTGTTCTGTTTTGGTGAAATCTTGAAAGGCACAAAGGAAAATTTGATTGTTGTTGATCTTGAGCATTCAAGGGTTAAACAACTGAAAGAAGTATCTACATCCGGTACAAAAATGACACACTCTCTATTAAAAATAAGATCTCGAGGTCATCCACCGACAAAGTAGAAACAATCTAAGATTGAACAAATTGTGAAGAAATCAGTTGCAAAGATCCGAAAGAAGGTAAGTGATGCATATAATAGATATCTAAAATAATTGTGTGGTCTTATTTTGTTTAAGTAGATTCATGTGATTTTAGCTAGTTTAAAATTGTTTCTAATCTATCTCGCAGTTATGAAGATTGGGGAGTTAATGAATTAATTGTGGAAGACTCTTGGAAAAGTATAGGCAAGGACTAGTAGGTGAATGAGCATACTATCCTTTGCCTTACTTGTACAAAATTGTGCTCATGGAAAAGTACTAACATGCGATGGAACAACAACCAAGTTACTAGCTAGGTACAGATCGGCGGCGCCGATCCTATCTATAGTTGTCCTAGTATTGACAATCGACTCTTTTGATTAGAGCATCAGTGATGAGACCTTGGTTAGGCATAGCTTGATCTACCAAGGCCTGATTCCAATTCTGGGTGAAGGATCTGCCAAAGCCATTGATTCAAAATCAACCGAGGTAATCTTGGAAGTTGTTATAAAATTCACTAGAGACAAAGGGTTGTGCCAAACTGGTGATGTAGTTGTTGCACACTATATTGGAGATGCATCTGTTATCAAGATTTGCTTGGTGAAGTAGTTTTAGAAAACCATGCATACTTAGGTTGTCGTGCTACACAGAAGATGGACTAATGTAATATTTATGGCTTGTCATTGCATTTACTTAAATTTGGAGATTAGATGTCATAAAATCTAGCTTGATGGATAACATTTGGATTGATCTAGTCTGAAATTCTTTAATACAATTTTGTTGGAATCCGTCAAATTGAGAACAACTTGCGATTATATTATATAATGTTGTATGAGAGTAGTAAATAAAAAAGTGTTCCTCCCAAGTTTGGTCCAAGCTTTAGTATGTTTTTTTTCCTCCCAAGTTGAAGTGTGTATATTATGCTTTAATAAGCTTGACTATTCATTTCTTTGTGGGTTTATTTAATCAATAATAAAATGCTGCGCATCATAATACTCGACACTAATTAATAAGATGAATTAACAAAATAATATACAATAAAATATTTTGCATCATCTAACCGTACTTAACACTAATTATCCTACCACAATTACACCACCAACATTATTCAACGATAGTTAATGATATAAACTAACAAACTAATTTTGCATCTAGAATTACAAACATTTTGCCTGTTATATTACAACACAAACATTACTTAACACTAACTAACCAGATAAACTAACAACCCAATCAAGATTATAGCTAAGAGAATAAGTTCATCATCACTGATATCCAAATGAATTTCAATACATTGATTATTCCCAAATTAGGTCCATGAGAAGCATTATGTTCACTTTCAATTTTGTCGATGAACTAGTATCAGTCATCATCCACTTTTGCCATTCATGTTGCCCACGTCTGTAATAGTGTTTTCTAGGATTTTTGGTTGATCTAGAAACACACACCAATCTCCTTTGTCCGTACATGTTACAGGTTGAAATCTCATATTGTCGATGCTGCTATAACTTGATGATGCCATGAAATAGCAACCTAATTGTCAAATTTTCATTACTTAGATTAAAAAAAATAAATTTACAACATTCATAGATTAAACAAATTATAACATTCAAATATTGTGTGCTAAATCAATTAAAAAGACTTTGATTTTTTATCACTAAAATGGCAAGAGAGTTTTATAGTGACTTAATAATTAAGAGATTGAACATATAACTTCAAAGTTAGGAGTGTGAACTTGGAATTTTACAATATTTCAACCCATAAAATGTATAGGAGTACACTAGCTTTCCCCATTGATGCATCACAAAAAATGAGGGAGAGAAAAAAAAGAGTAAATGCTCAACATTTAGCATATCATGTATCTTCCAAGATTGGCTGCTTAATTCTTTAGCAAATTTAAAAAAAAAATCTTAGGTAAGTCCAACTTACCATTCTCCTTCTTAGTAAAAGAAAACAAATATCATGAGTAATTGGATATTTGGTCTAGTGGTTTGATTCTTACTTTGGATGTGAGAAGTTCTCGAGTTGAATTCTTGGAATGCCCCTCCCGCTACTAATTTAAACAAAATTATTTTGCTCAACCACCCATTGTGGCTCAAAAGATCAAGGAAATTAATCATAAATTACTGACTATTCAATTCTTGCAGCAATCTATTCAATTTTGATACAAGATTAGGAGTAAAGGAGTTCGGCTTAGAAGATATCAAAATCTTTTACACCCAATTTAGTTGAAAAGAGGTTGTGAAATCCAGCTTAGAGGATGCCAGTGAACACTATCAAACCTAGTACTAGGGAACATATTTGGCGAAACGAATCAAGGTTGAGATAGTCACATTTAAATGAATTGAAATCATTTACCTAATTAATGTGAACGATTGCAATGAAGTTTAATGTTTAATGATATTCCATTGGCGTTTGAAGTTCATGGTTTATTTTATTAGTACTTTCTTCTCTTTTTTTTTTGTTATTCAAGGTATTTTCTTGAATGAATATATATATTGAAAAATGAACATGTATACTTACCTCTTGAAATAAATGTTAAAGTAGTCGAGTCTTTCGACTCACTAGGTCTATATGGTGTAGGTAATGAGGAGACCGAGAGACTTAATAGATGAGCTATCTCGTATTAGGCAGCGCACACCTGAGGGTTCCTTTGCTTTTGTGTTGATGTCATTTTTCGTTTAAGATGTTGAAATTTCCTTTTCTGAGATATTTATGTAGCTGGATGTTAAGTAGAATGGAGTCCTTGATATTTGAACTACATGTTCCAGTATTTTCTTTTAACATAATAATATATTTATACTTTATGTAAGGTATAGAGTGTTAGAGTGTTTTAATTTAAAACCCTAGGGGAGGAAGGGGTGGAGGTGCTCCCTCACTCGGTGAGGGGAAGCGAAAGAGCCAAAAAGGTTTTTAAAGAAACAAAAATAAATAAATAGTGGATGAACTTCTGATAATATCCTATCAATCTCAAGAAACTTCGGATTTCAGTAGCATTCTTTGGGTGTTAGGTCATCCACAACTCCAACTAGAAAAGGGGAGAGGGGGTAATTCATGAATTTCTTTTGGTGTAGTGTTCTCTACATTATCTCACTATCAATTCAACCAATCGATATGATGTAGATAAGAATCTACTATCCAAGGACATTATTGTACTTAGTTATTTGATACAAGTATAAAGTAAGTATAATAACCAACATGCTTTTATTAATAATAGAACATGATACAAAAAGTCCTTAGTCAATCATCACATAACTGACTTTAGGGCTCCTACTAACATTCAATTCCATCACTGGGTTCTACGAAATAGAGTCGTAGTCGAGTTAGGGCTTCAATTCCTTGGAAGGGAGAGGGAAGAAGAAGAAGAAGACCTGACTGAGTTAGGGTTGGGTTAACACAAATTGCATAGAAGAATTCGAAGAAGGAGTTAAGGTTGGGGAGGGAGAAGAGAGAACGCGAGAAAAGAAGAAGAAGAGTTAGAGTAGGGAAGGCGACTATGATCGAAGAATGAGAGAACAGTTTTGAGTTAGGGTTGGGCTCCTTCGCTGGGTTAGCTCGTTGACGAGAGGAGAGGTCCCCCTTTTTTTTTTTTTTTTGTTGAGGTGGACTTGGCCACACAAGGTACCAACTCAATCAAACCAAGGCTTGGATACCTAATATCAACTTTAAAAAAGTACTACTACAAAGTTCAATATTTACATTATAGCAACTACAATTTCATATTTAGTATGATGTGAATGTTAAATCTTAAATTTTAAGAGGTCATAATTTTTAACTCTGGTTAAATTACGAAATGCATAATATAACAAATCAAAACTCACTTTAATTCACGAGATATATAACATCACAAATCAAAATTCGTTTAGAAATTTATCACTGATAGAGTGAAATCCGATTAAATTTTAAGCTCAAAAAATGAGTTTTAAATTCTCTTCGAAAAGTCGAAACAATTTTAATCTTATAAAAATAATTTTCCACATTATAATAATTACAAAATCTGTTTTTGAAAATTTTAATTTTATAAAAATAAATTTCCCTATTGAAATAATTAAAAATCTTAGCGGCTATAAATGTAACAGCTCTATATTCGTCACTGTTACAATACACCGATTAGATAAATAAACATAAAAATAATAATAATAAAACAAACTGCTAATATATATCAGAGGATACATGAAAATAATTGATAAAAAAATCAAAGCGTCTTCTGATTAAAAAAAAATAATATATAACGTGGATAATTCCAAACCAAAAAGGGTGCCTTTTGACTTTCTAATTTCTCATTAATTATTATATATATATATATATATATATATATATATATATATATATATATATATATATATATATATATATATTCACTAAAAAATGAGTGAATTTTGTTTTATCTGTTCTTTTCACTTCGATATTTTTGGAAATCAGACAGTTTTTTTTTAGTGATACTGTTATGTTCTCTAAATGACAAGTTTGCTTGGTGTTTATATCCATCTCAGTTCAATTAGCCAGGTTACTAATCTCTGCTTCCACAGAAGAGTTCTAAGACCCGCAACATCTGATACTATAAATAAGAATCAAAATTTGGTATACAAACTAACAATCTAGGTGAAATATCCTCATCAGAGTAAATTGCCACCCTCCCAATAAATTATCGAACTCTAGCTTGAATCCGTAAGATGCCCCACCGCTGCTCCTAAGGCGACAGATAAATAACTTGCTCTTGCGACAATAATTCTCATCCTTCTCTGCAACCTGTTGTATAGGAAAAGGCTAATCAGTATACTTCCAAGAACTCATAAGAAAAGAGGCAAAACATAATCAGCTCAAAAGGTTAAGAGAAAGAGAACACAAAAGAACCTTGGCAAGTTGTCAAACATAACTTTTCACCAGTGATTTAAAGCAACTAGATGGATGGAGAATCAATCCACTAGACGAGAAAAACTGCAATCTGCACATGTTCGAGAGATTTTGAAGATTTCTATCCTAAACGGAGTGGGTAGGGCAACCATATCAAGAGGAAAGGTGCATGGAACAAGAATATATACAATGCTTTCTCAAGATATTTTGTGGAGTTTGTATCCACATTTTTCTGGGCATACATAGCACATGGGAAAATAAAAGAACTCCCAAAAAAAGCAAATAAATATGAGTAGCAATACAAAAAAGCGGGAAAAAAACAAGCATATAATGTGTAGTAACAATGTTCAAAAGAACAGAAGTACAAGCAAAGTAGATGAAATAAACGATGATACTACAGAGGAGAAACGAATATTAAATGGATGAAAACATAAAATTCAAACAATCAAAAGTAACTGCTTACAACAGAAGATGTCAGATTAATCAGCATTAGAAGTTTGAGCCAGGTTCTAACTTATTCATAGGGCTGTCCAAAATAGTTGAGACAAAAACGGCAAGACAAGAAGTTAGAAAATCATTTTTATATCATGATCCTTTGGTATTGTACCTAGCTGTGAATCATCAAAGTAATTACCCTCACACAGAATAACAGTGCTTTAATTTTCCATATCACATAATTTGCCTTGCCGTATAGGATCACAAAACTGCCTAATAATAGCTCTAAATTTCAGCCGAAATTTTAATCCTCAAAGTTTCATTTCTTGATCGAAAGTTCAATGAAAAGACCGACCACTACGATGACAAAATAACAATTGAGAAACAAGGGAAAGATCAGGAACATAAACAATGGGAAGATCATTCCCTGGCTTTCCTACACAATGCTTTTGCCTGAGTCAATTGCAACTGATAAGTTTATAGAAACAACTGCTAAAAGTTCAAATCAATTGATTAATCTGAATATTAATTATGTATCTAAGTTTGCAATAAAAAAGTATTCCACCTCTCCATCCATATATGTGAATTCTTTCCTCTGAACTTTCTCTGCCTCGATAGGAAACACTGTGTTAGGGAGGAACTGAGCACTAATAAGCAATCAATGACTTATATAGGATTCAAATCGTATACTTGAATCATGAAAATGTCAAATATCATGCAAGGTTGATTGTGCAATTTGATGTGTCACATATGCTTTCAAGGAGGCTGAGCTGCTAGATGATCTTGCCAGGGGTACAAGAAGCAACGGAGCCTTGATGTGGATGGATGGACAACATCCCTGTTTGAGATGATTCAAGAAAAGATTAGAGCAAGTTGGTGACTTCCCCGATCTGCTGACCTGAAAAAGTGTTCTACTGATTCAATCAGATGTTGACCAAGTGATTCCCAATGAAATTATCTCAACTCCAGATTTCAAAAAATTGTGAATCATAAGAACCCAATAAGTTCAATCTGTTATGATAATAAGAATTGCATCCCTAGAAGCTGATGTCTAATAGGTACAGTCCTAACACACAAGAGAATCCAGGTATTGGGATTCAATCAATTTTGTCCAATTTGTTTTCTCACATCAAGTATAGAATAAATCTAGCTTCATCATTTGGGACAAGAGAGATCACTAAAATAACATTTAGCAATGTAAACTGTCTAAAACATCAGCACAAATGATTTAATTAAGCATTATTCAAGAAGTAATAACTATGAAGAACTTTAGTAATAGGAAAATCACAATTAAAAAAGAACTTAACATTTACAAGTATCAGGTTTGTCAAAAATTTAAGAAAAACACCTAAGCCACAGAAGATTACCTGTTAAGATTACCAATAATCTTTGCATGAGCATACTCCATTCTCAAAATGATGAAATCTCTTAGCATCTCTTGCAATGATTAGTCTTCCAACTAGCTTTGATATGATTTTCAAAGCATTATGGCAATCTCCACAAACACGAAGATTTTTCATAATCTTAATATCTGATCGAGCAGAGGTAGTCATAAGGGCATAAGAAAGAGCCAGCCTCTCACTGTGAGCAAGTAAAGCATCCTCCTTAGATTCCTGGTCAACATCATGGAGCACAAATCTTGTGTCTGGCACATATCCAGCCTCCTTCATTTGTTGTTGCAAACATCTTAGCTGCGCATAAAGTTTGTCATTTTCAGGATGAGATCTGTCTCCTGCTCTGTATTCACGAGTTCTGCTCTTAAATTGAAGACCCTTCTTCTTTTCTTTCTCCTTTGCCAAGTCTGATTCTTTCACAAGCAACAGACCCTTCTTGGATTGTTCATTTAGCCTAGGAGCATCTAAATGCTCTACAACCTTAGCACATAGATCCCCTAGTTCCAAATTTCCATTTAATCTAGAAAGGGTCATTAGTGTTTCCCAAATATCAATACTCGGGGCAAATGGCATCTGGTGAATGAATTCAAGAGCTTCTTCCAAATATCCTGCTCTCCCAAGCATATCTACAATGCCAAGATAATGTTCCATGCCAGGAGCAATACCAAAATCCTTTTCCATTGATGCAAAGTGTAACAGTCCTTCCTCAATAGCTCCTAGACAACCACAGACATAAAAAATTGATACAAACAATCCTCCATCAGGTGTCAACCCTTTTTGTTTAAACCCGGTGAACATTTCAATTGCATCTTCTCCGTGCCCATTATTTGCAAGACCCATTATCATGGTATCCCAAGATGTCAAATTCCGATGAGGCATATTATCAAATAACTGAAAAGCATCAGATGTTGAACTGCATTTGAAGTACATATCCAAAATCTTGTTATTTACTATAACCTCAACATTTTCAAATCTTTGTAATATGTGGCTATGTAATTTTCTTGCTTCTTCTATAAACTTGTCATCATCACATGCTACCATCAAATTCAAATACCTTGGAAGGTCCACCATAAACCCATTCCTCTCAAGCATAGCCAACACTTCCATTGCTTCTTTCATCTTCTTTTCTTTGCAAAGCTCGTCCAGTTCATCAATGGTACCGTTGTATCTACTAGAATCGCCTATTTCAGCAGATCCAATAGAAGAATCAGAAGTATTTTGTTCTACTGAATTACCAGAGAAAGCAGAGTTCTGATGAACTACAGGAGGATTCTCTCTTTGATATCCAGCATGGTCATACAAAATATCAGTTGGCATTTCTTTTAAAAACCCATTTGACCTTTGATGAATATTTCCTTCTCTATCTGTATAAGTTCCTATATGGTTATTTGGAAAAGTTCCTGCTCTGTTATCTGGATAATTAGAATTTGGATCGTGTTGCACATTCCCTGGATTGTGCCCATATTTTTCATTGTCAAAGCTTGGATATGTGCCCAAGCGTTTTGGATATCCCTCTCCATAATGCCCACTAGGATCTTGATATAATTCCTCCCTTCGATAACATTCGTTCCAATTTCCATATGATTCACCATTTGCTCTGGTGCTATGACCACGAACAACATTTGAACTATTGGAAAAACCTTCTTGTTGGGCATCTCCACCATGTATGCTAGGATTATGTGACCAAACTCCAGCTCTATTATCCAGACAATTAGAATTTGGATCATGTTGCACATTCCCTGGATTATGTCCATATTTTTCAATACCAAAGCTTGAATATGTGCCAAAGCGTTCTGGATATCTCTCTCCATAATGGCCACTGGGATCTTGATATGATTCCTCCCTTCTATGCCATTCTTTACCATTTCCATATGATTCACCATTTGTTATATGGCCAGGAACAACATTTGAATGATGCAAAATACCTTCCTGTGGGGTATCTACACCATGGATGCTAGGATTCTGGTGGAACTCTGCCGTGTTATTTTGGTTATGCCAACTTGTTTGCTGACTATGGTAGTGCTGACTAGCAAAAGCACTAGTACTCTGCCCGCCAGTTCCAGAATAGCCCTGATTGTATCCATCAGAATTGACAGAAAATTCATGTTTGTTTCTCCATTCATTGTCAGTGGGACTCACATGTGCATTGTTGCTAGTGTCACATATTTTTGTGCTTGAACGGAACTCCCCGTGGATGCCCCTGTGGTAATTTAACCGTTCATGACTATAAGTTGGAGTTCCTCCCACCTCTCCACTCCTGTAGCCATCTGGACGGGAGTTGTAATGGGGTTCACTTACACTCTCCCGGTGGGCATAGTGGTCAGGTGGAAAATCATTTCTTTGAGTAGCAGTGCTCAACCACCGAAGGCACAGGGGTGGATTAAGTGCGTTGTGGGCAAAATTCTCGTGCAAGCTCCCAGGGTTTCGCAGAGGGAGTCGGAGAGAATATACGAGAAATGAATGAGAATACAAGCGAACCTGTGATAACAGAGTCAGGGAACTCTTGGCAAGGATTGGTATCTTATTCTTCAACATTATACGCTTCCTCCAGTCAATTCGAATATATTGCCTTCGACAAGAACAATTGAGAGTGCGAGTTAACTAACAAAACTTACAGAACGGAAGAAAAAAGAGCAAGAATTTAACGGAAGAATAAGAAAAAAAAACTCAATCTTGAGTTCGGAAATACCTAACAAGTGAAGCGAGGAGACGGAGGCGGCATCGATCAACCTGTCCTTGCAGCCATCAGCATAAACCAGGAAGAGGGGCAGATCTCGTGAGGCGACGGCGACGGCGACGGCGCCGCCGACAGCAGGTAAAAGGAGAGGAGAAAGTCTGGCGTTGGCGGCGGTGAGGGAGGGCCGGAATGTCGAACGGAAGGGGTTATTAATGGGGTTAGGGTTGTTTATGAAAAGACACTTTTAATAGTAATATTTGGTAAATATTGCCAGGATGGAAGATATATTACGGTCGGAAGAAGTTGAGGTATAAAACTGGTCCGGCTGCCCGCGACCAGATCCGATCTAACTTAGTCCGGTTTGAATAATGTTCGATGTGGTCAGTTAAAAATATATTTCCGTCAGGTCCGGCCCAACCCAAGTGGTTAGTCTGGGTGATACGGGTTTGGCCCGCAGGTTCAGCTGGGACCGAGCACTTTCAATTTGATATTGTAAAATTGGCATTTAAAAATAAAAAATATATCTTTATAAAAAAAAATTGATGATATACCGTATCCTTATATCGCACATTTCGTGAGTACCTTAACAAATATTTCGTAGGTAAAATTTATTTGATATAATCGAGAACTTAAAAAAATAAAATAATAAAAGTATACTAGATGATTATGAGGTGTGCAACATAAGTTGTACAACATAATAAATCTTCTCAAATAATTTTAATAATTCATCTCTAAATTATATGAAAAAAGATAATTATAAGATCAATTTCTAATCAACTGTCAAGGATAAAGGGATATGAAATTAACATTACAAAAAGTTTAGAAATAGATTATTGAGAAAGATATTATTTAATAATCCTTAAGGACTAATGTATAATCTCTACCCTCTTTTATATAAGGAAAAATCAACGATCATTTTGATTTAATGATAGAACATTAATATCATCTCAAGCAATGTTAATGTTTATTGTCTTTGTCAACATCTTTTAAGGTTAATTTGACATCCCCTCTCAAAAGGCACATGGATATCAATCATGTGCATCTTGTGCATGATGTTAGGATCGATGGCTCGGCTTTTCTCTACACTAGGGTTAGCATAATACAAAATATAATGAAAACAATAAGATCCAATGCTAACTCATAGTACTTTTACTTCGTATTCACCCGACGGGTGACTAATTCAAGGATCCACACGGTTGCACACTCTCCACTATGAAATCTTCCTTCAAAGGTGGAGAAACCTTTACAAACGTTGTCTTCTTCCTCTTTACAAGATCACGATGAAGACTAGAGGAAGAGTAGGTCAGATGGAGCACTTCGGTACAGTAGAGAACCGTATCCAACTCGTGCCAAGAAGTCTCCTTTAAATAAGAGAACAAGACAGCTTAACAAACTGTCCAGACCCGCACCAGTCGACTGCCCCGAGGGCAGTCGACTGGTCTAGCTTTAAATACTAGCCAACAGCTAGTTTTTCGGGGTTACCAGCCGACTGCCCCTGGGGCAGTCGACTGGTAGAAGGCTGAAAACCTTCTGTGAGTTTTGGCAGTCGACTGCACTCTGGCCAGTCGACTGCCCAGCCTCTCAACTCACTTACAATCACTCAAAACACTTTCCTTCACGTATGCCTTCAGGTATGCTGCCTTGGCTCGCCCCTTGAAGTCATCTTCCTCTGGCTATCGTCCCTCGGATGCGCACACTGTAACGCCCCAAAATTTTCCCATATAAAATGTTATGAAATTCATGAAATAGTATCATGGATATTAGAAAATACTATGAATTCATGAATATGAAATATTATGAAATTCATGAAGTAGTATCATGGATATTAAGAAATATTATGAATTCATGAATATGAAATATTATGAAATTCATGAAATAGTATCATGGATATTAAGAAATATTATGAATTCATGAATATGAAATATTATGAAATTCATGAAATAGTATCATGGATATTAGAAAATATTATGAATTCATGAATATGAAATATTATGGGATTCATGAAATATTATAGATTCATGAATATGAAATATTAAAAATATTATGAAATAATATTTATGAAATATTATGAATTCATGAAATATTATTAATATTATGAAATTTCATGATAGGCTTGGCTTAAAGGGCTTTGATATGGATTAGTGCAAATTGAGATAAAAAGAAAAGGTAGAAGGAAGGAAGCAAGGATTGAACCTTGAACCTCCTAGTTGCACTCTCCATGTCTTAACCACTACACTAAGCATTGTTTCTTGTTGAGAGAATAAGAAACATGCTTGTTAAGCGTGTAATAGTGAAGAGACATGTCTTTTCATGAGAAAAGTATAAATAAGAGAGGGAAGAGGTGTGAGTAACTTCCTCTTCTTCTTCCTTTTCTCTTCCCCACCGAAACTTCATTGCCCCTCTCCCTTGTGTTTTCGAAAAATACAACCTAGGGTTTCTAACCCTAGGGAAGTGGAAGGAAGGAGACTATCTAAAGGGTCTTGCCCTCCACTAGGGTCAAGAAGTTCTAGAGGAGTTTTGGCGAAAGGAACCTCCACTTCTCCTTCAACCAAGGGTACCCTAAGGATCTAGGGAAGGCGAAATTCAAGCGAAAGGATGTAAGTATCCCCTCGCCTGCAGTGTAATTGTTATTGAATGTTTCTTTGGTGTCCTTGTTTTCGAAAATGGGAGTTCCTCCCTTGTAACCATTCGGCCACCACCAAGACAAGGGTCTAGGTTGCTTCTTGATGCATGAGGATACTCCTAGGAACTTAGGGTATAGATGTATGTTGTTTCCCATCATGTTGTGATAAGGAAAAGTAGGGTTATCCACCCTACAACTTTCGGCCAAGAGGGAATGGGCTAGGTTTTTTTTTTTGGGTTGTTTGCTATCCTATGATGTGTCCATGTTTAGTAGTGTAGGTAAGGTGTTTGAATAAATGTTTGTGTGAAGATTGGATGTCAAAAACCTAGCCTACCCTACCCTTACATCATTCGGCCAACCTAGGAAGATTAGGGTTTAGGGATGCTTGATTTGTCTATGATGAATCTATGCCTAGTAGTGTAGACAAGGTGTTTGAATAAATGCTTGTGTGAAGGTTTAATTTCAAACCCTAGTTTCCCTACCCTACACTATTCGGCCAAGGCATGAAACCTTAGGGTTTGTGAAGGTTAAATTATCCTATGTGATATGATTATGTTAGGGAGATGATATGTGAATGCATGTGATGAACAAATGGAATGCTTGATTGGAAAAACTTGGACTTCCCTAGTGATGACTTTCGGCCAACCCTAGATTAGGGTTAGGGTTGCTTGATTTTCTCCCATGGTGCATGCTATAGTATGATATATGATATATATATATATGTGATGCTTGTAGGGGATGTTTTGATGTCAAAAACCTAATCTACCCCTACCCTAGGACATTCAGCCCAAACCTTAGTTTAGGGCTAAGGAACCATTTGATTTACCCATGAAGCATGCTACCACTTCCTATGATATGAATATGATTTATGTGATCAACCTTGTCATATATAAAATATGTTTAAGGGGTTGATTTATGATCTATGTATGAGCATGCATTATAGCTCATAGGGCACCCTTATGAAATGCATGCTTTATACTAGGCTAGTTATCATGATTATGGAGATCTATGTATGAGCATGCATTATAGCCCATGGGGCACCCTTATGAAATGCATGCTTGATACTAGGCTAGTTATCATGATTATGGATGCATACATATGCATAAGAATGAGCCTTGTAGGGCATGAACGAAGAAGGCTTAGGGCCTAAAGAATGCTTCCCTAGAAGGTTGGGATTAAGAGCATACTTTATGAAAATGAAGAACATGATAATTATTTTATTTTGTAATGGCTTGTACTATAGACTCTTAAAGCGAGTCAAATGATTATGATACTAGGCTGAAGGACTTCTGAGAAGGCCTAGTAAACCCTAGTGGTTCGGGATTAGCTACCTCGTTCCTATTCAGGGGCGCGCGCAAAACATGAAGTACAAGCCGGGCCCTAATGATTATGCTATGTTCAAGTATTATGTTTATATGTTTTCAAAGAAACCTTCCTATAAAGTTAATATGCTTAGATGTTTAACATGCTTAAACACTTACCATGCTTGAATGTGATTTACTCTCTTATCTTTTTATGATATCCGATTTGGCGAGTAGGACAGGATCCTTACTAAGCATTTGTGCTTACTAGTTTATGTGTTGTCTTATGCTGCAGATCAGGATAAGGGACACTTAAACTAAAGGAAGAGGCAGGAGGGCTGAAGATGTGTGGGGTGGTGGCTCGGGAAATAAAGATCTTCATATCTACAATATTATGCTTATGTTAACATTTCTTTAGTAATGAATGTTACACTTGGATTACTCATATACTTGATTTTATTATGAGTTGAACATATCATGTTATAGGTTAGTTTTGAACAAGCATGCTTAGTACTTTGTTATTAGTACTTTAAGAAAAAAAAAATTTTATACGAATGATAGTACGTGACCCCGCCCCGAGAGTAGATATAAGGGCGGGCGTCACAAGTTGGTATCAGAGCAGATTTTCCCCTCCACCACACACACATCAAGCTTCATCCTGCCGCTTCCAAGTAAGAGATCCTAATCTCGCCTTACTTTATTTCATGTACAGTAATGATTATATAGAGTTGATTTATACTTGCATAACAAGAGAAAGTAGCGTTAAGTCTTATATAGTTATTTATCACCTGTATGATAGATAATGACAAGTAATTGTAAGATATGTGAACATGAACGATACTTCCTTTATGCATGATAGTATGTACTACTCCTAGTTAATTATGCGTGGATGTAGGAATAACTATTACCTCATACTAGTCTCATTCTTATGAAGATGGCTAGAAGACGTAGTAACCGTCTTAACGGGACTGCCCCTCCACCACTTAACGAGACAGCACCACCACTCAACGAGACAGTACCCCCACCAAATTTGGCACATGTTGTAACCGAACTACAACGCCAGATCGCGGAGCAACAACTGATCATCACTAACCTGATGAATCAGCAGGGGAACTCTACCACCCCACCACCAGTGAACCAGACGATTATTCCAGTCGCAACCCCGGTTACGCCAGCACCCCCGGCAGCCCCTGTCACGGTAGCCCGACCAGAGGCTTACCTAATCCAATAGCAGAGGCTGAAACCGGAAGGTTTCTCCGGTGCTAGTGAACCCTGGGACGCGCAGGCCTGGTTCAAAATAGTGGAAAGCACCATGGAATTGCTCGACTGGCCCGAGCAAGAGAAGATCAAATGCGCATCGTTCTGCCTTTCTGGAGATGCGCGTATGTGGTGGGAAAGAATAAAGACCAAATGCCAGGTGAACCAAATGACATGGAAGGACTTCGAATCGGAATTCTTTGAAGAGTTCTTCCACCTGCGGGTCACCAACCGGCATTTCGACGAGTTCACAGAGTTCCGACAAGGTGAGCTATCAGTCAGCGAGGCAATGAAGAAATTCAACAGACTAGCCCGCCTCTGCCCGGAGCTAGTCAGCACTGAGAAAGAAAAAGTCAGACTTATGCTGAAGATGCTGCGGCCTGAAATTGCCCTGAATACGACCGGCGGGGTCAACCGGCCACAGACCGCAGAAGAGCTGTTCAGCAGTGCTCTGATTGCTGAGCACTACCTGAATAACATCAACCAGCAAAAGAAGGTGCTGACTGAAAACAAGAGCCAAACCCAAGCCGGAGGTGAGAAGCCTCAAAATGATAGTTGGAAGGGGAACCACAATGGCAAGAGAAAGAACGACTCACAAAGTGGTCCCGCCAGCAAGCAACCCAAGTTTGACCCGTGTGCTACATGCGGAAGGCTGCACCCAGGAGCTTGCCGCCAGGGGACAGGCAAGTGTTACAACTGCGGACGGGTAGGGCACAAGGCCCAAGATTGCCGCGCCAAAAAGCAAGCACCTCCCCAACCGCACGTACCACCGGTTACGACGAATG
Source organism: Boesenbergia rotunda (assembly GCA_024364735.1). Taxonomy (NCBI): domain Eukaryota; kingdom Viridiplantae; phylum Streptophyta; class Magnoliopsida; order Zingiberales; family Zingiberaceae; genus Boesenbergia; species Boesenbergia rotunda. The sequence continues at coordinate 42,053 of JAGFNQ010001560.1, forward strand.
CAAGGGTTTTCTCATTATCCAAGGAAGACGTGACGAATACATCAAATGTAGTCACAGGCCATTGAGTTGGACTAGTTTTGTATGAAGAATTATAAGACGGAATAAAATAAATTTTGGTGATATAATAAATGAGATCTCATTTACCCATAATCACAATAAGTATATAATTACAATGTATGTGTATAAGTATACCAGGGTTAGCACCTGAAAGAGTAAATCAAATACTAGAGGATATGTTACGAGCTTGTGCCTTGGACTACAAGGGAAGCTGGGGCCGATACCTGAGCCTGGCAGAGTTTGCTTATAACAACAGTTATCAGGCTACTATCGGGATGGCACCGTATGAAGCACTGTACGGGAGAAAATGCAGATCTCCTATATGTTGGCTTGAGAGTGGTGAAAAGAAGGAGATGGGACTCCAGACTAATATTATAGATGAAACCACTCAGGCTATAAAGAATATTCGCCAGAGAATAGAGACTGCTCAGAGTCGGCAGAAAAGCTATGATGACAAGCGACGCAGACCATTAGAGTTTGAGGTTGGGGATTCAGTATTCCTGAAAGTGGCCCCTATGAAAGGGGTGATGAGATTCGGAAAGAAAGGGAAACTGAGTCCGAGATATGTGGGACCGTATCAGATTCTGAGATGGGTAGGCAAAGTGGCCTACGAACTGGGGTTACCGCTAGAAATGTCGGCTATCCACGATGTCTTCCACGTATCGATGCTCAGGAAATGTACCTCTGATGTGAATCAGATGATAGAGCCCCAGCCAGTACAAGATCAAGAGAATTTAAGTTCCGAACGCTGACCTATACAGATCTTAGATCGGGAAGTTAAAAAGCTAAGGAACAAGGAAGTACCCTTAGTAAAGGTTCTGTGGCGGAATGAACAATTCGAAGAAGCCACATGGGAACGAGAGGAGGCAATACGATTAAAGTATCCGGAATTATTTTAAAGTTCGGGACGAACTTTTTATAAGGTATGGAGGATTGTAACGCCCCAAAATTTTCCCATATAAAATGTTATGAAATTCATGAAATAGTATCATGGATATTAGAAAATATTATGAATTCATGAATATGAAATATTATGAAATTCATGAAATAGTATCATGGATATTAAGAAATATTATGAATTCATGAATATGAAATATTATGAAATTCATGAAATAGTATCATGGATATTAAGAAATATTATGAATTCATGAATATGAAATATTATGAAATTCATGAAATAGTATCATGGATATTAGAAAATATTATGAATTCATGAATATGAAATATTATGGAATTCATGAAATATTATAGATTCATGAATATGAAATATTAAAAATATTATGAAATAATATTTATGGAATATTATGAAATATTATGAATTCATGAAATATTATTAATATTATGAAATTTCATGATAGGCTTGGCTTAAAGGGCTTTGATATGGATTAGTGCAAATTGAGATAAAAAGAAGAGGTAGAAGGGAGGAAGCAAGGATTGAACCTTGAACCTCCTAGTTGCACTCTCCAAGTCTTAACCACTACACCAAGCATTGTTTCTTGTTGAGAGAATAAGAAACATGCTTGTTAAGCGTGTAATAGTGAAGAGACATGTCTTTTCATTAGAAAAGTATAAATAAGAGAGGGAAGAGGTGTGAGTAACTTCCTCTTCTTCTTCCTTTTTTCTTCCCCACCGAAACTTCATTGCCCCTCTCCCTTGTGTTTTCGAAAAATACAACCTAGGGTTTCTAACCCTAGGGAAGTGGAAGGAAGGAGACTATCTAAAGGGTCTTGCCCTCCACTAGGGTCAAGAAGTTCTAGAGGAGTTTTGGCGAAAGGAACCTCCACTTCTCCTTCAACCAAGGGTACCCTAAGGATCTAGGGAAGGCAAAATTCAAGCGAAAGGATGTAAGTATCCCCTCGCCTGCAGTGTAATTGTTATTGAATGTTTCTTTGGTGTCCTTGTTTTCGAAAATGGGAGTTCCTCCCTTGTAACCATTCGGCCACCACCAAGACAAGGGTCTAGGTTGCTTCTTGATGCATGAGGATACTCCTAGGAACTTAGGGTATGGATGTATGTTGTTTCCCATCATGTTGTGATAAGGAAAAGTAGGGTTATCCACCCTACAACTTTCGGCCAAGAGGGAATGGGCTAGGTTTTTTTTGGGTTGTTTGCTATCCTATGATGTGTCCATGTTTAGTAGTGTAGGTAAGGTGTTTGAATAAATGTTTGTGTGAAGATTGGATGTCAAAAACCTAGCCTACCCTACCCTTACATCATTCGGCCAACCTAGGAAGATTAGGGTTTAGGGATGCTTGATTTGTCTATGATGAATCTATGCCTAGTAGTGTAGACAAGGTGTTTGAATAAATGCTTGTGTGAAGGTTTAATTTCAAACCCTAGTTTCCCTACCCTACACCATTCGGCCAAGGCATGAAACCTTAGGGTTTGTGAAGATTAAATTATCCTATGTGATATGATTATGTTAGGGAGATGATATGTGAATGCATGTGATGAACAAATGGAATGCTTGATTGGAAAAACTTGGACTTCCCTAGTGATGACTTTCGGCCAACCCTAGATTAGGGTTAGGGTTGCTTGATTTTCTCCCATGGTGCATGCTATAGTATGATATATGATATATATATATATGTGATGCTTGTAGGGGATGTTTTGATGTCAAAAACCTAATCTACCCCTACCCTAGGACATTCAGCCCAAACCTTAGTTTAGGGCTAAGGAACCATTTGATTTACCCATGAAGCATGCTACCACTTCCTATGATATGAATATGATTTATGTGATCAACCTTGTCATATATAAAATATGTTTAAGGGGTTGATTTATGATCTATGTATGAGCATGCATTATAGCTCATAGGGCACCCTTATGAAATGCATGCTTTATACTAGGCTAGTTATCATGATTATGGAGATCTATGTATGAGCATGCATTATAGCCCATGGGGCACCCTTATGAAATGCATGCTTGATACTAGGCTAGTTATCATGATTATGGATGCATACATATGCATAAGAATGAGCCTTGTAGGGCATGAACGAAGAAGGCTTAGGGCCTAAAGAATGCTTCCCTAGAAGGTTGGGATTAAGAGCATACTTTATGAAAATGAAGAACATGATAATTATTTTATTTTGTAATGGCTTGTACTATAGACTCTTAAAGCGAGTCAAATGATTATGATACTAGGCTGAAGGACTTCTGAGAAGGCCTAGTAAACCCTAGTGGTTCGGGATTAGCTACCTCGTTCCTATTCAGGGGCGCGCGCAAAACATGAAGTACAAGCCGGGCCCTAATGATTATGCTATGTTCAAGTATTATGTTTATATGTTTTCAAAGAAACCTTCCTATGAAGTTAATATGCTTAGATGTTTAACATGCTTAAACACTTACCATGCTTGAATGTGATTTACTCTCTTATCTTTTTATGATATCCGATTTGGCGAGTAGGACAGGATCCTTACTAAGCATTTGTGCTTACTAGTTTATGTGTTGTCTTATGCTGCAGATCAGGGTAAGGGACACTTAAACTAAAGGAAGAGGCAGGAGGGCTGAAGATGTGTGGGGTGGTGGCTCGGGAAATAAAGATCTTCATATCTACAATATTATGCTTATGTTAATATTTCTTTAGTAATGAATGTTACACTTGGATTACTCATATACTTGATTTTATTATGAGTTGAACCTATCATGTTATAGGTTAGTTTTGAACAAACATGCATAGTACTTTGTTATTAGTACTTTAAGAAAAAAAAAATTTATACGAATGATAGTACGTGACCCCGCCCCGAGAGTAGATATAAGGGCGGGCGTCACACACACAAGCCTTCCTCGGTTTGCCTCCATGCCACCCTTCACGTGTGCCCTTGAAGTCCACTTCCCGACTTGCCCTTGGAGCTCTCCTCCCTCGGCTCTCGTCCCTCAGATGTGTTCTCCATGTGTGATTCTCCAAGTCCTGAAAACTCAGTCACACATATCAAATATAACATAAAACCCTAACCTTAAATATATTTGGCACACACATCAAAACCATGATCTTCCCGATCATTCTAGGGATGATTATCTCAACAATCTCCCCATTTTTGATGTGTGGCAATATGTTTAAGTTAGAGATAAAATATACCAGTCAACAACGGTAAGTATCAATGGCAATTGAAAATATAAGACATAGAAAAATGGTAACCTCTCTCTTAATCTATGTCATTTTCAATTTTTCATCATAATCCAATGTTAAGTCAAGATTTTAGCTAAAATCAAACTTAAACTACACATTCTCCCCTTTTGACACCATCAAAAATGATTGCCTACAGCAATACTAACCTATGACATCAAATGAGGGAATCCTCATTTCTAGAATGAAAGTGCAGAAACTGAATTTTGCCGTATCAGTCGACTGCCCATGGGGCCAGTCGACTGATACTCTGTCAGTGTGTTTCTGAGCCGAATTTCAGAAACCTCCCAGAAATTTCAGACAATTCTAAAAATTGTAAAAACTTGCAAGCATGTTTCTTGTAAGATACTCTATCAGGGAAAAATATCATTTTATAAAAAAAATTTTAACTATGCTTGACTTTTGACCAAAGTCCAAATTACTTGAAAAACACCACATTTGTATCAAATTTTCAATCTAAATATGAACTCATACATGTTTCAAGGTCATGCCAACATAAATAAAACATGAAATGGTTTTCTAATATTAAAAATGTCCAACCATGATCTTTGAGCAAGGTGTCCATTAATTAAACACATGTCTTCCACATGGTTGGTCTATTTTCAATGATTTTGACACATTTAATGATTCAACACTATGCCACAAGCACAAGTGAATCAATTGTATCATACTAACATCTCATATGTAAGAATACAATCATAAATGAGGTAATATGAGATGTTTTCAAGGTAGGCCCCATTATTGCCTAATTCATCATGAATTTCTACCATGGGCCACAAACTCCCCCTCAATGTCTTAAGTCAACCAAATTTCAAAAATTTGAAATTCTTATATCATGGTTGACTTATCTCAAATTCTCTAACCCTTGAAGATTGACTTTGGTACCCAATAGTAATGTTTCCTAATTGGGTTAACCAAGTACTCCTTGGGGATTCATTTCTTACTAAGGGTCATTGTCTTTGCTTGGCCTCTAGCAATTAGACAATGGTAAGTTTTCCCATTGCTAGACTTCCCAAACCCTAATCCTTCATTCCTAAAGCTTGCTCTTTGGCTCCCAATGATCATATCTAATGTTTTTGAGCCAACTTCAAACTTCCTAAGTGCTTGGGTAAAGCTATCTACCTTTTCCCTTAAATCTTTATTTTCTTCTTCTAAAAATGAGTCATTTGAGTTAGAAGAAGAGGCATGCTCATTGTCCTTAAGCCCCATTAAAGCTAATTTCTCCTTTAGCATGCAATTCTCCCTTTTTAGGCACTTAATCTTCTTTTTAGCATCAACTAAGTCATCACTAGTGCTAAAGATAATTTTAGCAAGAATAGAAGTAGGTAAGTTATGTACCTCACTTAACGAGAAGTCCGATTCTGAGGTAGAACCTCCCCCTTCAGTAGAGCTCCCTTCATCTTCACTCGAACTCCTCTCTTCTTCAAATTCGGATGTCGTGGACGCGAGATCATCAATTCCCATTAGTGTAAAATGGGAAACAACATGCTCCTCCTCTGATGAAGATGGATCATCCCATGTGGCCTTCAAGTTTTGTACCTTCTTCTCTTTCTCTTTTGATTTCTTCTTTCCCTCTTTCTTCTTTTCTTCCTTCTTTTTCAAAAGAGGACACTCATCTCTCATGTGTCCTTTTCCTTGGCAGTTGTAGTAAATTATCTTTCTTGATTTATGTTTGCTCCTTGATTCTTTCCTACCATGAGACTTGTTAGTAGAAAATTATTTAAATGCTTTTCTTATCTTTCTTACCATATAGGCTTCCGCATCACTACCCATGGAAGTACTTGATTCCTCCGAATCGGATGATGAAATCTCCTTCTTCTTACCCTTTCCCTTGTTTGCCACAAGGGTTATACTCTTCAGCTTGTAGTATGATTCTTCGATCGTTCCTCCAACTCGAGTCTCATGAAGCTCCATGGTTGAGAAAAATTCTTCTAGAGATGTCTTCTCTAGATCCTTTGAGATGTAGTATGAATCCACCATTGAACTCCATGTTGATATTCTTGGGAAGGCATTGATTGCTTTCATCAAAATGTCTCGGTTGGGTAATTGTTCTCCTACACTTGTTAGCCCAATAAGAATTTCTTTAAATCTAGCATGTAAACTCGTTACCTTCTCCCCTTTATCAAGCTTGATGTTATTTAGTTGGGACCGAAGGAGATCTCTTTTCGCCATTTTCACCTCCGAGGTGCCTTCATGAAGTTCCACCAACTTGTCCCATAAGTCCTTGGCACTAGAGTAGTTTCCAATCCTTGTCACTTCTTTTTGGAGAAGCACACTAAGTAGATAATGCAAGGCCTTTGAGTTTGCCAAGTGATCATCCTTTTGCTTTTTGCTCCACCTTACTTTCTCAAGAAGCTTGTTTTCTTGATCCCTAGGTATCTCAAAACCATTTTCCATGATTAGCATTATATCAAAGTCGGTGTTGAAAAATACCTCCATTCTCTTCTTCCACCATGAAAATTCTCCCTCGAATTTCGGCGGTTGAATATGCGAGCCGGCCATTTCAATGATTGCTCTTCTTGGTGGTTAGTCCGTTGAAGGCATCCTTGCGCTCTGATATCACTTGTTAGGATCGATGGCTCGACTTTTCTCTACACTAGGGTTAGCATATTACAAAATATAATGAAAACAATAAGATCCAATGCTAACTCACAGTACTTTTACTTGGTATCCACCCGACGGGTGACTAATCCAAGGATCCACACGGTTGCACACTCTCCACTATGAAATCCTCCTTCAAAGGTGGAGAAACCTTTACAAACGTTGTCTTCTTCCTCTTTACAAGATCACGATGAAGACTAGAGGAAGAGTAGGTCAGATGGAGCACTTGCAGCACTTTGGTACAGTAGAGAACCGTACCCAACTCGTGCCAAGAAGTTTCCTTTAAATAAGAGAATAAGACAGCTTAATAAACTGTCCAAACCCGCACCAGTCGACTGCCCCGAGGGCAGTTGACTGGTCTAGCTTTAAATACTAGCCAACGGCTAGTTTTTCGGGGTTACCAGTCGACTGCCCCCAGGGGCAGTCGACTGGTAGAAGGCTGAAAACCTTCTGTGAGTTTTGGCAGTCGACTGCCCAGTCTCTCAACTCACTTACAATCACTCAAAACACTTTCCTTCACGTATGCCTTCAGGTATGCTCCCTTGGCTCGCCCCTTGAAGTCATCTTCCTCTGGCTATCGTCCCTCGGATGCGCACATAAGCCTTCCTCGGCTTGCCTCCATGCCACCCTTCACGTGTGCCCTTGAAGTCCACTTCCCGGCTTGCCCTTGGAGCTCTCCTCCCTCGGCTCTCGTCCCTCGGATGTGTTCTCCATGTGTGATTCTCCAAGTCCTGCAAACTCAATCACACATATCAAATATAACATAAAATCCTAACCTTAAACATATTTGGCACACACATCAAAACCATGATCTTCCCGATCATTCTAGGGCCGATTGCCTCAACACATGAGTCGTTGATGATGATCAATACTGAGACTCTTAGTTAGAATGTCAGCTATCTAGCAGCATGTATTAATGTAGACGACTTGAATTGTTCCAGCTTCTACCTATTCATAGATGAAGTTCCAGTCCAATGCAAAGTCTTTCGTGCGCTCATGCTGAATAGGATTAGTTGTAATCTGAATAGTTGACTTGTTGTCACAACACATGGGAATGCTTTCTACGAGATGATTGGCGTGGAGTGTTCTAAGTAAATTAAGCAGTCACATTACTTTACTTCACATGATGTTGTTGACATGGCTCGATACTCTATCTCGGTTGAACTTTTTGCCATAGTCCCTTGCTTTTTAGATTTCTAGCTAATCAGACTTTCCCTCAAAAATATACAAAATCCAGTGACCGATCTTCGTGTGTCGAGGTACTTTCTCCAATCACTATCATTGTAAGCTCTTAACTTTAGATCAAAATTTGCAAAGTATACGAATCTTTTTCCCGATGATCCTTTTAAATAGCGCAAGACTCTTAATGCAGCCTTAAAGTGTTTGATTGTTGAAGTGTCCATATGTTGGGATAAAACCTTTACAGAATAAGATATATCAGGTCTAGTGAAGGTTAAATAAATTAGCTTACCTATAAGTTTTTGATAGGGTGTAGCATCTTCCAGAGTTGTCAAGTCATTCTTGTATAACTGCTGACCCATTTCAAGTGGTACATGTGATGGTTTTACCCCCAAGTAGGCCATATTCATTCAGAGATCTAACATATACTTTCTCTGGCAGATCATTAACCCCTGTTTTGATCGAGCTACTTCAAGTCTTAAAAAATATTGAGGAAATCCTAGATCTTTTAACTTGAACTTTTGTTTCAGATATTCCACAAACTTTTCCATTGCTGTCTAGAAGTTGCTTGCAAGTATAATGCCATCGACATAAACTAAAAGTGCTAAGAACTCTCCATTTTGGTTCCTATATGCATAAGTGAGTGGTCTGCTTTACTTTGTTCAAAACCATAATTGCTTAGGATGATAGAGAATTTTGAGTTCCATTGTCACGGGGCTTGCTTAAGCTCGTATAAAGCCTTATTGAGTTGGCAGACCATCTTTTCTTGAGAACTACATGTTACAGTTGGATGATAACCTGCTGGTATGTCCATGTAAATTTGTTCCTTCAAGTCTCTATTTAGGAAAGCATTGTTGATGTCTAGTTGTCGCAAAAACCATGACTTTGACATAGCAAGAGCAAAGAAGAGTCGGACTGTAGTGTGTAAAGGGATCTCCCGGCGACATAAACACGAAATCGCAGCGTAAACAAGATCCCTCGAGCGATCCATGCGAAAGAAAACTCGTACGAAGTTCATCTTCTATCTAAAGTGTTTACCTTTGGAGCGTGGTCTTACGTTTATCCCGCTCGTCCAAGTGTCACCGGATCTCTAGCATGTTCAAGCGTCCGTGCCTCTATGCGTATCCACACGGACACGATCTCTCAACTTTGGGAAGAACTACTTTAGTTGTGCTAGCAACTTGAGGTGGTTCGCGGAAGCACCAAGAACCCCAAAGAAGGGTTTCGGCCAAGAGGGAGAAGAGAAGGAAGAGAGGAAGGGAAAGATGACATACCGCCACATCCTAATGACAAGTCCTTCTTTTATACTCATCCCATGAATATGAAGAGGTTTTTGTCCCTTTAGCTTCCCTTCATTAAAGCCAATAAAGAGCACATCTTCTCGTGTGACTCTTCAACTTCTCTTCATTCAATGAAGAGAGACTTTTTCCTTTTCCTTTATTATTAATTCATTAAACACTTTAATGAATTAATATCTCATAAGTTCTCGACTAGGGCTCCCGACCAAGTCTCCCGAACTCCCAACCCGAGCTCCCGACCAAGTCTCCCGAGCTCCTGACCCGAGCTCCCGACCAGGTCTCCCGAAGTATCGTGTCCTTAGTGTGTGATCCAATAGGTTCTCGTAACGTTGGCAATGCGCCTAAACCGCTTTAGACACATAAGCAATGAGCAACATCTAGCAATGCATCATTGGTACCCAAGTAACAAGAAAAGTCGAGATCTGACTTAACCTCCGCGACTGTGATAATGCATGACCTTGTCCTTCCATCCTCGATATCTAGATTGACCAATGAGGCATAGACCGTGTCATCCTCGATCAATCATTGTGTTTCTTGATCCCCGGGTAGACTCACTCAAATAAATGAGCTCAATATCTCATATTGACTCATTTGAGCATGGTCATGCGTTTTAGTAGTCCTACTCGATCAAGGGGCCCACAGATATCACTCCCGTCATATGGGAGGGATAGATCCCATCTACATCACTCCCATCCCTCTGCATAATTTATTACATACCCAGTGATCGCCTTTATAGTTCACCCTGTTACGGGTGACGCTTGACGATACCAAAGTACATAACTCCTTATGTAGGGAACCGTAGTGACTTCAGGTCTGAGGATTATTCATATTAATACTCACATGAGAAAGTTTATGACACTCATATGATAATCAATGAAACTTTCTCATGACGGGTCAATTCAGTACACATTCTCTAATGTATACCCATGTGTCAACTGATAGTGCAGAATGCACCCAAGTCAAACCTGTGTTTTGATATTGGCAAAAGGGTTCAAAAGTTAAGGGTTAGTTGTTGTCTAACAAGCTTCTTGAGTGTACAGGAAAAGCCCTAGCGAAGGAAGGCTAGGCACTGGCGAAGGACTACCAGACAGGAGAAGCCCTAGCAAAGGACTGCTAGGCACTGGCGAAGGACTGCCAGAAGAAAAGACCTAGCGAAGGACTGCTAGGCTGGCGAAGGACTGCCAGAAGAAAAGACCTAGCGAAGGGCAGCTAGGCATCAAGCGAAGGGCAGCTTGGTAACTCAAGACCTGGCGAAGGACTGCCGGGCAAAAGTCCAATTGGAGGATCCGGTTGGCACCAGGTAAACTCTCTCGAGAGGAGTAGGTGAGGACACGTTCCCCTTGAGGGAACATTAGGCGTCGGTTCGACCTAGGGCTCCATTTTGGAGACCAAAGTCAGAACCAAGACAGCTAAGGCTGTATAAAATAATAATATTATTGTTATTTGGACTAACCCTGGATGCAGGATCGAAGGACTGAGTATCTGCAGCTCAGAGAGCCTCAAAGGAGTGAGGCAGAAGCTGAGCAGGGCGCCCCGGACGACCAGGGCGCCCCCAAGGTCAACCCAAGTCTCTAACAACCTCGACGCGCTTCAACCCGCTTGTCGCGTGCGCCCCGCGTGTCTCGGGCGCCCCCACTGCCAGCTGCCGAAGCGCATCTCTGCGAAGCTGAGGAGATGAGGCCTTTTGACCGGTCAATGCGGGCGCCCCGAGTCCTCCGGGCGCCCCGGTCAAACCGGATCCCGAGGATAAGGGGATCAGATGGCGACCGAGCTACAGCCGGATCAGCTGCCACGTGGGAGGCGCCCCCGTCGACCAGGGCGCCCCTAGGCCCTATATAAAGGGCCCTCGACCCCCTTCTTCAGAGCATCACTTACTGCGACACTTCCACGCTCTACAACTTTCATTCAACGCATCCAAACGCTCCGACGATCGCGCTCTGCTCCAGGAACTTCTCAACTCAAGTCCGAAGCGCCGTCGACCTCCCGCTGCACCGAAACTCGAGCCTACCCCGGGAGTTGGTAAATACAGAAGTGTTATATTTCTTATTGCAATTTGTATTTCTCTTCTGTACTTATTCTACGCATTATAGAATTGCCCAAAGTAAACGGTCAACGACCGTGGGCCTTGAAGTAGGAGTCGACCCAGGCTCCGAACCAAGTAAAACGACCTTGTTAGCGTTGTGTTGCTTTTTGTGTCTTATTTCCGCTGTGCACTTACTCTTTTTTAAATCCGAACGATTTGCGACATTCACCCCCCCCCCTCTCTCGCATTTCTCGATCCAACAAGTGGTATCAGAGCGGGGAATTCAAACTTGGTGCAACCACCAATTTGAAAATTTCGGATTTTTTTTTTGTTTTCTCATTTTTTTCGTTAAATATTTTTCGTTCGAATTTTTCTTTCAAGGTTGGTGCAACACCCCTTGAAATTTGTTTTTATTTATTCTTCCCGCACTACTAATCCAAGACCAAGTCTTGGAATATTGTTTGTTGTTTTTTTTTGTTGTTTGCTATTTCAGAACAAATGGCCATCCAAGAAGGCTTTAGCACCGCCAGACCTCCACTTTTCAGTGGAGAAGACTTTCCTTACTGGAAAAGTCGAATGGAGGTCCACCTGAAAACTCAGGTGGATATGTGGATAATCATCCAGTCTGGACTGATGATTCCCACAAATGCTGAAGGCATACCGCAAAACTACTCAGAGTTGGACACTGCCCTTAAACGCAAAATCGAAGCTGACGCCAAAGCAACTCAGACCCTCCAATGCGGACTAACGAAAGAGGAGCTGAACCGCGTAGGCCCCTTCAACAGTGCCAAGGAGCTATGGGCTAAACTGATCGAGCTCCACGAAGGAACTTCAGATACGAGGATCAGCAAACGCGATCTGCTACTGAACAAGCTCTTCACCATCAGAATGGCAGATAACAAGACAGCAGCTCAGCTCCATTCCAGAATCCAGGAATTGATGAACGGTCTTCACGCAATAGGTCACAAGGTTCAAAATCATGATCTTATAAGGTATGCCCTAAACGCGTTCCCTAGAACCACCTTGTGGGCATCTATGGTAGATGCATACAAGGTCTCTAGGGATCTTTCAAAAATTAAGTTAGATGAGTTATTTTCTGAACTTGAACTTCATGAACAGATTAACTGCAATTTGGCCGAGAAAAGTATAGCTTTCTTTGTAGGGAAAACAGGAAGGACGACTAAGAAGAAAACTCAAGTTGAACCCGAGTCTACCTCAGACTCAGAAACAGAAGATCAAGAAGGAGATCAATCTGAACTGGTCCGACTAGCTCGAAGCTACTACAAAAAGTTGAAGAACCAAGCCAACACACGGAGAACAAGCCGAAGAAAGGATGAACCAGCTGAACCAGCAACTGACAAACACAGGCCCAATGTAACCTGCTACGAATGTAAGAAGAAGGGCGACTACAAGACTGAATGTCCAAGCCTAAATGAGTCCAAAAAGACCAGAAAGAAGAAGGCACTCCAAGCAACCTGGGACGAGTCTTCCTCAGAAGAAGAAGAAGAAGCACCGCAGTCCAATCTTCTGGCCCTGACCGCTTCGGATCAAATCGAGACTGACTCAGACTCGGACCAGGACGACGGCAAGCTGACCTTCTCCGACGACGGCGAAATAAGGGTAACAGGTTTTTCAAAATTGCAATTAAATTCTCTTATTTCTTATCTATCTCGAGATTTGGCGAAAGCCAAACTCCGAATCGAGTCCCTCCGACAGGAAGTAAATCTCCTGAAAGAGGGAGCTGAGTCTAAATCCTTAACTGAGAAAATTCAGGAAGGAACCCCTGATCAAGTTGAAAAACTTGAATCAGAGAACTCCTCCCTAAAAACTCAAGTTAAGGACTTAAGAACAGCTTTAGAACGATTCACTTCTGGTTCCAAGAATCTTGATATGATTCTTGGAAAATAGAAGTCTGTTCTAAACCGATCCGGACTTGGCTATAGAACCAAATCTCGACAAAAATCTTACTTTGCTGTACTGAACCGGTCAAGACCTAAGGTTCAGGCATGGGTGCCAAAACTGTGCCTGACTAAACCAAGTGGTTCGAATCAATTTTGGATCCCCAAGGACAAGATTCACATCTTGCCTAACCCATACAGAGGCTTTAGTCCAGGGGGAGCCAAAATCAAAATAATTTTTATTAGATAATTTTCTTTTAATTGCTTGATTGCATGTTTATTTAATTTTTTGCAATTTGCCATGCTTAGATGTAGAAATACTTAGATTCAAGGACTCAATTACTTGAAATTTGAAAATATAGTATTGGGAGGAGGTGAGATGATAGTACGTTGGGGAAACCAACTCTAATAAGATCAAGTCTACTTGGTCTCTTTAGACTGGTGAAACCAGCCGAAGCTACCGATCCAAGACCCAAGCTAGTTAGACCAGAAAATGACCTAATTTAATTTGAAAATGAAATTTCATTAAAAGACTTTGTCAAGGAAAGGGTGGATGATCCCATAAGGCTATGGCCAAAGAAGGCCTAGTGCCTTGCCAAGACCTGGAAGCCAATTTCTGAAATTCAAATTCAAATTATCTTTTGTCAAATTCGAATCTAACTCAAATTTCAAATAATTATAGTTTCTAATCTGTTCTCAAAATTTTTTTTAACTTATTCTCTTTTTGAAAAACACTTAATCTGTTTTCAAAATTTCTTTTTTTTTAATTTGTTTTCAAAAATAAAGAACTTTTTCGAAAATAAATTGAAATTCCTTTTCAAAATTAATTTTTACCCTCAAACCTGTCTCACAAAAACCTTAAGGTTAATATGTTTGAAAACCCTAGATTCAGTAAGACAGAAAATTAATTTTTGAAAATTTGAATTTGAATTTCAATTTTTGAATTTCAATTTTTGAATTTCAATTTTTGAATTTGAATTTTTGAATTTGAATTATCAATCAATAATTTAAATTTGGTTATCCTTATTCATCTCACTCGGTCTAAGTCATCAATCAAGAGAGTCCTATGATTTTGTGAGATGATTTTGAGTTTGATTAGAAAAGTTAACTTGACCTTGTGTTAGATCCAAGTTTAACAAGTAGTAATTTAAAAGTACACTTCAATAATTGGCTTCCAGGCCATGGCGAGGCACAGTGGCCTTCTTTGGCCGAAGCCTTATTGGAGCAACAACCATTTTCTAGGCAAAGCCGCTTAAAGAAGTTGAACTTTTAACTTACTCATTGAAAACCTTGGTACTAAATAGTACAAGATTCAAATTAACTTTAAAGCTAATCCTAAGTGCCCACCTGGGCAGAGGCTGATTTTAAGGTGCCAACTAGTTTGGAGCCTCCCCCTAAATTGTAGACTGGGTGTCTAGGGTCAATGTAATAGATGTCCCTTTTTGGGACATAAAATTGATTCTGACCTACTTGCTTTGTTAGATAAGCTTTCGGGACCCACGCTTTTCGTTGATTTTTGCGGGGGTGGATAAAGGAGATAAAAGATTTTTGGTTCGATCTTGATTTATATCCTATCCCAGATTTGTTGTACATGCCCTTTTGTGATCCAAGAATAAGGTCAAGGTTCTTGGATCGGGTTGTGAAAGTTGCTAGTAGATCCTTAAGTTTTAGGACTTCACCCTTTAGGGTTGAGTTTTCAGTTTCAAGCTCAATTAATTTTTGATTTTGAGTTTGTTCAGTTAATGTTCTGGTATTAATTAATTGCTCCTTAAGGTCTTGATTTTCCTTAAGGAGCTGGTCATTTCTAGATTCAGATGCAAGCAATTTTTTATTCAAGACAGAAATAATTTTAAAGAACTTTTCATTTACTAAATCTAAATATACCTTAGTAGAGCCGTCTGAAAATGGTCCGATCTCTTGGCTCGACTCGTATTCGGAATCCTCGTCTTGATCCGAGTCCGATTCTGGTCCAGTTGCCATCAGTGCGAGGTAGCTTGCGTTCTTCGGTTGTTCATCGTCGGAATTGTCCGAGCTTTCATCCCACGTGGCTTGAAGAGCCTTCTTCTTTTTGTTCTTAGTGGGTTGGTCCTCTTTCTTGTAAGGGCATTCATGTTTGAAGTGCCCTTTTCTGTTACAGCCGAAGCAGATCATTTTGCTTTTACCTTCAGTGCTGTAGGGCTTCATTACCTTTTGAATATCTTTCTTTGAAAATTTGTTCTTCCTTCTGGTGAACATTTTTCTTACCAAGTTCACCAGTTGTTCTTCTTCATCAGAGCCTGACTCATCTTCAGGTTCTTCTTGGACTTTTCTCTTTGATTTGGCTTCCTTTGGTGAACCTGCAAATAAAGCTAGCCCTTTCTCGACCTTGACGTTAGTTTGCTCATGCAGCTCTAATTCACAAAATAGTTCATCCAGATTTATTTTTGAAAGGTTCCTAGAAATTTTATAGGCATCTATAATAGATGCCCATAGTGAGTTTCTAGGGAACGCATTTAACGCGTACCTTATGATGTCCCGGTTCTCCTGTTTGTGCCCGATCCTGTGGAGTCCATTCAATATGTTCTTAATCCGGGCGTGGAGTTGACTTGCTAATTCTCCTTCCTGCATTTTGATGTTAAATAATTTATTCAATAATAGATCTCTCTTTGTTACCTTTGCATCAGAAGTGCCTTCATGTAATTCTGTTAATTTGTCCCATAGTTCCTTTGCCGAGTCGGTTGGTCCAATTCTGTTTAGCTCCTCTTTGGTAAGTCCGCACTGGAGGGTGTTCTGAGCTTTGAACTCGGTCTGAGCCTTTTTCTTCATCTCTGAGTTTCATCTGTCGGGCCTTAGTGGAGCATTATTTCCCTCATCCATTGGCGGTGTGTAGCCTGTTTGAACTGCAAACCACTGATCCATGTCGGTCTTCAGATAAACCTCCATCCTTCTCTTCCAGTAGGGAAAGTCTTCCCCATTAAAGAGGGGAGGGCGAGCAGTGCTATAGCCTTCACCTTGGGCCATCTGAAATAGACCACACAAAAACTTGTCCCAAGACTAGGTCTTGGATTAGTAGTGTGGTAGGAAGAGGAGAAGAGAGCGACTCGAAATGGTGTTGCACCAAATTCGAGTAAAATCAAACGAACGGAAAAATAATCCAAATCTAGGCAACATACCTAATTTAGATTATGTGTAGCGAAAAATCAAAAATCGAAAAAAACTGGATTTCCCCCGGCTCTTATGGTGGTTGCACCGATACAGAGCGTACCAGGCTCTGATACCACTTGTAGGATCGATGCACGTGAGAGGGGGGGGGTGAATCACGTGCGTTTTTTTTAAAAAATCAAAGCGCTTTAAAAAGCGTGCACAGCGGAAACGAAAGAAACGAAAAACGAACACACTAACACAGATGAGTTTTACTTCGTTCGGAGCCTTCGTCGACTCCTACTCGAAGGCCCAGGTCCCTCGGACCTTTCCGTTGGGCAATCCACTAATACTCTCTACCGGTAAACACCGATAGAGTAGGCGAGTACAAAGGAATTGAAAGTGTGACAACCCCACACTTTCAAGTAATTAAATGCAATAAAATATATATTAAAAAATTGTCTTTTTACCGACGTCCGGAGTAGGTCGACTCTTTCGGGGCAGCAGGACGTCGTCGGCTCGAAGTGAAGCGTTTCCGGAGCAAGGCGCGAGCGTAGAAGAACTTAGAGACTTTGGAAGAAGTATTGTACTTGAAGCCTTGGTCGAGGGCTCTATTTATAGCCCTGGGGCGCCCGAACGTCCGGGGCGCCCCCCTGCGTGGCTCGATCCGCAGCCCTCTCGGTCAAGCATTTGATCTCTTTATCTTCGGGATCAGCCTTGACCGGGGCGCCCGAGCGCGCGGGGCGCCCTTGACCGGTCAAACTCATCTCTTGGCTTCGCGAGGGTGAGCTGGCAGCTGATTCTGCGTGGCACAGTGGGCGCCCGCGACACGCGGGGCGCCCGACATGCGGGGCGCCCGATACGCGGGGCGCCCCGAATAGCGCTGCTGTCGGGGCTTTTTCTTGTCTGCTGACTTTGTTGACTCTGGGGCGCCCGAACATCCGGGGCGCCCAGCTCAGCTACTGCCTCACTCCTTTGAGGCTCTCTGAGCTGCAGAACACAGTCCTTCGGTCCTGCATCCAGGGTTAGTCCAAAACAGCAAATAAAGTGTTAAAACAGCCTTGGCTGTCTTGGTTCTGACTTTGGTCTCCAAAATGGAGCCCTAGGTCGAACCGACGCCTAATGTTCCCTCGGGGAACGCGTCCTCACTGGTTCGCTCCTCCAGTGACTTACCTCACTTACCTTGTGCAGCTCTACTTGACTTCTTGACCCACCAGGACTTCCTGCCAAGGCTCAACCACCTTGGTCTTCCTGCCAAGTCTCAACCAACTTGGTCTTCAGCCAGTTGTCAGGTCCCGCGGACCCAACTGGACTTCCCGCCAGGACTCAACCATCCTGGACTTCAGCCTGGTGTCTGGTCCTAAGTCTTTCAACCCTGCACACTTAGTAAAGAGGTTAAACACCAACAACCCTAACTTTAACCACTTTGTCATACATCAAAACCCGAGTTTGACCGTTAGTGCAAACTGCACCAACA
>JAGFNQ010001560.1:60210-85715 GCA_024364735.1 Boesenbergia rotunda
TGTCCCCCACGCTGATTAAAGCAGCCAAAAGGCTGCAATCAACTACCATTGACCAGGGCGCCCGTGACCTGTCGGGCGCCCCCATCGACAAAGCTGTCGTCCACGCCAGTCAAAGCAGCAAAAGCTGCTGTTGACCAGCCTTGATCAGGGCGCCCGTGACCTCTCGGGCGCCCCCCTTAAAACCCCTATAAAAGGGACCCGAGTCTCCTTCTCCTCCCACACCACATCTCACACTTCTTCTTCCCCTTGCCTCATTCTTGTGGATCAAGTGAACCTAAGCCCACCCTTGCCTCAACCATGCCTCCAAGGTATGAAATTTAGTTGTGCAATTAATTTTTCTTAAATTACATATTTTTTTAAGTCTCTTCTTATAATCCAAGGTTTATCCTTAATTACTTATTTTTCTACACTTAGAAAACGCCGAGCAGTTCAGTCGAACCCCGGAAACGAGCCCAGTCCCGACCCTAGGTTTCCAAACCTAGAACTTTGTAATAAATTCGCCCGAACCACCTACGTTCCGATTAAGACGAGTTACCTTAACCGTCAATTCTTTACCCAATCCTGTCCAACTGCAATGTCCGCAATTAACTACTATCAACTGGACAACCTCGTATTCTGCACACATCCGATCAACAACACCTTATGTGCAGAATTCTATAACAACATAGTTAGGCAAGACCAATTGAGCTTCGTCACTACCGTTCAAGGACTGCCCTTGACCATCACTCCTGCCCTACTGAACCGATTTCTTGGACTCCGACAATCTCAGTCCATCTTCTGTTGCTACCCTCCAAGGAACCTACCTTTCGATGCCCCCTACTCTCATATTGACCTGAACACCTTATACAACTATTTCTTTAGGGAGGGCATGGACCCTGCAGGAGGGCAATTCAACTCCACCCGACTGCCGATTCAGGACTACGCTCTCTATAGAGTGATTGTCCGTTGCATCCTTCCTCTGTCCACTAGGGACATAGCCACCATGAAACCCTTTCACACCTTTCTCCTCTATGCCCTTATCCACCATCTGGACATAGATATAGGTCTTCACCTCTTCCACTGTATCCTACATGCCTCTAGTGTGTCCACTCAGGGACGGGTCCGCACCCCCTTCTGCCACGTCATCACCTCGATCCTCCACCATCACGGCCGAAACATCACTGAAGGCGAGATTACCACGATGACCGACTTCAACGAGATAGGATATAGGAACTTTTCCTTAGCCGGTGTAGATGTCTCGGGCACCGGGGTTCTGACTTGGAGACGCCGACCAGCCGCACAGGACATTGCCGACGAGGAGGTTGAGGTCGACGTTGCCGACTTAGCAGCAGAGTTAGCTCAGCCCGATCCTCCGACACTCTACGAGCGAGTATCCCTCCTCGAGACACAGGTTCAGTCCCTCCGGGAAGAATCGGAGGCTTACCACCTTAAGCAGCTGGAAACTCATCAGGGCTACTATACCGAGTATATGAGCGCGTTTGCAGCAGAGAGGGAGGAAAGAAACGCCCAGTATCAGGAGATGATGACCATGTTTAGATCCTGGCATCCAAGCTCCCCTGATCAGCCTGGTCCCTCTTCCTAGATGACTTGGACGTGTACCTATTTGACTATCCCTACTGAGTAGGGTTGACTTCTGTTGACTTCTACTAGACTTCTGTTTGACTTATGCTTATCTTAGCTTGGCTTGTTTATTTCCGACTTGATTAAGTTAGGATTATGCTTAGTAGAGTAGAATCATTTTTTTTGCTTCTGCCTTAATTGAAAATGCTTTAATTCATTTTAAAATGTTTTCTTTGTTAAAAATGATTTACTTTGGTTTTAAAATTTTTTTCCTTGACTTAGTTTTATTTCAAAAACTACCCCATTCAAAACTAGTTTTTTTTAAATGGACTTAGCCTAGGCTCTAACCCTAGAATTGCATGCACCTATAGATCTAGAAGCCAGCATCTCACAAGCACCTTAGGGTACTTTGATTGACAACCTAGAAAGGGTTGAGATGCTTAGGTCTTTGCCTTAACTCAAGATGCTTTAAGTCAGTGCATCTGCAGTAGTTGGGGCACTAAACACAAACTGAACAGCAATCAAGTTAAGTATCAAGTTTAGACAATCTAACTTGAACAATGCACTTAACTTGACTAACCCTAGCGAAAACTACTGTTTATAACAGTTGGTAAGTAGCTAATTGGGTTAGACACGTCCCTAAAGATTTAACCAGACTTAGGTTCCAGTTTGATTCAGTACAGCAAATGCTTTAATTATTGCAAATTTTTTTCTGCATTTTTGATATATGTCAAAGGGGGAGAGTTGGAAAGGAAACAGGGAACAAAAATTGTTTTAAAATTTTCCATTGTCTTCTTCAAAAAGTTAAGTTAGTTTTTATTTCTAAACTCTGAATTATTTTGAAACTTAATGTTTTTTAAAACTATTGTTAGCTTAAAGGTTTTTAAAATTCTCTTCAAAAATTTCCAACTCTGAACTATGTGTTTTGAAATTATGTTTTAAGCTTAACGTAGTGCTTGAAATTTTTCCAAACTGAAAATTTTCTAAAGTCTGAAATCTTCCAAACTGAAAATTTTCTAAGTCTGAAATTTTCCAAACTGAAAATTTTCTAAGTCTGAAATTTTCCAAACTGAAAATTTTCTAAGTCTGAAATTTTCCAAACTGAAAATTTTCTAAGTCTGAAATTTTCAAAACTGAAAATTTTCTAAGTCTGAAATTTTCCAAACTGAAAATTTTCTAAGTCTGAAATTTTCCAAAACTGAAAATTTTCTAAGTCTGAAATTTTTCAAAACTTGAAAACTTCTAAGTACTTAACTCACACCACCTATTTTTGAAAAACCTAGGGGGAGATTTCTTCCAGGGGGAGGGAATCTAACTTAGGATTTCAATTTCAGCATTTTTTCCTTAACTTTTTGAACTAGGTTGCCATATATCAAAAAGGGGGAGATTGTTAGTGCAGAATGCACCCAAGTCAAACCTGTGTTTTGATATTGGCAAAAGGGTTCAAAAGTTAAGGGTTAGTTGTTGTCTAACAAGCTTCTTGAGTGTACAGGAAAAGCCCTAGCGAAGGAAGGCTAGGCACTGGCGAAGGACTGCCAGACAGGAGAAGCCCTAGCAAAGGACTGCTAGGCACTGGCGAAGGACTGCCAGAAGAAAAGACCTAGCGAAGGACTGCTAGGCTGGCGAAGGACTGCCAGAAGAAAAGACTTAGCGAAGGGCAGCTAGGCATCAAGCGAAGGGCAGCTTGGTAACTCAAGACCTGGCGAAGGACTGCCGAGCAAAAGTCCAACTGGAGGATCCGGTTGGCACCAGGTAAACTCTCCCGAGAGGAGTAGGTGAGGACGCGTTCCCCTTGAGGGAACATTAGGCGTCGGTTCGACCTAGGGCTCCATTTTGGAGACCAAAGTCAGAACCAAGACAGCTAAGGTTGTATAAAATAATAATATTATTGTTATTTAGACTAACCCTGGATGCAGGATCGAAGGACTGAGTATCTGCAGCTCAGAGAGCCTCAAAGGAGTGAGGCAGAAGCTGAGCAGGGCGCCCCGGACGACCAGGGCGCCCCGGACGACCAGGGCGCCCCCAAGGTCAACCCAAGTCTCTAATAACCTCGACGCGCTTCAACCCGCTTGTCGCGGGCGCCCCGCGTGTCTCGGGCGCCCCCACTGCCAGCTGCCGAAGCGCATCTCTGCGAAGCTGAGGAGATGAGGCCTTTTGACCGGTCAATGCGGGCGCCCCGAGTCCTCCGGGCGCCCCGGTCAAACCGGATCCCGAGGATAAGGGGATCAGACGGCGACCGAGCTACAGCCGGATCAGCTGCCACGTGGGGGGCGCCCCCGTCGACCAGGGCGCCCCTAGGCCCTATATAAAGGGCCCTCGACCCCCTTCTTCAGAGCATCACTTACTGCGACACTTCCACGCTCTACAACTTTCATTCAACGCATCCAAACGCTCCGACGACCGCGCTCTGCTCCAGGAACTTCTCAACTCAAGTCCGAAGCTCCGTCGACCTCCCGCTGCACCGAAACTCGAGCCTACCTCGGGAGTTGGTAAATACAGAAGTGTTATATTTCTTATTGCAATTTGTATTTCTCTTCTGTACTTATTCTACGCATTATAGAATTGCCCAAAGTAAACGGTCAACGACCGTGGGCCTTGGAGTAGGAGTCGACCCAGGCTCCGAACCAAGTAAAACGACCTTGTTAGCGTTGTGTTGCTTTTTGTGTCTTATTTCCGCTGTGCACTTACTCTTTTTTAAATCCGAACGATTTGCGACATTCACCCCCCCCCTCTCTCGCATTTCTCGATCCAACATAACTTGATATCACATATCCATGACTTGTGAGCTCAAGTCATCAATTGACCTACATGCTAGTCTTCATGCATTAATATTGTCCTTGAATATTAATGTTTGACTAGGAATAGTTTAGTATAGTGTTCTCTACATTATCTCACTATCGATTCAACCAATCGATATAATATAGATAAGAACCTACTACCCAAGAACATTATTATACTTAATTATTTGGCACAAATATAAGGTAAGTATAATAACCAAACATGCCTTTATTAATGCTAGAATTTGATATAAAAAGTTCCTAGTCAATCATCATATAATTGGCTCTAGGGCTCCTACTAACTATGTGTTTAACAATTGGGATGAATGTTTCTTGGCAATCGAAACCTTTTATTTGATTATATCCCTTTGCTATTAGTCGTGCTTTATGTAGGACCGATGCACGTGAGAGGGCGGGTGAATCACATGACTTTTAAAACTTTCGTTTTAAAATTAGAGTCGATAGAAAATCGTACGATGCTTTGAAAAACGTGCACGGCGGAAGAATTAAAACGAAACACGAAAGCGAAAAAACAATAAAAAATAAGTGATGAGTTTTACTTCGTTCGGAGCCTTCGGCGACTCCTACTCGAAGGCCCAGGCTCCTTGAACCTTTCCTGTGGGCAATCCACTAAAATTCTCTACCGGTAAACTCCCGGTAGAGCGATTCGAATACAAGATTAAGCGGAAGTGTAACAACCCTACACTTCCCCCTTAAATAATTTCAGTGTAGACAGAACAAATAAAAATGTGTTACCCAACACTTAAGATTATCTGAAGCAGCTTGGGTGTTGGGTGCGATCTGTCGACAGCAGTCGGACAGCGTCGAGTCAAAGCACAAACCGCAGCAGAGGAGCGTGGAAGCCAGAGAGCGCCAAAGCTTGAACCAGACTTAAAAAAATATATATCTTTAGAGGGCTCGCTTGCTTTTTTTTATAGTATCTCGAGCTGCCAATATTTAATCCGATGCATAATCTTCTCAGCCCAAACTTTATCCATCGGCAAGCTATTCTTAAATAATTTAAAAATAGCTAATTAAATTAAGATAAGAATGCATTTAGAATTAATTAAAAATGCTCCACTTAAATTAAGATAAGAATGCTCCATTTAAATTAAAATAAGAATGCTCCATTAAAAAAATAATTTAAATAAAGTTAGCAAGCTATTCTTTGGAATAATCCAAAGAAGATAACATTTCTATCCTTTGCTCCACTTAAATAAAAAATAATTTAAATAAAGTTAGCAAGCTATTTTTTGGAATAATTCAAAGAAGATAACGTTTCTATCCTTTGCTCCACTTAAAAAAAATAATTTAAAGTTTAAACTTTCGTACAGAATAACATTTTATCATCTCAAATAAAATAAGAAATTTGAATAATTTAAATAAGAGTTTATCCTCCACCGAGGCTTTAAATGAGGAATAATTTATAATTTTATTTGAGAAAATAAGAAATATAAATAATTTAAATGAGAGTTTATCCTCCACCGAGGCTTTAGATGATGAATAATTTTGTAAAATTTACCTACAAAATCTAATTAGTTCACATATCAAATAAAACCTGTAAAATAGAGTTAATGCAATGGACTAAGCTAAGAATGCTTTTAGAGTTAATTAGACCCCGTCCAAACCTGGATAAGGATCTAACCAGGACCCAACCGAGGTCACCAAAATGGGCCTAAGTTGGACCGCGCCTACAGTCCTAAAATAGGACCCGTCCTCACTGAATCGCTCCTCCAATGACTTACCTTACTTACCTCGTGCAGCTCTACTCAACTTCTTAACCCACCAGGTCTTCCCGCCAGGGCTCAACCACCCTGGTCTTTTTGCCAAGTTTCAACCAATTTGGGCTTCAGCCAGTTGTCAGGCCTCGCGAACCCAACTGGACTTCCCACCAGGACTCAACCACCCTGGACTTCAGCCTGGTGTCAAGTCCTAAGTCTTTCAACCCCGCACACTTAGTAAAGAGGTCAGAACCAAAAGCAAGTCTAACTTTAACCTATTTGTCATTCATCAAAACTTAAGTTTAACTATTAGTACAAATTGTACCAACACTTTATATCGCTCCACAGATCCATCTGCATTCATCTTGACTTTATATTTCCATTTACATCCAATTGTATGAGTATGTTTTGGAACTCGTACTACTTTCCATGTCTGATTCATTTCTAGAGCAAATAGTTCTTATGTCATGGTATGTATCCATTCTAAGTATATTGTTACATGTTGGTATGAGCTTGGTTCTGGTATATTGGATAGGGTTGTTGTAAATGCGGCATATGCTGGTGCAAGTTGTACTGTGCTTAGACAATGTTGAATAGGATGGGTCGTGAGTGCCTTTGCTTATGGATCTAGTAGACTATGATTATAGACATCTAAATATGCTGGAAGTCTTTGAATTCTCTGTAGTCGATGAGCAATTGTAGGAATTTTCATATTTCCAAGTATTTCCTCGGTTGGATCATCTATGTGTTCAGAGGAGATATCTGTCACTTGAGAAGTGACCTTTTGGAATATGTCTGAGTAATTTCTGATGTCAGTTCTGTTGGGACCGGGTGTATGTTGACACGGATACGGGTTCGTAATTTTAAAATTTAATTACGTGCAGCGGAAGGTTTTAGCATAAATAATTTCTAAAATTATTTTAACCATGTATCTAGCATGCAACCTTAAGGTGTGGAGACATAATCATAAATTAAAATTTTGCAGAAAGTAAACTAATTTACTTAATACCTCGCGTAACTCGAAGTAAAGGACGAGATCCAACCGTAGCGTCCCTTGGAAGCTCCGCCTCTATTCGCGTCCACGTCGAGTTCTCTTCGGGATGACTTCGCAAAGCCACGAGTTTTGTGCCGACGAGAACTACTAGATTCTCCAAAAACACAACTAGAATATCAAGAGAGAAAGATGGAAACTAAGCACCAAGCAACGGAATCAAGATTCCGGGAAGGAAGGAGATGCGACACGCTTCTACTTCTTCTTTGGCACCTTCTTGGTGGAGGAGGCTCGCGGAAACCCTAGGTGGTGCACCGGCCCTAGGGGAGGAGAGAGAGAGTCGGCCCTAGAGAGAGAGAGGGAGAGAATTAGAGAGAGAGAGGGAGCTACTTAATCTCTTGATTACTCAATTGAGGAATTCAAGCCTAGCCTTGGTTCCTTTATATAGTAGCCTCTCCATCGCCAAGTCTCCCTTTTAAAGGAATAAATTTTCATAAGAAATTTATCCTATAAATTTTCTTATGAATTATTCCGTTATGCCAAGTTTTATTATAACTAAATTTATAATAAAATAAACACATCTCTCCTTTTATTATGGAATAAAATTTACAAGAAAATTATATAAATTTTTCTTATCATGGAAAAATCAATTCATAATTGATTTTATAAAATTAAAATAAACCGATCCATGGTTCCTTTTAATTTCCATAAAAAGAATAAATTTCTATAAATTTCTTTATAAAATTTCTTTATATAAATTTATTTAACCATAATTTTATAAAATAAATCGCGCTTGATTTATTTTATAATTTAAACCAAATAAATTGGTTTCCCTCCATGTGGTGGCCGGCCAAACCAAAGAGGGTGGGCACCCTCTTTGGCCGGCCACACCAAGCCAAATCCCTCGCGAATTAAACTCATTTAATTCGCCCAATAAGCCTTCAAAAGACTTAGCCATTTTAAGCTTCCCATGCGCCTCTGATAAATTCAGATTCGACTTATTTCTCTTGACTGGAAAATCCAATTTTCAACTCATTTTAAATCCCTCGGATTACTCGTAGTGTGTGTGACTAAATAGGCTTTCGATTTATGTTGGCCGTCTATAATCATCCAATTATAGAACGATCATGAGTGGCACCTAGTAGTACATCATGACCCCCAATTAATCGAAAGATCAACGGTTGACCTCAAAAATTATTCTGAAACCCTTCAGCAGCTTTAATGAGTCGTGCCTCATTCCCTTCACCATCTTATACCCACTTGGTTCAGGACACGGTCTATGTGTGTCAGTCCCCACTAGGCTGACTACGTCACACCTAGCCCTAGTAATGTTCTCTCGTCCTTTGGATTTCTAATTACTCTCATGTATTTAAGAGACTCATACTCTAAACATGTCATGCTCTGGCCAGAGGCTTTGAGTAACAATCCGATGATAGGCCTTCGATATACATATCCTCGCAAGGAGTGGTGAATCCTTTGTAGGCTGTTCATGTTGGTGCAGTTTGCACTAACGGTCAAACTCGGGTTTTGATGTATGACAGAGTGGTTAAAGTTAGGGTTGTTGGTATTTAACCTCTTTACTAAGTGTGCAGGGTTGAAAGACTTAAGACCAGACACCAGGCTGAAGTCCAGGATGGTTGAGTCCTGGCGGGAAGTCCAGTTGGGTCCGCGGGACCTGACAACTGGCTGAAGACCAAGTTGGTTGAGACTTGGCAGGAAGACCAGGGTGGTTGAGCCTTGGCAGGAAGTCCTGGTGGGTCAAGAAGTCAAGTAGAGCTGCGCGAGGTAAGTGAGGTAAGTCACTGGAGGAGCGAACCAGTGAGGACGCGTTCCCCGTCGAGGGAACAGTAGGCGTCGGTTCGACCTATGACTCCATTTTGGAGACCAAAGTCAGAACCAAGACAGCTAAGGCTGTATAAAATAATTGTGTTATTGTGTTTTGGACTAACCCTGGATGCAGGACCGAAGGAACGTGTGTCTGCAACTCAGAGAGCCTCAAAGGAGCGAGGCAGCAGCTGAGTAAGGTGCCCTGAGTGCCCGGGGCGCCCTCAAGGTGAACCAGAACCAAGCGAAACAAGAAGAGCTTCGGCTGCTTACTGGGCAAGGCGCCCTCAGCAGCGAAGGCGCCCTCGTCAGCGAAGGCGCCCTCAGCAGCCAGGGCGCCTCCAAGCCCAAGACTGCGAAGCCAGCTTTATCCACAGCCGAGATTTCCGCGCGGAAGAAGTCAGCCAAGGCGCCCTCTGCGACCAGGGCGCCCCAGAGGTCAAATCTCATCCCTATTCCGGTGGGATAACGCTTGACCGAGCGAAGCGCGGATCGGGTGACACGTGGCAGGGCGCCCCCGACGTCCAGGACGCCCTAGGTGCTATAAATAGCACCCCTCGACCCCAAGCTTCAGATCAACTTGGTACCAAAGCTTCCACGCTCCTCTGCTGCGGTTTGTGCTCTGACTCGACGCTGTCCGACCGCTGCTGGAAGATCGCTCCGAACACCCGAGCTGCTTCAGATAAATCTAAGTTGTTGGGTAACGCAATTCTTATTTCTTGCATTTAATTACTTGAAAGTGTGGGGTTGTCACACTTTAAATTCTTTTGTACTCGCCTACTCTATCGGGGTTCACCGGTAGAGAGTTTTAGTGGATTGCCCAACGGAAAGGTCCGAGGGACCTAGGCCTTCGAGTAGGAGTCGACGAAGGCTCCGAACGAAGTAAAACTACCTGTGTCGTTTGTATTGGTTTTTCGTTCGTGTTTTATTTTTTCCGCTGTGCACGCTTTTTAAAGCGCTCTAAAAATTTAAAAAGTCACGTTATTTTTTCCGCTGTGCACGCTTTTTAAAGCGCTCTAAAAATTTAAAAAGTCACGTGATTCACCCCCCCCTCTCACGTGCATCGATCCTACAAGTGGTATCAGAGCCTGGTACGCTCTGTATCGGTGCAACCACCATAAGAGCCGGGGGAAATCCAGTTCTTTTTTCGATTTTTGGTTTTTCGCTACACATGATCTAAATTAGGTATTGTTGCCTAGATTTGGATTATTTTTTTCGTTCGTTTGATTTTACTCGAATTTGGTGCAACACCATTTCGAGTCGCTCTTTCTCTTTCTTCTCCTTTTCCTACCACACTACTAATCCAAGACCTAGTCTTGGGACAAGTTTTTGTGTGGTCTATTTCAGATGGCTCAAGGTGAAGGGTTTAGCACTGCCCGTCCTCCACTCTTCAATGGGGAAGACTTCCCTTACTAGAAACGAAGAATGGAAGTATACCTAAAGACAGACATGGATTAATGGTTCGCGGTGCAATCTGGCTACGAACCACCAATGGACGAGGGAAACAATGCACCACTGAAGCCTGACAGATGGAACCTTGATATGAAGAGAAAGGCCCAGACTGAGTACAAGGCGCAGAACACCCTCCAGTGCGGACTAACAAAAGAGGAATTGAACCGTATCGGCCCAACTGAATCTGCCAAAGAGCTCTGGGACAAACTGATTGAACTACATGAAGGCACCTCTGATGCAAAGGTAACAAAAAGGGATTTACTTTTAAATAAGTTATTTAACATAAAAATGCAGGAAGGAGAATCTGCAAGCCAACTTCACGCCCGGATCAAGGACATACTAAATGGACTCCACCTAATCGGGCACAAACAAGAAAACAGAGACATCATAAGGTATGCTTTAAATGTGTTCCCTAGAAATTCACTATGGGCATTTATTATAGATGCTTATAAAATTTCTAAGAACCTTTCTAAAATTAATTTAGATGAATTGTTTTGTGAATTAGAACTGCACGAACAGACTAACGCCAAGGCCGAGAAAGGGTTTGCCTTATTTGCAGGTTCCTCAAATGAAGGCAAGTCAAAGAAGAAAATTCAAGAATTAGAAGAAGAGTCAGACTCAGACTCAGATGATGAGGAACAAATGGTCAACCTAGTAAGAAAGGTCTTCGCCAAAAAGAAAAGCCAGTTCTCAAGAAAGGACCTCCAGAGGATAATGAAGCCCACCAGCAGTGAAGACAAAAGTAAAATAACCTGTTTCGGCTGCAACAGAAAAGGACACTTCAAACACGAATGCCCCTACAAAAAGGAGAATCAACCCAAGAAGAATAAGAAGAAGAAGGCTCTTCAATCCACTTGGGACGACAGCACAGACGACTCCGACGATGAACCACCTAGGAACTCAAACTATCTCGCACTAATGGCAACCGGACCCGGGTCAGACTCAGAGCACGACGAAGATTCCGAATACGAGTCGAGTCAAGAGATCGAACTCTTTTCGGACGACTCGACTAAGGTATATTTAGATTCAGTTAATCAAAATTTTTTTAAGATTATCTCTGCTTTAAATAAAAAATTGCTTGCATCTGAATCTAGAAATGACCAGCTCCTTAAGGAAAATCAAGACCTTAAGGAGCAATTAATTAATACCAGAACATTAACTGAACAAACTCAAAATCAAAAATTAATTGAGCTTGAAACTGAAAACTCAACCCTAAAGGGCGAAGTCCTAAAACTTAAGGATCTACTAGCAACTTTCACAACCCGATCCAAGAACCTTGACCTTATTCTTGGATCACAAAAGGGCATGTACAACAAATCTGGGATAGGATATAAATCAAGATCGAACCAAAGATCCTTTATCTCCTTTATCCACCCCCGCAAAAATCAACGAAAAGCGTGGGTTCCGAAAGCTTATCTAACAAAGCAAGTAGGTCAGAATCAATTTTATGTCCCAAAAAGGGACATCCATTATATTGACCCTAGACACCCAGTCTACAATTTAGGGGGAGGCTCCAAACTAGTTGGCACCTCAAAATCAGCCTTTGCCTAGGTGGGCACTTAGGACTAGCTTCAAAGTTAATTTGACTCTTGTACTATTTAGTACCAGGGTTCTCAATGAGTAAGTTAAAAGTCCAACTTCTTTAAGCGGCTTTGCCTAGAAAATGGTTGTTGCTCCAATAAGGCTTCGGCCAAAGAATGCCACTGTGCCTCGCCATGGCCTGGAAGTCAATTATTGAAGTGTACTTTTAAATTACTACTTGTTAAACTTGGATCTAACACAAGGTCAAGTTAACTTTTCTAAACAAACTCAAAATCATCTCACAAAATCATAGGACTCCCTTGATTGATAACTTAGACCGAGTGAGATGAATCTGGATAACCAAATTCAAATTATTGATTGATAACTCAACTTTCAAACTTAAATTCAAATTCAAAAAATTAAAATTCAAATTCAAATTCAAAAATTAAAATTCAAAAAAAATAAAATAAAATAAAATTCAAATTAAAAAAAATTCAAATTCAAATTCAAAAAATAAAATTCAAATTCAAAAATTCAAATTCAAATTCAAATTCAAAAAAAAATTCAAATTCAAATAAAATTCAAATTTAAAAATAAAAATCAAATTCAAAATCAAAATTAACATAACTCAAATTTAAAATTCAAACTCAAGTTTCTAAATCTTCTTAAATTTTTTTTTTAAATTCAAAAACTTAACCTAAGGTCTAAACCTTTTACTTAACTGTAGGAAAATAAATGGATCATTGACAGTGGATGTTCCAGACACATGACTGGGGATCCCACCAAATTTACAGAACTCAAGTACAAAAGACTAGGGACCGTTGCTTTTGGAAACAACGGTAAACTTAAGGTAATTGGCCTAGGCAATATTGAACTTGAGTCTGATTTTATAATAACAAATGTATTACTTGTTGAAAATTTCAACTTCAATTTACTAAGCATTAGCCAATTGTGTGACACTGGTTATAAGGTTAGGTTCCTATCAAATGAATGTCTGATCAAACACAATGACAACCCAAACATCACACTTAGAGGACTTAGGCACAATAACATTTATGAAATTAAGTTAACCTGTCCCTTAGAAAACTGCCTCTTAACCCATAAGGATGAGACTTGGCTCTGGCATAGGAGACTTTCACACACTCACTTCAGAAAACTACCTAAACTAAATGGTTTAGTTAGAGACCTACCAAAGTTATCTAACCTTGAGTCAACCTTATGTAATGCTTGTCAACAAGGAAAACAAACTAGGTCAACCCACAAACCAACTAATCAAACTCAAACCAAGTCAATTCTGGAATTAATTCACCTAGACCTATTTGACTCACATGGGGTTAAATCAATTAATGGGAACCTATACTGCCTAGTAATTATAGATGACTATTCAAGATTTACCTGGGTAAAATTCTTAAAAAATAAAGATGAAACTTTTGATACACTCACTCAATTTTGTAAATTAACAGAAAATGAAAAAGGGATTAAAATTAAAAGACTTAGGAGTGATAATGGCGGAGAATTCAAAAATCACAAATTTAATCAATTTTGTCTAGAAAATGGCTACCATCACGAATTCTCTTGCCCTAAAACACCTCAACAAAATGGAGTTGTAGAAAGGAAAAATAGAACACTACAAGAAGCAGCTAGAACAATGCTAAATGAATACAACTCACCTAAATACCTTTGGGCTGAGGCTGTTAGTACAGCTTGTTATGTACAAAATAGAATAACTATAATTAAAAACCTAGGAAAGACTTCCTTTGAAATCTATTATAACAAACAACCTAACATTAAATACCTTAAAGTATTTGGATGTAAAGTCTATATCTTAAATACTAGAGATCACTTAGGAAAATTTACTTCTAAGGTTGAGGAAGGTATCTTTGTAGGTTATTCCCTTACCAGTAGAGCCTATAGAGTTTATAACAAAATTATCCTAAAAATTGAAGAAACTACAAATGTAAAATTTGATGAAAAATCTGACCCAAATAACTCTGATCAAACCACCTACCAACCAATTGATTTTGTTAGATCCAGTACTAACCCTGATGAAAGGCCAATTGAGGACCAAAACGATGATCTAACTGAACCCACGCCTGAAACTGAACCTAACCAACCCAGAACTGTTCGAGTTAGCTCAGCCCACCCAACTGATCAAATCATAGGTGATCCAGAACTAAGGGTTCAGACTAGATCAGCCTTTAGAAATCTTAGTCAGATAGCTCTGATTTCCAAAATTGAACCTAAGTCTATAGAAGAATCCTTACTTGACCCTGATTGGATCATTGTCATGCAAGAGGAGTTAGCTCAATTTGAACGTAGTCAAGTCTGGGATTTAGTACCCTTACCTAAAAACAAAAAGTTTATTGAAACCAAATGGGTTTTTCGAAATAAACTTAATGAACAAGGTGAAACAGTAAGAAATAAGGCTAGGCTAGTAGCTAAGGGGTTTAGCCAAGTAGAAGGTCTTGATTATGATGAAACCTATGCCCCTGTAGCTAGACTTGAATCCATTAGAATGCTCTTAAGTTATGCAGCCCATAAGGGATTTAAGCTTTATCAAATGGATGTTAAGTCAGCCTTCCTAAATAGCCTGATTAAAGAAGAGGTTTATGTAGGTCAACCCCCTGGTTTTGAAAGCTTAGAACACCCTGACTATGTCTTTAGACTTAAGAAAGCCCTATATGGACTTAAGCAAGCACCTAGGGTCTGGTATGAAAGACTGTCTAACTACTTAGTTTCAAAAGGTTTTAACCAAGGCAAAATTGACCCAACACTATTTGTTAAAACCCTAAAAAATGATATTTTTGTAGCCCAAGTATATGTAGATGATATAGTATTTGGCTCAACTAACTCAGACTTTTTACAAGATTTCACAACGATAATAGAAACTGAATTTGAAATGAGTTTAGTAGGTCAATTAACTTTCTTTTTAGGGCTACAAATAAAACAGACCAGTGAGGGTACCTTTGTCTATCAACAAAAATACACAAAAGAACTACTTAGAAAATTTGGAATGGATAATACAAAAGAGATTAAGACACCAATGGCTACCAATCAAACTATAGATAGTGACCCAAAAGGCAAACCTGTTGACCTTAAGTACTATAGAAGTGCTATAGGAAGCCTACTTTACTTAACTGCAAGTCGACCTGATATTCTTTTTGCAGTTAGTATTGTTGGAACGATTTGCGACATTCACCCCCCCCCCTCTCTCGCATTTCTCGATCCAACAAGTGGTATCAGAGCGGGGTTATTCAAAGTTGGTGCAACCACCACTTTGAAAATTTTTTTCGGATTTTTTTCGCTTTATTTTTCAAATAAATAATATCTGTGAGTGTATTTTTTTTCGCTTCTGCCTCACTCCTTTGAGGCTCTCTGAGCTGCAGATACTCAGTCCTTCGATCCTGCATCCAGGGTTAGTCCAAATAACAATAATATTATTATTTTATACAGCCTTAGCTGTCTTGGTTCTGACTTTGATCTCCACAATGGAGCCCTAGGTCGAACCGACGCCTAATGTTCCCTCAAGGGGAACGCGTCCTCACCTACTCCTCTCGGGAGAGTTTACCTGGTGCCAACCGGATCCTCCAGTTGGACTTTTGCCCGGCAGTCCTTCGCCAGGTCTTGAGTTACTAAGCTGCCCTTCGCTTGGTGCCTAGCTGCCCTTCGCTAGGTCTTTTCTTCTGGCAGTCCTTCGCCAGCCTAGCAGTCCTTCGCTAGGGCTTTAGCATTCTGGCGGTCCTTTGCCAGTGCCTAGCAGTCCTTTGCTAGGGCTTCTCCTGTCTGGCAGTCCTTCGCCAGTGCCTAGCATTCCTTCGCTAGGGCTTTTCTTCTGGCAGTCCTTCGCCAGGACCTAGCAATCCTTCGCTAGGGCTTTTCCATTCTGGCAGTCCTTCGCCAGGGCCTAGCTGTCCTTCGCTAGGACTTTTCTTCTGGCAGCCCTTCGCCAGGGCCTAGCAGTCCTTCGCTAGGGCTTTTCCTGTACACTCAAGTAGCATTGTTAGATAACAAACAACCCTTAACTTTGAATCCTTTGCCAATATCAAAACAAGGTTCGATCTGGTGCTTCCTGCACCAACAAGTATGTGTGCTAGGTATCAAACATGTGCTAAAGAGTCACACCTAACCCTAGTTAAAAGAATATTTAGGTACCTTAAAGGAACAGAAAGATTAGGAATTTGGTACCCTAGAACAGCCCAGTTTGAGCTTATTGGATATTCTGACTCAGACTATGCTGGCTGTAAATTAGACAGAAAAAGTACCAGTGGTGGATGCCAACTTCTAGGACCCTCACTAGTTAGTTGGTTTAGTAGAAAACAACACTGTGTTGCCCTATCCACCACTGAAGCTGAGTACATAGCTATGGGTGAGTGTGTAGCCCAACTACTCTAGATGATGCATACCCTAAAGGACCTTCACTTAGATTTTAAACAAGTCAAAATTTTTATAGATAACCTAAGTTCAATCAATTTAACCAAAAATCCAATCCACCACTCTAGGACCAAACATATAGAAATCAAACACCATTTTGTCAGAGATCATGTAAATAAAGGAGAAATTAAACTTAACCATGTTGAATCTAAGTCTAACCTAGCTGATATATTTACCAAACCACTTCCTGAATCTGAATTTAGCAACTTAAGAAGGTTAATAGGAATATGTGTTATAGACTAGGACTGACCTGATAAGCTTAAGTTGACTTTTGGTTTAACTAATTAAGCTTGTGAGTTTAAAAACATGGATTTTTCAAACTTGTTTTTCAAAAGTTTATTGTCTTTCAAAATTTAACTTAAACACGGACTTTTCAAACTTGTTTTTCAAGAACTTTATTGTCTTTCAAAATTTGATTTTCAAAACTGGCAGACTTAGCCTAAGCTTGACCCCTAGAATTGCATGAACCTATAGATTTAGGTAGCCGCATCTCACAAAACACATTAAAATTAACTTGTTTGTGTTTGCAAAAACATAGAACGGTTGTGAGATGCATAGGATACTGCCTGGACTTCCGAATGCTTAAGTCAGTGCATCACAGTAAGTCTGGGCGTAAAATACCAACATTACAGTGATCAAGTCAAGTAGTCTTGCACTAAAATCTGAGCTAGACATTATTACCTGACTTGACTAACTCAGTGAACACTACTATCATCTAGATAGTTAGTCAGTAACTAGGGTTAGACACATGAAAAGGGACCACAATCATTACTTGGTCCAGGGAGAGCAGAGGTCAAAATACTTTTTCAAAATGTCATTTTTGACAAAACACATTTGAAAATTTTGATAAAAGTTGATAAAGATTGAGAGGGAGTCCCAGCTAACTCCTAAAAATATTTTTTTAAAAGCTAAGTTAATAGATTTAAGACTAGTTTTTTTTCTAACACTTAGCCTATATTTCTACTCCCTTAAACTTGTTATGCTTATATCTTTTTTTTTATGAATGACAAAGGGGGAGAGTAGGGTAAAAGGGTTAGAAAATTGCAAACAGCATGCTTATTTCACATTTATTTACCTCTGCTTTCTTGTGTGCTGCAACTTTCATACTTATGCTTGTGTTATATTGTTTGCATGTTTATGCAAACAATATTGTTTGCATGTTTATGCAAGTTCATATCTGCTGTTTTTTTCTAACTTTAACCTGAGTTGTCAATACATCAAAAATGGGGAGATTATTGGTGCAGTTTGCACTAACGGTCAAAGTCGGGTTTTGATGTATGACAAAGTGGCAAAAGTTAGGGTTGTTGGTATTAATTAACCTCTTTACTAAGTGTGCAGGGTTGAAAGACTTAAGACCAGACACCAGGCTGAAGTCCAGGATGGTTGAGTCTTGGCGGGAAGTCCAGTTGGGTCCGCGGGACCTGACAACTGGCTGAAGACCAAGTTGGTTGAGACTTGGCAGGAAGACCAGGGTGGTTGAGCCTTGGCAGGAAGTCCTGGTGGGTCAAGAAGTCAAGTAGAGCTGCGCGAGGTAAGTGAGGTAAGTCACTGGAGGAGCGAACCAGTGAGGACGCGTTCCCCGTCGAGGGAACAGTAGGCGTCGGTTCGACCTAGGACTCCATTTTGGAGACCAAAATCAGAACCAAGACAGCTAAGGCTGTATAAAATAATTGTGTTATTGTGTTTTGGACTAACCCTGGATGCAGGACCGAAGGAACGTGTGTCTGCAACTCAGAGAGCCTCAAAGGAGCGAGGCAGCAGCTGAGTAAGGCGCCCTGAGTGCCCGGGGCACCCTCAAGGTGAACCAAAACTAAGCGAAACAAGAAGAGCTTCGGCTGCTTACTGGGCAAGGCACCCTCAGCAGCGAAGGCGCCCTCGTCAGCGAAGGCGCCCTCAGCAGCCAGGGCGCCTCCAAGCCCAAGACTGCGAAGCCAGCTTTATCCACAGCCGAGATTTCTGCGCAGAAGAAGTCAGCCAAGGCGCCCTCTGCGACCAGGGCGCCCCAGAGGTCAAATCTCATCCCTATTCCGGTGGGATAACGCTTGACCGAGCGAAGCGCGGATCGGGTGACACGTGGCAGGGCGCCCCCGACGTCCAGGGCGCCCTAGGTGCTATAAATAGCACCCCTCGACCCCAAGCTTCAGATCAACTTGGTACCAAAGCTTCCACGCTCCTCTGCTGCGGTTTGTGCTCTGACACGACGCTGTCCGACCGCTGCTGGAAGATCGCTCCCAACACCCGAGCTGCTTCAGATAAATCTAAGTTGTTGGGTAACGCAATTCTTATTTCTTGCATTTAATTACTTGAAAGTGTGGGGTTGTCACACTTTAAATTCTTTTATACTCGCCTACTCTATCGGGGTTCACCGGTAGAGAGTTTTAGTGGATTGCCCAACGGAAAGGTCCGAGGGACCTGAGCCTTCGAGTAGGAGTCGGCGAAGGCTCCGAACGAAGTAAAACTACCTGTGTCGTTTGTATTGGTTTTTCGTTCGTGTTTTGTTTCTTCCGCTGTGCACGCTTTTTAAAGCGCTCTAAAAATTTAAAAAGTCACGTGATTCACCCCCCCCTCTCACGTGCATCGATCCTACAGTTCAAACATCTTCGGGCATTTCGGCTTATACCCAACCATCCTGGGTCCACACCTCCTTCGAGATGCTTGCTTAAGATGTTAAAGTATAAGTTTCCATGACCAAGATGACTTGAATACCACAAGTCAAAGGAACATCGCACTTAAGCTGCAGTAAGAACTTCACTGACATGTCTATATGTAGACTATCATGTGAAGTTTTACAGCCAGTCACTCCAATGAACTAGTTCCCTTAACTAGCATTCATGTTTATCTCCGGACATCCCAATGTCACCAGCCAGTGAGAATCAGCTGATTAGAGAATAACCCGTGCTAGTCTCAACAGAATTGATAGTGTCCATTTTTATCAATTCATCGACTAGGGACATTTTTCAATACTTCACAATTGCACATGTAGAGATAATCACTAGTTGTGAATTCATCACAAATTCTCTCATACTGTGAATTGTATTGCGGACATTCAATAAATGAGTTTAATTAAGATCTCAATCAAATACATGAACATGTATACTCAAATAGTGAATATTCATTTATTAAAGTAAATGATTACAATCATAAGGCGATTGCCTTAGGACACTTCTCTCATATTACTAACAAGTTCTATGTATTATGGATCATCAGTTGGAGTATTTGGGGCCTCTGGGTTGATAATTTTTGGATTAGGAGATATGGGGCTCTGTAATCCAAAATCATGGACCAAAGGTGGTTGGCCCATTGTGAGAGAGTCAACTTCATGAATGACCATGGGCTGAGTATTGGGAGCCCGATTGAATCGATAAGAAAATTCAGAAGCAAAGGGAAAAACATCTTCATGAAATTTTACATACCGAGATACGAAAACTTCATAATTTTTGAGGCCGAAGAGTTGGTATCCTTTGATTCCAACAAGGTACCTAATAAAAATGTATTTTCGAGTGCGAGCATCGAACTTGGTTCGATTTCAGTGTAGTGTAGATGCAAAGCAGAGGCACCCAAAAAAGTGGAAGTGTTCATATTTGGGTGGTCGGTCAAATAAGTGTTCAAATGGCGTCAAGAAACCCAACGGTTGCATGGGGATTCGGTTTAGGAGATGCGTAGCTGTCAAGATAGCATAGCCGCAAAACTTCTTTGGTAAGTTAACTTGAAATAATAAGGAATGAGCCACGTTTAATAGATGTTGATGTTGACGTTCAACAACTCCATTCTGTTCTACTTTTTCCACACAAAAGTTTTGATGATCGATACCGAAGGCAAAATAATCAACCAGTTTGTATTCAAGAGCTTGATCAAAACAGACGATCTTGACCTTTTTCTTGAATTGAGTGGGCATCATTCGAATAAAATAGAATGATTTTCGGGGCGTCAGACTTTTGCTACATAAGGTACATCCAAGTAGCCCTTGAGTAGTCTTCAACTATGGTTAGGAAATATCGATAACCATCAAATGTGGGAGTCTTGTAAGGATCCCAAGTGTCAAGATGTATAAGATCAAAGAGGTTTAAGAAACCAACATGTAAAGGGAAAGGAACATGCTTTAATTTATCTTAGGACATGTTAAGAAAATTTTCTCAGAATGAGTAGTGAAAAAAGGGAGATACTTAGTAATGTGAGAAATAGTCGAATGTGAAGCATGTCCCATATAGGGATGGCAATTTCCCCCATTCAATGGGAAATTCGACATCTGACCCGAATGGAGGAGGATATGTAAGGAATTTTTAGACCCGACTATAGTAATTAGGTATATATATATATATATATACACCTCATTTTTATTGGGAATGAAAAAATTTTTGCTCGTTTCCGCCTTAAAAGAAACTTAGTTTGCATCTTTATTCGATCACCAACATATATTACATCTTTTTTTCCATAAGAAATGCACCCGATCGAAAGAGCATGAGACGAGGAAGAGAAAACACGTACATTGAAATAATTTATTTTTATAAAAAAGAGAGAATTGTAGATAGTAATAGGATGATGGGTAGGATATGAATATCCGATCCTCCGACGGATATGGGGATGAGTATGAAAGTTAAATATCCGATGGGTATGAGTATGAGGATGAATATAATAAATGGGGATGGGTAAGGAGGATATGAAATCCTACTCAAATTCTACCCATTGTCATCCCTAGTCCCATACGATAGTTTCATAAATCAAATAAAGAATCATTATTACATATGGAGGAAAAAGCAAGCAAACAATAGGACATGTTTTGCAAATTAGATGACAAAGATTGCGAAAATGAGTAAAGGCTATCTTTTTGTTTAGTAGTCCCAATCGTCAGCCATGTAGATAGATCTTGGAGAAGACATCTATTAGCTAGAAAAATAGGAAGTATTTTGTTGTGGATTATTACTTTGTGAACAGAAATTAAATTGACAGTAAAAGTAGGCACATATAAACATGTTATAGTTGAATATCTATGTTTAATGTAATATTACCAACATGTGTACCATGCAATCATTATCTATTAGGAAAGTTGTCATATGCATAAGTTGTTTGAATAGAAGAGAAGAGTGATAAATCAACGCATATGTTCGCTAGCATAGGAATCGAGAATCCAGGTAGCATTTTTAACAATGATGTATCCAATTGGTTTAGAAAAAGAAGGGAAAGAGTTACCCGCAAAATTCCTGAATGAGGCTGTGAAATAGGAGCAGGTCATAGTGGAGCTGGGTGCAGATGTCACACAGGAATGTATATTCTGCAATAAAGCTTGCCATTGTTCTATAGTGAAGGAAAGAGGATTGTTTGTATTGGATGAAAGGTCTACAGGAATGTGGTATGCTGCGGTGTTGTAGGTTGAGGATTCTGGTGACCAAGTTGTCCCTTGCTAGAAACATTATATGACTGATGCATGGGTGGTCCAGTTGGTGGTTTTCCCTTACCCTTATCATGACCTTTCTTGTGCTTGTATTCAGGTGGAAAACCCACCAAGAAGTGATAGTTTTCGATGTTGTGATTAGTTCTACGATAGTTGGTACAAAACATGTCTAGTTGGGGTACAGATGCATGTTGACCTGTGTGATGAGCAGCCAGAGCAGATGCTGGTGGTGGCAAAGGAAGAACAAGGGTCCTAAGGCGTTGTTCTTTGTGAAAGATAGCATTATAAGCTTCCGTAATGAAGGGGCATGATTTCTGGGTGATCAACTATGAGCGAACATGGTTGAACTCATTGTTGAGAGTTGTGAGAAACTTGAAGATCCTGTCCTTGGCTTTTTGAGTATTGTAATGGTCCAAGCAGCCACACGTGTAAAGCTTGCAAGTACATTCAGGAGACGGGTGATACATGTCATATTCTTGCCACAAACTGAAGAGTTTAGAGAAGAAAGAATCCATCGAGAGAGAGAGTCATGGACAAGTATACCAATCTCATGCTGAATGTGAGCAACGTGAGTGTCATTGGGTTAGGAAAAGCGCTCGTGGAGATATGCCCAAATATCATAGGCGTGCTCTTTGAGTTGAATGGTGGAGGCAATCTCAGAATTAACAAATCTGATGAGCCAGCTAAGAATAAGACCATTGCAACAATGCCAACAGTGGTAAAGAGGATTTTCCTTCGCTGGTTCTTTGAGTTTACCAGTTATGAATCCAAGTTTATTCCGAGTGGAGAGAGAGTGGCACACGGTAAGAGCCCAACTGTGATAATTGTAACCATTAAGAGGTGTAAGAGTAAAATCAACTTCAACATTATCTCCTGAGATTATATAGCAAGGAGATATTAGAGGGCCTTGAGTAGAAGAGGAGAAAGAGACAGTTTTTGTGGCATTAGTGATGGCCGTGAGATAGCAATGGCCAATTCATCAAATGCCATTGAGAGAAGGAGAATAGAATAGAGTTGAGAGAGAAGAAAAGAAGAAAATTCAAATGTGGAGAATGTATGTTAGCTTGGATACCATCATAAGAAGTTTAGAAATGGATTATTGAAAAAGATATCATTTAATAATCCTTAAGAACTTATGTACAATTTCTACACTTTTATATAAGAAAAGATGAACGATTATTTTGATTTAATGTTAGAACATTAATCACCGTAATCAGTGTTAGTATTTATTGTCTTTTATAAGCATCTTGAAGGCTATTTTAAAACATGGGTCCCAGGTTGACGCATACAGCTGAAAAGTATGGGTACTTTGCGGCAAAATTATTTTAATTCGTTTTTGCCGGCGTGGTTGCACGAATCGCACTGGCCAGATCGTCTGTGTACTCAGATTTTAATTCGTTTTCTACACGTCCGCGGATCTCCTTTCCATTGGCCCAAAACCGTGCCTTCTGCCAGAGATCGTCATGGGATCGCGCCGGCTAGACGAAGACGCCGAGAAACCGCGTCGGCTGCAGCATGATCTGGAGACGATCAAGCGCGGCGCTGGATTCTGAAGGAGACCCACGAGGCGGACGGCCGTCTCGGTGCCCACATGGCGTGAATGGCACGGAAAAGCGAGGCGAGCGACACGCGTTTCGCGCTGTTGGGGGCGGACTCCTCTGTCCGATTCGCGCGAGTGACGCGACTGTACGGACAGCTCGCACGTTGCATGCCGTTGTTACGGGCGGGCAGCGACGACGAACGGTTTTTATTATGATATTTACTAAATGAAAATTTCAATCGAATAAGATCGTTCATTTCGTCTCATTCGTATCTCTGGTTTTTAATTTTTTTTAACCTGCTTTTATTGGTTTTGCAAAATTAACATTTAAATGTACATTTATTAGAAAAGCAATAATAATATCCATCTAGATGATAGATATATAAATAAATTACGAAAATATTAGAGTATTTTACTCTATTAAAAAGATCAAACTTCCATCATTCATACTAACATTATGCATTTATATACGAACCGACATCTTCTTTCAATTTTGCTTTAGAATCTCTTTAATAGTCATGTTTAGCTATTTTGAATACGATACCAATATATGAGCATTAATATGAATTTTAAAAAATAATAATTAGTATGGCCACTTAGACTTCAAAGTTCAAAGAATATTCTAACATTCATTTTGATTTTGTGAGGGGAATGTCGATGCAACTATAAAATTTTAAGTTGTTAGAATTGTATTGTAATATCAGATAATATTGAGTATAATAATAAAAAAATTGGGGAATCTATATTGACAAGGGCTTCATGACTTGACCTAAGGTAGTCATGAAAATAATCTTTTATAATACAAGATAATACCGTATAGATTTGAATCAAAAAACAACTTTGGGTGTATAATGCAGGATAAGATTGTTCTCCAAGATCCCATATTGAGAGGAGTTTGGTATATTCCTTGTATGAAAACAAATAAATGCTCTTGGGGCTATAGTGAGGTTTGAATCCTCACTACAGTAGGTTATAAGAATTTTTCTTTAATGAAATGATAAATTTAAGAAAATTAGCAATTTAGATAAACTTCCACAAATGCTTTTCGATTTAATCTGATAGTAGTGTGGGAAACTTCCGTGTAATCGGATGAATCACTTTTAAAATTGATTGATTTTAAAAACTAAATATCTAAATTAAAAAATAAATAAATTTAAATCCAATGACTCCTGACTTTATTGACTATCATAAAAAACAAATGGACGCCCATCATTCATTCACCAACAAAGCGAGTGAAATAAGCACGGGAATAAATATGGGTGCCTGGATCGGATTTAGAAGACTTAATTAAATCGCAGATATATATATATATATATATATATATATAAAGAAAAGTCACACGTACGTGAAGGTGCTGAAAGATATGTTGTTGCTTGTGCGACGTTCGAATGGCATTATATACAGGTCCAGCTCTGTTACTGTGACTTAGAATATGTATATTTTCATCCCCACATAAAACCTTCCTTGGTTTAAGCAGAGCCAAGATGCATAAATGTTGCTGGGGATGGGGAATCGTTGAGAAAAAAAGTTGATGTAGCGATCCTCCTCTTCATGGATATTAAATTCCATATGTTTCTTCCACTCACAAAAATGAAATTATAATGTGCGAATTAATTGCCTATATATACGTTCAATCGGCAAGCCACTTCCCGTGAGCTACTTGTTTGATTCTCCTAGCTAGCTAGCTTGCTAGTTATAGATTCCAAGTCATGAGCCGGAAGAGTGGCGATTGGATTTGCAGGTGGTGCCAGTACGACAACTTCTGCCGGCGGGATGTGTGCGTGCGGTGCCACAGGGCGAAGTTGGGCTGCGGCGAGCGGGAGATGATCGGCGGGGCCGAGAACGGCGACCATGCGATGGTGAACTGGGACGTGAAGCCTGGAGACTGGCACTGCGCCTGCTGCGGCGTAAACAACTTCGCCAGCAGGGACTCGTGCTTCAAGTG
The DNA here is from genome assembly GCA_024364735.1 of Boesenbergia rotunda. Classification (NCBI taxonomy): domain Eukaryota; kingdom Viridiplantae; phylum Streptophyta; class Magnoliopsida; order Zingiberales; family Zingiberaceae; genus Boesenbergia; species Boesenbergia rotunda. Next base: position 85,362 of record JAGFNQ010001560.1, read on the forward strand.
CGGCGCGGGCAGGGACGGCGCCGCCTCCGCTGTCGCGCACTCGTGGGGGTCGGCGACGGTCGCCGGGAGCAGCGGCGGCCAGTTGCGGGCTCAGCCGGCGGGGTGGAAGTCCGGAGACTGGATTTGCACATGGTAAAATATATATAATGAATTGCTAGACGTGGTCGTAGTTAATTAATTGACGCCAGAGTGGCAATCTCATTGTGTACGTGATCACAGGAGTGGTTGCAACAAGCATAATTATGCAAGAAGGATGGAAGTTTCTGGTGCAACACGCCGAGGAATTACAGCGAGTGAGTAATGGTAATTAAGTTGGTTCCATCTCTTAATCTCTATTGAGCAATGAAGAACAGT
>JAGFNQ010001561.1:0-23032 GCA_024364735.1 Boesenbergia rotunda
TGAATGAATCATGCAACTCTTCCAAAATCCTTTTGGGGCTATGCACTTAAGACAGCTGTTTACTTGCTAAACAGAGTCCCGACCAAGGTAGTCTCTACTACTCCATATGAGATATGGAATAGTAAGAAACCTCACTTAACTCACCTTAAGATATGGGGTTGTCCTACTTATGTGAAGCGGACTGTATCAGACAAATTGGATGCTAAGTCTGATAAATGTCTATTTATTGGATACCCTAAGGAAACGAAGGGTTACCAATTCTATCATCCATTGGAATAAAAGGTGTTTGTTTCAAGGCATGCTGTATTTCTGGAAAAAGAATTTCTTTTACAAGAAAACAGTGGGAGTGGCATTGAACTTGATGAAGTTCAAGAAACTCCAATAGACATTACAGAGACACCTAGTCTAGACCCACAACCAATAACTCATAATGATAAGCTATCAGTTGAACATAAAACAACACCACATCTTCGAAGATCTGATAGGACACACAATATTCCAGAAAGATACGAATTTCTTATAAGTGAATCGAACGATGTGTTACTCATAAGCGATGACGAACCTATCAGTTATGAAGATGTTCTGAAAAGTTCAGAAAGAGACAATGGGTTGAAGCCATGAAGTCGGAAATGGATTCCATGTACGAAAATCAAGTATGGGACTTGGTTAACCCACTTGAAGGGATTAAACCCATAGGGAGCAAGTGGGTTTTCAAGAAGAAAACCGACATGGAAGGTAATGTTGTTACCTTTAAGGCTAGACTAGTGGCAAAAGGATATCATCAGAAACAAGGAATTGATTATGACGAGACCTATTCGCCAATAGCTATGCTTAAACCCATTCGGATGCTCCTGGCCATAGCAGCTCATTATGATTATGAGATATGGCAAATAGATGTGAAAACAGCTTTCCTTAATGGAAACCTGATTGAGGATGTATACATGATACAACCTGAAGGTTTCACATCGGTTGATAAAACCAAAGCATGCAAGCTTCGACGATCCATATATGGACTGAAGCAAGCATCCAGGAGCTGGAACATCCGTTTTGATGAGACAATCAAAGAGTTTGATTTCTCACAAAATCCTGACGAACCTTGTGCATACAAAAAGGTTAGTGGGAGTGCAGTCGTATTCCTAGTATTATATGTCGATGACATATTACTTATAGGAAATGATATATCAGTCTTACAGACAGTTAAAATTTGGTTGTCCAAAACTTTCTCCATGAAAGACCTGGGAGAAGCAACCTATATCCTTGGGATTAGAATCTATAGAGATAGATCAAAACAGTTGCTTGGTCTTTCGCAGTCTACATATATAGACCGAGTGCTAAAAAGGTTTAGCATATCGGAATCCAAGAAAGGTTACCTTCCCATCAGGCATGGGATCAACCTTTCAAAGTCTATGTGTCCGCGCATAGAAGACGAGAGGATTTGCATGAATAAGATTCCTTATGCATCCGCGTTAGGCTCTATCATGTATGCTATGTTATGTACTAGGCCTGATGTATCGTATGCTCTGAGCGTCACGAGCAGATACCAGTCTGATCCAGGAATGGATCATTGGGCGGCTGTCAAGACAATCCTTAAGTACTTAAGAAGAACTAAGGATGTGTTCCTAATATATGGAGAAGGAGATATGGTAATACGTAGGTATACAGATGCCAGTTTCCAGACAGATAAGGATGACTCCAAATCTCAGTCTGGATACGTATTTACTTTGAATGGAGGCGCAATAAGTTGGAAGAGTTCCAAACAAGACACCGTAGCAGATTCTACCACGGAAGCGGAGTATATTGCAGCTTCGGAAGCAGCAAAGGAAGCAGTCTGGATCAAGAAGTTTGTCTCAGAACTTGGTGTGGTTCCAACCATTGATGAAGCAGTGCCGGTTTACTGCGACAACAATGGAGCTATTGCACAAGCAAAGGAACCAAGGTCTCATCAGCGATCCAAACACGTGCTTCGTCGCTATCATCTGATCAGAGAGATTATAAGTAGGAATGATATACAAATTGAGAAAATTCCCACTGAAAGGAATTTAGCGGATCTTTTAACTAAGGCCTTGCCTCAAAGTAAGTTTGAGTGTCATGTTAGAGCCTGTGGTATTGGATACCATAGCGATTGGCATTAGGCCAAGTGGGAGTTTGTTAGTAATATGAGAGAAGTGTCCTAAGGCAATCGCCTTATGATTGTAAACATTTATTTTAATAAATGAAAATTCACAATTTGAGTATACATGTTTGTGTATTTGATTGGGATCTTAAACTCATTTACTGAATGTCCGCAATACAATTCACAGCATGAGAGAATTTATGATGGAATCACAACTAGTGATTATCTCTACATGTGCAATTGTGAAGTATTGAAAATATCACTAGTCGATGAATTGGTAAGTACGGACACTATCAATTCTGTTGAGACTAGCATGGGTTATTCTCTAATCAGCTGATTCTCACTGGCTGGTGACATTGGGATGTCCGGAGATAAACATGAATGCTAGTTAGGGAACTAGTTCATTGGAGTGACTGGCTGTAAAACTTCACATAGTAGTCTATATATAGACATGTCAATGAAGTTCTTACTGCAGCTTAAGTGTGATGTTCCTTTGACTTGCGGTGTTCAAGTCATCTTGGTCATGGAGACTTATACTTTAACATCTTAAGCAAGCATCTCCAAGGAGGTGTGGACCCAGGATGGTTGGGTATAAGCCGAAGTGCCCGAAGATGTTTGAACAGCCTACAAAGGATTCACCACTCCTTGCGAGGAGATGTATACCCAAGGCCTATCGTCGGATTGTCACTCAAAGCCTCTGGCCAGAGCATAATATGTTTAGAGTATGAGTCTCTTAAATACATGAGAGTAATTAGAATCCAAAGGACGAGAGAACGTTACTTGGGCTAGGTGTGACGTAGTCAGCCTAGTGGGGACTGACACACATAGACCATGTCCTGAACCAAGTGGGTATAAGATGGTGAAGGGAATGAGGCACGATTCATTAGAGCTGCTGAAGGGTTTCAGAATTATTTCTGAGGTCAACCGTTGATCTTTCGATTAATTGGGGGTCATGATGTACTACTAGGTGCCACTCATGATCGTTCTATAATTGGTTGATTATAGACGACCAACATAAATCGAAAGCCTATTTAGTCACACGCACTACGAGTAATTCGAGGGATTTATAACGAGTTAAAAATTAGATTTTCCAATCAAGAGAAATAAGTCAAATCTGAATTTTTCAGAGGCGCATCGGAAACTTAAAATGGCTAAGTCTTTTGAAGGCTTATTGGATGAATTAAATGAGTTTAATTCGTAATGGTTTTGGCTTGGTGTGGCCGGCCAAAGAGGGTGCCCACCCTCTTTGGTTTGGCCGGCCACAATAAAGGAGGGAAACCAATTTATTTGGTTTAAATTATAAAATAAATCAAGCGCGATTTGTTTTATAAAATTATGGATAAATAAATTTATATAAAGAAATTTATATAAAGAGATTTATTTTCATGGAAATTAAAATAAACCTTGGATTGGTTTATTTTATTTTATAAAATCAATTATGAATTGATTTTTTCATGATAAGAAAAATTTATATAATAAATTTATTCTTTTTATGAAAATTAAAATGAACCATGGATTGATTTATTTTATTTTATAAAATCAATTATGAATTGATTTTTCCATGATAAGAAAAATTTATATAATAAATTTATTCTTTTTATGGAAATTAAAATGAACCATGGATTAGTTTATTTTATTTTATAAAATCAATTCTGAATTGATTTTTCCACGATAAGAAAAATTTATAATAAATTTCTTGTAAAATTTATTCCATAATAAAAGGGGAGACATGGTTGTTTTTATTATAAATTGAGTTATAATAAAAACTTGGTATAACGGAATAATTCATAAAAATTTATAAGATAAATTTCTTATGAAAAATTCCGTTAAGAGGAGACTTAGCGATTAAGAGGCTACTATATAAAGGTATCAAGGCAAGGCTTGGAAATAAATTCAAGTGATCAAGGATTCTTGCCTAGCCTCTCTTCCTCTCCTTCTCTCCCTCTCCCTCTCCAAGTGGGCGCCAGCCCTAGAAGTTCCTCTTAGGGTTGCCGTGAGCCAACTCCACCAAGAAGGCACCGAAGAAGAAGAAGAAGCGGGTCGCGACTCCATCCTTCCTTTCCCCGGAATCTTGATTCCGTTACTTGGTGGTTAGTTTCCATCTCTCTCTCTCTTGATATTCTTGTCGTGCCTTTGGAGAATCTAGTAGTTCTTGTCGGCACGAAACTCGTGGCTTTGCGAAGTCATCCCGAAGAGAACTCGGCGTGGACGCGAATAGAGGCGGAGCTTCCAAGGGACGCTATGGTTGGATCTCGTCCCTTACTTCGAGTTACGCGAGGTATTGAGTAAATTAGTTTACTTTCTGTAAAATTTTAATTTATGATCATGTCCACACATCATAAGGTTGCATGCTAGATACGTGGTTAAAATAATTTGAAAAAATTATTTATGCTAATTCTTCCGCTGCACGTAATTATTTTTTAAAAATTACGAATCCGTATCCATGTCAACATGCACCCGGTCCCAACATAGCCTACTCACTCGCGAGATGGGCCAGGCCCATAAACCTGGGTCAGGATCATATATAAATTAATAATTATTTGGGTTGATGTTAAACCGTCTTTGATTAATAAAAATTTAGCCACGCCGTTCTTCTTTTCTCCAAAACTTCATGTAATTTTTTGATGCATATTTCTGATATTCCTGAGCGAATCAACAAGTTTAGAAGGTCATTTCCGATATTCATGGGTGAATCAATGGATTCGATGGCCGATTTCAATATTCATGTACACATTAATGAAATTGATTCATATCCACTGCATCAGTTTAGTATCAGAGCCAAATTGTTCTTGTGGAGTCATGTCGCCGAGAAGACATCAATGAGTCGACTACGCTTGTGATCATGATATGGAACAACAATTTCGAGAGATGGACGTTGATGAAGAATATGTTCTGAATGAAGAGGAAAGAGTTTTTATTTATAAGAAAAGTGTGGACGACAAAATCAAAATATTCGACGAGCCAATTTACGATGAAAATGAGACCGAGTTAACTAATGAGCCAATTTATAACAACGAAGAGAGGGATAAAATTGGAGATGAAGCATCGGACAGGTTCTACACAATGGGACTTCCAAGTGATGGTAGTGTTGAAGTTGAGGAGATGTCCTTCCATCTTCATAAGTTTCCTCTTCTGTCATAGAGCGGACTGATGTAAAAGCTTATCAAGGAGATCCCTGATAAAGAAGAGATTTGTGTGGTGAAGCTTATCAGGAACTGTATCATCGACACAAATAATGCTAGGATAGGGCAGAATATATGGTCATTGCTAACACAGATGGTGTTGAAGAGGCTAATTGATCGCGCAAAGGCTTCCACAAAAAATCTGGAATCACAATTGTTTTGAGAAATGACAGGGATAACGATGAGAATAGATACACTTTTCTCACACAAAAAGAAGTACACACTATCCACAACAAGTAATTATCGATTTATTGTCAAATGATCTTTTTCCTGGACTACCACTTAATACTATTCTAAATTTGAGCGCCAATTTTCTCCGCCGCCATGGAGAGAATGATGTGGGAATGGAAAAGATAATTTTAGTATTTTTAAATATTTAAATCAAATTTGATATTTAGGTTATTTTTTAATAATTTTTATCTTTTATATTTTTAGATTTTTTTTTTCTGATGAAGGATTTTATTTCAAGAAGGAAGAAATACCATAATAGAAGGGGGGCCAAACCTAACCTTCTAATATGGATATTACAAAAATGATTTTACATTTATGGAAAACTCAAAAAGAAATGTGCTCGAAATACTCAGCAACCAGAGCATAGCTTGTTTGAGATTTTGGAAGCTTCATACAATAGCCATGCTAACCCAATGATTATCGAAAAAGGATCTCAGAAACTTTTATAACAAAACTTTCCCATTTCGCAAGGTCATCAGACATACCCATAACAAATCCTACGGCATTTTGGGAGTTCAATTTGTAGACAATACCACATGAGTAACTGACAGTAGCAATATCATTCCAAACCAGGCCATCAGAAGCTAAAAAGTCTTAATCAGAGAATTTTGATATTGCATCAGCAAACCAGTTATTTCAGAAAGTATAAAAATTCAATTCCAGAAAGCCAACAGAATCATTGCAGTCCTTGTTGTCCTTCTGATACCATTATAACCTGAACCAGAATTCCAGAAGCTTCATACAATAGCCATGCTAGCTTAATAATTCTCAAAGAGGATCCCAGATACTATTATAACAAAGACTTTCCCATTTCTCAAAAAAATGAAGCCAAAGGCTTCAGACAACCCCATAACAAATCCTTTGGCATTTTGGAAGTTAAACTTGTAGGCAGTACCACGAGTAACTTACAGATACAAGTCCATCAGAAAACCATTTAAGTCTCCAAGCCATCAGAAACAGATAACAGAAGCAAATTTTATGGTGTTGCATTAGAAAACCAATTATATCAGAAGCCTGTATCGAAATCATCCTATATTTGTGAAGCAGTAACAGACCATTACGATTATGAAAATTATATATAGCAGTTTTGGCATAACTCGATGATCAGAATCAAATCTGCTTTTCAGGCAAAAAATTACATAGAAATTTCCTCAGAACAGTTCCTCAGTTTATCAGAAAGCATACCTCTGTCGGGCACAAAATCTAATTTCATAATTCCGAAGCCAAATTTCAAAAAGATGATTCCTTCAGTCAGACACAAATTCTAAAGAGGCCATTTTTCAAAATTATACATACAACATTCAGTCAATATTGTAAAAAACAACATCAGAGTATCATATCCTCTTAAGATTTGGGATACAGAGTACATCACAATAATTTCCGAACCATCTTAATATAGGGGAAACCCATCCTATCCATCTTACAAATGCCATTTAAAGTTTTGTCCATGTCTTGTTTAAGTAGCACTTTCTCCTCTTTAAACAAAGCTAAATTAGCCAAGTAATCCGCGGCCGCATTTGCTTCTCTATATACATGGGAATAAACCACTAGATACTTCTTCACCAATAATTTGATTTTCATAACAACCCTTCTATAATCCCAGCAAAATGAACCAGCTTGGATTAACCTCAGTGCCACCAAGGAGTCTGATTCTAACCAAATCGGTAGAAAGTTATTCTCTATACATAGTTCTAAACCAAATAAGATTGCTTGGAGCTCAGCTTTAACATTTGTAGAGAAACCCAATGTGCCGTGCTTTGCCATTATAAAATGTCCCCTATAATCTCTGATTATGATCCCAAAAGAAGCTTCTCCCGGATTTCCTTTCGAGCAGCCATCCGTATTTAATTTATAACCTCCAAATTTTGGTCGAATCCATCTCACTAAAATGATAGAAGATCTAGCTTTTAACTTAATATCAAGCCCCCAAGATTTTGCAACCGAAAGGAAACCCTTCCAATGTATGTTTTTGATAATGCCTGCTTCTTTCCCCAGCCAGCAGTAATGAAAAATTTTCTTTTTGATGTTCAGCGCCTCTTGTTTGACTTCCTCATGTTTAGCTTCATTCCTAGCTATCCATAAAAACCATGCAATAAGAAATGGCATCACCTCCTTAATATGTCCTCCTTTCCTCCAATCCGATCCAATTTTCCATTCTTCTAAAAATGTAAATCGTTTAACACCAAACAAACTAGCAAAATAAGACCATACTTCATTAGCAATTGGGCCTTCAAAGAACAAATGATTCCAATTCTCTATAGAGCTACAACATTGACATTTGGAGACAAGAGTAATACCACGCTTTTGTAATATTGTATCTATAGGAAGTTTCCTCTTTAAAAATCTCCATGCAAAGATAGAAATATTCGGTTTGAGTAGACCACTCCATATTACATTGTTTATAGGATCCCTTTCTTGTACTTGCCGAATACTATTCCATGCCAATTTCAAGGAAAAAGCGCCATCTAAAGAAGATTTCCAAATAATTTGATCTACTCCTAAGTGATGAGGAGTAACAACTACCATTTCTGCTATATTAGCCGGAAGTAGCCTTTTAATTTCTTCCACTCTCCAATTTGCGCCATCCATAAGTTCATCAACTCTTAAATCTTTATTCTCAATGAGTATATTAGATTTAGAGAGAGGTCCTTCATCTAACCAAGTATCATACCAAAAATTAATCTTTCCATTACCTAGAATCCAACCAATATTTTGCTCAGCCAAACTCCGTACCTTGATAAGCCTACGCCAGCAAGGAGAAGCATTTTTCTTAAGATCAACAATAGCCGGATGTAGAGAACCACAATAAAAATTGGATAGATATGAAGCCCAAAGAGTATTTTGCTCTCTAAATCTGAACCATAGCTTCATTGCCATTGCAAGACTGATATCTACAAGTTTCCTTACACCCAAACCTCCTTCTCCTTTGTGCTTACTGATATCTGACCAAGCTACCCAGTGTGCTTTTTTGTTATTCACCGTGGAGCCCCAAAAAAATTTAGCAAATATCATCTCCAAACTGTGAAGAATAGATAATGGAGGAAGGATTACTTGCAGCAAATAAAGAGGCATAGAGGCTAATACACTTTGAATTAAAAGAAGCCGTCCTCCATATGTCAACCGTGTCAAGTTCCACCCCATGAGCTTTTTCCTTATTCTTTCCAACAAAGGTTGAAAATAGATTGATTTCCTGTGCCCAACATAAAGAGGAATTCCCAGATATTTCATTGGCCATGTACCTTCCAGAAAGCCTGTCTTAGCCAAAATTAAACCCTTACGTTTATCTGAAATTCTATTGGATAAATAAATCGAACTCTTCATGACATTAACCATTTGCCCGGACTGTTCTTCATACCTGCGCAAGAAATCCATCAATAATTTTACACAGTCAATAGATCCATTCAAAAATATTATCACATCATCCGCATATGCAAGATGTGAGATCTTCATATTACTTCCTGTAAAGAAACCCAACTTAGGAATATTATGATAAAGTTTTTCTATCCCCCTGGATAAAAATTCAGAAGCAATTATGAATAGAAAAGGGGAGATGGGATCCCCTTGCCGAAGCCCCCTTTTTGATTGAAAAAATCCTGCCATCTGACCATTGATGCGAATAGAGAACCAAACTTCAGAAATGCATCTTTCAATCATCTTTACAAAATTTTCTGAGAAACCAAAGGCTATCATAATTCTGAGTAGAAAACTCCACTGAACCCTGTCAAACGCTTTAGCCATATCCAATTTCATTATGGCATTTCCCCCTCTGACATGATGATTCAATTTATATGTCAGTTCCTGAGCTAATAATATATTATCTGATATCAATCTGTTTTCAACAAAACCACTTTGTGATGGGGATATTATCTTATTCAAAACTTGCCGCAGCCTATTTGCCAACAATTTAGATATGATTTTATAAGAAACATTACACAAACTAATGGGTCTAAATTCTTGCCAAGTTTGCGCATTCTCTGTCTTTGGAATTAAAATAATAGTCGTGGCAACCATACCTTTTGGTAATATTCCTCCATTAAAAAAATCTAACACTGCCTGAAAAACATCTTCTTTAATGATATCCCAACAGGATATATAAAAGGCTGCTGAAAAACCATCTGGACCAGCCACACTTTCTTGATTCATTTCCCACACCACCTGTTTTACTTCCTCCTTAGAAGGTAGCTTTGTTAAAGCCATATTTTCTGTTGAATTAATCAGATCTGGAATGCAATCCATATCTACCTTGCTGCCACTTAAGGTTTCACCTGACAATAACTGTTCAAAGAACTTAACACCCGAAGCTTTAATTTGATCTACACTTTCCAAGCACTTGCCATCATCCCATATTCGAAATATTTTATTAACTGATCTTTTTGACTGTACCATATTATGAAAGAACTTGGTATTTCTATCTCCCTCTCCCATCCATTTAACTGCCGCCCTTTGTTTCCAGAAATCCTCCTCCATCTGTAAAGTTTTAAAAAGAAAGGCCTGAATCTTATTCTTATTGGCTCTGTTTACTTCAGAAGGCATACTATCAAAAGTTTTTTCAGCTTCTTTAAATAGTTCTTCTGCTTTTCGCACATTGTCATGTATATTCCCAAAAACCTCCTTGTTCCACCATTTTAAGTGATTTTTCAACCTCTTTAACTTTATTTGCAACTTCTGCATACCATAACTAGAAATCGGCAGATTCCAATTTAATCTAACAGTTTGCAAGAAGCCATGATGCCTTAGCCACATTTTTTGAAACCTGAATGAGGATGTCACCTGTTCGGCAGCTAGCAGAGAAACAAGCAAAGGACAATGGTCTGAGGCTGCTCTGCTTAAATGTTCAACCCTGATTGTGATCCCATTATTTTGCCAAGAGTTAGAAATCAAAATTCTGTCTAATCTTTTCCAAATTCTGTTATTTGTCCAGGTGAACCTGTCTCCTACAAATCCTGCATCAATCAGTCCAGTTAACATCATGAAATTATTGAAATCATCTATAGCCCCAACCCTTGTTAGAACACCAGTTGAGGTCTCCGATTCATTTGCAATTACATTAAAATCACCACCTACCAACCAAAGTTCATCATTTAAAGGTCTAATTAGCTCCAACTGCTCCCATAGATCAGCTCTTTCTTCTCTAGAGCATTTTGCATAAACTATTGTAATCAAGATTTCCAAAGGAAGCATATTATATTTCAACTTTAAGTGAAGAAACTGCTCATGATCCTTCAAAATTGTACATGCTATATTCATATCATGAGAGAACCATATTTTACCTGAACAGTTGGAGAAAATTGAGGGAAAACCCAGTCTTCTAGCCATTAAGTCTTTATCAAGAGTAATCATAGGTTCTAAGATACCCAAAAAATTAAGATGATGATGATTCTTCAAGTATATCAGTCTTCTGATCGATGGGAGATTACCAATCCCCCTAATATTCCACATAAGACCTGACATTTAATAAAGAAAAATTAGAGAACCTCTGAACTTGAGACTTGAGACTTACTTCTGGTAACCCTTTGAGGTATATCAGGAGGAACTTTAAATCTTGCTTTATTCAGATTGATTTTTAATGAGGAAGGAAAAGATGAAGATCTTTGCAATTGCCGCCCTTCTTCTGGATCTGATACATCTTCATCCATAAAGGATTTAGTGATTTCGGCAGCCATAGAATTATTCAAATTGGTTTGAAAAAGTTCATCATCTTGAACTGTCACATTTGCATCTTCCTCAGCAAGAATTTCCACTTCTATTTGACCTTCATCTTGCCTATCTTTCTTTCTTTTTTCTAATTCTGATAATTCAGATAATAGCAAGTCAACAGATACACTCTTTGCCGAAGTTAAGCCGCCGGTTGCCAGGGTACCATCTGAGTTTGATTCTGTCAACACAAATTGCACATTCTTTCCCTGAGCCGATTTCTGAACAAGCATATCAGATTCACTAGGAAAATTTTGTTTTTCAATATTATCCTTTACACCTATCTCCTTGTTTGAGGTGTTATTTGTATCCCTTTCCTTTTCTTCATTCATCCTTTCTCTTAAATCTCTGGTCTCATTTATACTTCTATTTTCCCCTCTTTCCAAAGAAGCCAAAATTTGATATCTGTTCTTATCAGTGTCTTTTTGTATCCAGGCCTGTTTTCCATCTCTGTTTTTTCCACCATTCCTTATAAAATTTGTTGTGTCTTCCATTTCCTTTCTAAATTCCTTTCTCAACCCATCCTCTAACTCCTTTTCCACTGTAGCATTTTTTTTCCATGTGGGAAATGGTTGACTTTCATTAACATAACACTCTTCAATCGAATGACCCAAATGAGAGCAAAAACTGCAGTACTTAGGACATTTCTCAAATATCACCTTTTGCAGCCTCTTTTCTTCTCCAATCCCGATCCAAAACTCAGTTACCTTTGGCTTGAGTAAATCAATTTCAATACATACCCTTGCCATATATAGCCTTGAACCATCAGCCGTAGCTTCATCAATCTTAATTGGTTTCCCCACAATGCGCGCGGCAGAAAACAAGCTTTTCTTATTGAACATATGAATGGGAAGATCAGGGAGTTGAATCCATACCGGGGCTATTGAGGATTCCACAGCATAAGAAAAGTTAGGTGACCATTTGAAGATCCGCAGCGGAACGCCACCAATATACCATACTCCCCTTGTCCAGATTCTAGCCATGTCCGAATTGGATGTGAGATGCAGAAATATATATCCCGAACGCAGTACTCTGATATTGTAGGGACTAGAGAGCCCTAGGTTTTGAAAAGCCAACATGACCACTGAAAAAATTGGGCGTTTGCCCGAAAATTTTCCAATTAAAGAATACCGATAAGGATCTGCCATGGATGTCACTTCTTCCATAGAGTAGAAGATCCCTGGCTTGTCATTGTAGGTTAACATCTCCTTGAAATCTTCTCCGATCTCATCAAAGGTCTTTTTAGACGTTCTTGGCGATGATGGTCTCAGCGCCGCAGCGTAAGAGAGTGAAATCTCAGCCTTATCTCCTTTTGTGTTCATCGAGATCTCCGGATTCGGAGCAGCTTTTGGTAAAGGAGGAAAGGCTGAGAGGTCCGGCGCCGGCTGATTGCTGACGCCGGCGGCCATCGCCGCAGCAGGAGGAGGCCGCGCGTGAAGTCGCCTTCGAAATCGCCCTGTAGCTCAAAGAAAAATCGCCTTCAAGTACTTCGTCTCCGAAAGACTCCTTCGCGGGGACCTTCGGCTTAATGGAAACCTGCTTGAGAATGTATACATGATACAACCTGAAGGTTTCACATCGGTTAATAAAACCAAAGTATGCAAGCTTTGACGATCCATATATGGACTAAAGCAAGCATCCAGGAGCTGGAACATCCGTTTTGATGAGACAATCAAAGAGTTTGATTTTTCATAAAATCCTGACGAACCTTGTGTATACAAGAAGGTTAGTGGGAGTGCAGTCGTATTCCTAGTGTTATATGTCGATGACATTTTACTTATAGGAAACGATATATCAGTCTTACAGTCAGTTAAAATTTGGTTGTCCAAAACTTTCTCCATGAAAGACCTGGGAGAAGCAACCTATATCCTTGGGATTAGAATCTATAGAGATAAATCAAAACGGTTGTTTGGTCTTTCGCAGTCTACATATATAGACCGAGTGCTAGAAAGGTTTAGCATGTCAGAATCCAAGAAAGGTTACCTTCCCATCAGGCATAGGATCAACCTTTCAAAGTCTATGTGTCCGCGCACAGAAGATGAGAGGATTTGCATGAATAAGATTCCTTATGCATCCGCGATAGGATCTATCATGTATGTTATGTTATGTACTAGGCCCGATGTATCATATGCTCTGAGCGTCACAAGCAGATACCAGTCTGATCCAGGAATGGATCATTGGGCGGCTATCAAGACAATCCTCAAGTACTTAAGAAGAACTAAGGATGTGTTCCTAATATATGGAGAAGGTGATATGATAATACGTGGATATACAGATTCCAGTTTCCAAACAGATAAGGATGACTCCAAATCTCAGTCCGGATACGTATTTATTTTGAATGGAGGCGCAGTAAGCTGGATAAGTTCCAAGCAAGACACCGTAGCGGATTCTACCACGGAAGCGGAATATATTGCAGCTTCGGAAGCAGCAAAGGAAGCAGTCTGGATCAAGAAGTTTGTCTCAGAACTTGGTGTGGTTCCAACCATTGATGAAGCAATACCGGTTTACTGCGACAACAATAGAGCTATTGCACAAGTAAAGGAACCAAGGTCTCATCAGCGATCCAAACATGTGCTTCGCCGCTATCATCTGATCAGAGAGATTATAAGTAGGAATGATATACAAATTGAGAAAATTCCCACTGAAAGGAATTTAGCAGATCCTTTAACTAAGGCCTTGCCTCAAAGTAAGTTTGAGGGTCATGTTAGAGCCTGTGGTATTGGGTACCGTAGCGATTGGCATTAGGCCAAGTGGGAGTTTGTTAGTGATATGAGAGAAGTGTCCTAAGGCAATCGCCTTATAATTGTAATCATTTATTTTAATAAATGAATATTCACTATTTGAATATACATGATTATTTGATTAAGATCTTAAGCTCATTTATTGAATGTCCGCAATACAATTCACAGCATGAGAGAATTTGTGATGAATTCACAACTAGTGATTATCTCTACATGTGCAATTATGAAGTATTGAAATTGTCCCTAGTCGATGAATTGATAAATACAGACACTATCAATTCTGTTGAGACTAGCATGGGTTATTCTCTAATCAGCTGATTCTCACTGGCTAGTGACATTGAGATGTCCGGAGATAAACATGAATGCTAGTTAAGGGAACTAGTTCATTGGAGTGACTGGCTGTAAAACTTCATATGGTAGTCTACATATAGATATGTCAGTGAAGTTCTTACTGCAGCTTAAGTGTGATGTTCCTTTGACTTGCGGTGTTCAAGTCATCTTGGTCATGGAGACTTATACTTTGACATCTTAAGCAAGCATCTCCAAGGAGGTGTGGACCCAGGATGATTGGGTATAAGCCGAAGTGCACGAAGATGTTTGAACAGCCTATAAAGGATTCACCACTCCTTGCGATGAGATGTATACCCAAGGCCTATCGTCGGATTGTTACTCGAAGCCTCTGACCAGAGCATGACATGTTCAGAGTATGAATCTCTTAAATACATGAGAGTAATTAGAATCTATAGGACGAGGAAACGTTACTTGGGCTAGGTGTGACGTAGTCAGCCTAGTGGGGACTGACACACATAGACCATGTCCTGAACCAAGTGGGTATAAGATGGTGAAGGGAATGGGGCACGATTCATTATAGCTGCTGAAGGGTTTTAGAATCATTTCTGAGGTTAACCGCTGATCTTTCAATTAATTGGGGATCATGATGTACTACTAGGTGACACTCATGATCGTTCTATAATTAATTAGTTAATTATGGACGGCCAACATAAATTGAAAGCCTATTTGGTCACATGCATAACGAGTAATTCGAAGGATTTAAAATGAGTTGAGAATTGGATTCTCCAATCGAGATAGACTATTTTTGGTAAGTCTAAACAATAGTCAAAACTGAATTTATTTCAGACACATCGGAAGCATAGAATGGCTAAGTCTTTTAAAGACTTAATGGGTGAATTAAATAAGTTTAATTCATTAAGGGATTTGATCCAATTGGGGTTAGATGGGCCGGCCAAGGAGGTGGTCTCCTCTCTTCTTGTCATGGCCGGCCACCACCATAAGAGGATAAGGCTATTTTGGTTTGTTTTATAAAATAGACCAAAGGTTGGTTTATTTTATAAAAGGTTATATAAATTTTATATATATAAATTTTTATATAATGAACCATGAGTTGGTTTGTTTAATAAAATTTATATAATGAACCAATGGTTGGTTTGTTTATAAATTTTTATATAATGAACCAATGGTTGGTTTGTTTTATAAATTTTATATAATCATGTCAAAAGAAAGAGAGCCTTGATTATGGATTGATTGAGAAATTATTCCATAATCAAGAAGAGGAAGCTTGATCATGAGAGCCTTGATTATGGATTGATTGAGAAATTATTCCATAATCAAGGAGAGGTTTGCTTGGGAATTAAGAAACCTCTCCCTATATAAAGGACCCAAGGGGTGCCATGGAAGAGGATCCATCCAAGAATTGCTTGGGCTCTCTCCTCTTCTTCTCTCCCTCTCTCTTGCCCGGCCATAGGCCTCCCCTCTTTCTTCTTGCCGTGTGCACAAGTAGAAGCATCAAGGCGACGAAGTTCTTCCTTGCGACGATCTTCCTCTTCGGCCAACCTTGGTGGTGAGTCTTTCGATTTGATTACTCTCTCGGTTTTCGTCGTGTTCACGGAGAATCTAGTAGTTCTCGTGAACACGAAACTCGTGGCTTAGCGAAGTCATCCCGACGATAATCGGCGTGGATACGAATAGAGGCGGAGCTTTCAAGGGACGCTAACGGTTGGATCTCGTCCCTTCTTCCAAGTTACGCAAGGTAATTCGTAGAGTAATTTCCTTTTCTGCAAAAATTTTATATTACGATTATGTGAACACATTGCATGCTTAGGATATGTGTTAGAATAATTTAGGAAATTATTCATGCTTTTGTTTCCGCTGCATGTAATTATGTAACAATTACAATACGTGTCCGCGTCGGCATGCACCCGGTCCCAACATAAGTTAGTTGAAGAATCTTCTGACGTTGTATTTGAGGAGATCCCAAAAGTGATTGATCATTCAGAAGATGTAGAGGGAGTTCAATTCGAACTTAGGAGATTAGGATTGGATGATTGTCCAAGTATTGGAGATGTTGCGGATAAGTCTGATGATAGTGAGCCTAGACTACATGGAGCTCAGCCTGACCTTGAGTCTGAGCCTGTATCTAAACATCCTGTTGGGGCAATCGACCCTGAGATGATCTGGAGGATCATGATATTTTGATGTGTGGGCAATATGGTTAAGTTAGGATTTGTGCTGGACTAATATGTGTACATGAGTGTGCAGGTGTACAGGTACACATAGACTTGGTTGATGTCTTCAGGTGAAGGATGACATGGAGGCAAGTTGGAGTCTTGTGTGCACATCCGAGGGATCGTTGGATAGCAGGAATGATGAGCCGAGGGACGCGGACTTCGAGGCATATGTGAAGGGTGACATGGAGGCAAGCTGGAGACTTGCGTGCGCATCCGAGGGACGAGGGCTGAAGATGAAGAGGGCGTGAAGGCAACAGTCAAGGCTGCTGGTGAAGAGTCAACTGTGTTGTTAGGGTCTGAGTATGAGTGTTTATACTCAAGGGCTAAGCCGGGAGGGTTTGAGTGCGGAGAGACTTGTACTCGGGAGTAAAACCCTAGGCTTAGGTGTGTCCCAGTCGACTGGCCCATTGGCAGTCAACTGGTATAGGCTGGAACAGGCTGGCAGATTCGAATGTTGTACTGTAACGGTCGAATCTAAGTATGACCAGGTGTCTGCCATTTTGGCAGTCGACTGGTAGCGGTTGTTTCAGTCTTGAGCCCTATTTAAAGGGGCTCGTTTCCTACTATCTCTCTTGACGAAACTCGCTTGGGTAAAGTGAATTAGTAGTCTTTTATGCTCAGATAGTGTCCGAAGTGTTATGCTGAGGTTTCTCCACCCACAAGGAGCGACAGAGTTAGCCGGAGGTTATCCGGGGCATGATCCACTGACGGATTCTTGGATTAGTCACCCGTCCGGGGTGGATACCAAGTAAATAAGGTTGTTAGCATTGTTTTCTATTGTTAGTTTATTTTATTTGTATTTCTGCTACGCAACTAACAACATAGGTGAAGAGACGTCAACGAAAAAGTGCTATTCACCCCCCCCCTCTAGCACGCCAGTCGATCTATCACATCCAAGTAGCACCTCCAACACCAAAGAAAACTAGATTAGCCTCTAGTCATCCCCAAGATCAAATTGTTGGAGATATCCATCATGGGGTTAGAACTAGATCATTCTTTAGGAATGAGGTTAATGAGGTCGCCTTGATTTCTGAAATTGAACCTAGAGTAGTTGACGAGGCGTTACTTGATTCCGATTGGATTATCGCAATGCATGATGAGTTAGGTCAATTTTAGAGAAGCCAAGTTTGGGACTTAGTTCCTAGACCTAAGAAGACCACAATTATTGGAACTAAATGGGTCTTCAAGAATAAATTGAACCATAAGGGAGAAATCGTAAGAAACAAAGCACGCTTAGTAACCAAGGGCTATAGTCAAGTTGAAGGCCTTGATTACGATGAGACATATGCTCCCGTGGCACGATTGGAGTCCATTCGATTGATGCTTGCATTTATGGCACATAGAGGTTTCAAACTCTATCAAATGGATGTAAAATCGGTCTTCTTAAATGGTTTTATTAAAGAAGAGGTCTATGTTGAACAACCACCGGGGTTTGAAAATTCTGAATTTTCAAACACGTGTTTAAGCTAAAGAAGGCTCTTTATGGGCTAAAACAAGCACCTCGTGCTTGGTATGAGCGGTTGTCAACATTTTTAATTGAAAAAGGCTTCGTTAGAGGTCAAATAGACCCTACACTTTTCTACGTAGAGATGGTGACAATATTTTTGTAGCCCAAGTATATGCCGATGACATAATTTGTGGCTCCAACAATAAGGGCTATTTGAATGAGTTCATTGAACACATGGAGAGAGAGTTTGAGATGAGTCTAGTGGAAGAATTGACTTTCTTCCTTGGGCTTGAAATCAAACAAACAAGAGACAGAATTCATGTGCATCAATCAAAATACACTCAAGAGATGCTTAAAAAATTCAATATGAGTGACTCAAAGGTGGTAACCACTCCCATGACGACTAATACGCGATTAGATAACGATGAGAGTGGGAAACCAGTTGATTTGACCCAATTTAGAAGCATGATAGGTAGTTTGCTATACCTCACAGCGAGACGCCCAGACATCGTTTTTGCTGTGGGTATGTGCGTAGGTACCATGTATGTGTCAAGGAATCTCATTTGATTGCTGTTAAGAGAATTTTGAGATACCTTAAAGACACTATTGGAGTTAGTCTATGGTACCCCCGTACAGTCTTTTGATTTGATAGGCTATACCGATTCCGACTATGCTGGATGCAAGTTGGATCGAAAAAGCACAAGTGAGGGTTGCCAATTCTTAGGATCATCATTGGTGAGTTGGTCAAGTTGGAAGCAACATTGTGTTGCTCTCTCCACGACCGAGGCGGAGTATATTGCCATGGGAGAGAGTGTATCACAATTGTTGTGGATGATACACACCTTGGAGGACTATGGATTAACTTACAAGGGTGTGCAAGTGTTGTGTGACAACATAAGTACCATAAACCTTACAAGAAATCCAGTCCACCATTCAAGGACCAAACACATTGAAGTGCGTCATCACTTCATTAGAGATCATGTTGCTAGAGGAGATATTGTACTCTCACATGTTGAGTCAAAATCTAATCTAGCGGACATTTTCACCAAACCACTCCCCGAAAATGAATTTAGCTTTTTAAGGAAGGAGTTAGGAATGTGCCGTGCACAATAGGATCAAGGTAAAAACCCTTCATGATCATTCCTAATTGGTGGGCAACTTGGGACATTTCACACAAACTATAAGGTCTAACAAAATATTTTTGTATTGCTAGAAATGGGGTGAGATATTAGGATCAACCAAATTATTCAAAATGTATCATGCATCCCTTGAATAATGAGGTTGAAGAGATAATGATCATTAATTTGACCAAGTATGGGGAAAACCAATGCATAATACATGTGTATTTGGTTCGAAGAACATACTTGGACATTCCAATCAAATAAAATTGATTAGAGCATTGCTGGATACAAACTTCAAACTTGATTTGGGTTTTTGATCGATCTTAGGAGTTTTTGGCAGAGTTCAATTGGTTGGAGCATTGCTTGATACAAACTTGGTAAGGGATTTTAAATCCATAAAGGAACGACTTCAACTTGATTCAGGGGGTGTTTGAAACAATTTAGGGTTTAGGGGTGTTTGAAACAAACTTGTTTCTGGAACGTATTAGAGTTTCAGAAACCCATCTGAAATCTGATCGGTTCATAGATCGATCAGGAATCGCCCTGATCGGTCATGGTGACCGATCAGAAATCGTTTTGATAGGTCCTTTTCTGATCGGTCATCTGTATCGAACCTGATCGGTCCACAGACCGATCAGGACTCTCCTTGATCGGTCAAGGAGACCGATCAGACTCTTCCTGATCGGTCAAGCAAACCGATCATGGCCCTCCTGATCGGTCATGGTGACCGATCAGACTCCCTCTGATCGATCAGGATGATCCCTGATCGGTCCGGAAACTCCTCTGATCGGACGATCGTCCGATCCTCCGCATTAAATCAGGTTGGTGGATCGGTCCACCAACTACATTAACCCTCCTTTCTCCCTAAACTCTTTCAACCCTTGCCGCCGAACATAGAATCCTCTTCCTTCTCCATCGTAACTTGGTCTCCTTACTGTCTCTCTTGCGCGAGTTTTCTGTGGAGTTCTTCTCAACCGACGACCACATGGCACCCAAGTAAAACTTTCAACTTATCTAAATCTTCACTACTCGTTTTGTAATGTATGTCTTATTTTGATCTAATAACTGTTTTTATGGCTGTTCTTATGGTTGTGTCGTGACCTTACCCTTAATCCACCCTGTGCCTCTAATCTCTAATCTCTAATCTCTATTAGAAAATCTTCCAAATCTAAGGCTGCTGGTGAGGGAACCTCAAAATCCAAATCACCTTCCACATCTAGAACTACCCATCCATCCTCCCGACCTCAACCTTCTTCAAATCCGAGATTTCCTAATGCATTCTTCGAACAATCTTTTCAAAACCGAACCTTCAAGCTTCTTCCATGTCGTTCCGTTGACAAATCCTGTGTTTATGATTACTGTCCCTCTGTGAGACAGATAATAGAATTTTACGATCTTGAATCAATTGTGGTTCTTGAACGGAGAATCAACACTGACCTTGTTTCCGAGTTCTATAATAATCTTTCAGGTGACGGTGGTATGGGGTGTACCACTCGAGTGGCCAAGACCAATTTAGATTTCACATACCCCATTTTTTCTGAGTATCTGGCCTGTCGTCGATCGACAAACCACTATCCCATCTACCCTACTTTTCCAGATACCTTACCGGCTCCATTTGAGGGAGACACCTCTGATTCCATCTATGAGTATTTTTTCGGACACCCCAGGCCGGATGGCCTTGATAAGTTTGCCAATGAGTTCCCTACCTTCGCTGCTCTGCGTCTCTCTGCGGTTGACTATGTCCTCTTCAAGATCATCACAAACTGTCTTTTACCGATCACTTCCAAACCCTTAGCCGAGATCCGCCCCTATCACTGCTTGATGCTTTACGGGATGCATCACCACCTTGATTTTGATATCATGACGAACATCTTCTATTCCATTATCTCCTATAGTGATCCCGGTCGTCGCACTGTATACATGTCTTTTGTTCACATCATCACTGACTGGCTCGAGTCAGTCGGTATTGATGTGTCAAAAGGTAGAATTGTACCTGTAACGCCCGCCTTTTTTCCCACACCTTATGGTGTGGCTAGAAGCGACGTTACGCTAAACATACATGTACATATAAAACATCTTAATGCAACGGAATAATTTTTTCTTCTACACATGCTTTTAACCATGCAACTAATACATGAAACATCTATACATGCATAAACTTGTGTTCCATAAACCTAGTGTCATTGGACTTAGCATATTAACAACATGCATGGCAACATGGTATAACAATTTCATAGCTTATTCATAATCATCATAAGTAGCATAACCAAAACATAGCATAAGTAGCATTGAAACATAAGTAGCATAATCATCCATTAGGCATAACCATTGAAACATAGAATAGAATCTAAGGAGGCATTTCCAAAACCCAAGACATGCGATATGTGTAAATAAAAGAATCCTTTGCCATGTCACTGCCACACACACACATGCTCTTGCATCTCCTGCTGCTTCCCTTAATAACCTCTTGCTTGATCTGCGGTACGAGGAAAATAAGACTATAAGCACACAGGCTTAGTAAGACCCTTTCCTACTCACTAAAACCATACGTCACTTAAACATAAACATATCAAGCATCTAACATAACATAATTCTGAACATAAAACATAAGTATAGTCTTGGCGTAATTCATAAGCGTATGAACAACTAATATAGCATGATTCTTAACATAAGCATAAACCTAAAACATACTTAGCATGACATAATTCTTAGCATACATGAGCATACTTATCATGACATAATTCTTAACATACGTGAGCATACTTATCATGACATAATTCTTAACATACATGAGCATACTTATCATGACATAATTCTTAACATACATGAGCATACTTATCATGACATGATTCTTAACATACGTGAGCATGAAACATATTTATCATAAGCATAAGCATAAAACATACTTACCCTGGTGTGATGCATAACATGAATGAATGCATGAGTCAAATGCATTTACATAAGGATGCTTAATTTTAAAATCATACTTTTAAATACTTAAACATAAACATAACATCATTGGGGTCCCCGGCTTGTACCACATACATACATCATAAGCGCGCATCCCTAAGTAAATACGAGGTAGCGAGCCCCGACCTACTAGGGTAGGAACAGCTACGGTAGTTCCAAACACCGGGGCGTTCTTAAGGTGCCCATCCCTGTTGGACAG
Organism: Boesenbergia rotunda; assembly: GCA_024364735.1. NCBI lineage: Eukaryota > Viridiplantae > Streptophyta > Magnoliopsida > Zingiberales > Zingiberaceae > Boesenbergia > Boesenbergia rotunda. The sequence continues at coordinate 22,224 of JAGFNQ010001561.1, forward strand.
CTGCGGTAGTCCCAGAACCGTGGACAGCTTCGGTAGTCCAAAATCAGGGCGTTCTTAAGGTGCCCATCCTTTGGACCCTTACTTCGGTCCGGTACAAGCTCATTCATAAAATAAAATAACTATGCATACTTCATCATTCATACTTATTTCATAACATCATTATGCCTTCATCATTCATACTTATCATTCATACTTATTATTCGTACTTAAGGCATAATCATCATCTTTATCCATATTCTTTCATTCATAAAAACATGACATATTCTTTCATTCATAAAAACACGACTTCTAGGCATAAATATTATCTTGGTTCATAAAGCTTGCATGATCATGGTACATAAATAAACATGCAATTCATACATGATACATTTCATCTAGCATACATAATCCTAGAATCCATCGTAAAACATGCATGGGTAAGCTACATATACACATGGTGCATACTACCTAGGTTCATGGCATTCATCATAAAACATGCATAGACCTTCATTCACATACATCTATTATAAGCATTTAACCTTCTACATGCCTCATTCCATTTATCATAATATACCCCTACATTATTTACACATGTTCATGGTATATAATCTAAATATTCATGAGTAAAGCATAACATAGAACCTAACATACAAGGTCATGTCACATAACACATAAGCTAAGATTTTGGTAATATAAAGATTCGTACATCGTGCTTAACTATGTACTCACATTATGGTAACTTATAAACATGTATCCTTGAGACCTTAGCCCAATTCAAACCCTAAATTTGGGTCTTGGCCGAAACCCTAAGGGCCATGAATCCATGGAAA
>JAGFNQ010001561.1:23694-214915 GCA_024364735.1 Boesenbergia rotunda
TTAGCTTCTCAATTTAAATGAGAAATTATGGATAATTAGGCTAAGGTTCGTACTAGTATCTCTAAATTCCTTCAAAACTATTTAGACATGATCAATATTTTAAAGAAAATATTGAGGAGATTTTCGGGTCGTTACAATCCCCCATACCTCGTGAAAGTTCGTCCTCGAACTTAGAAAACTCCGGGTACTTGCGTCTCATCTCGTCCTCGCGTTCCCAGGTAGCTTCCTCGAACCGTTGACTTTGTCATAGGACCTTGACTAGGGGTACCTCCTTGTTCCTTAGCTTTTTGATCTCTCGATCCAAGATCTGAATAGGTCGGCTTTCAAAGCTTAGGTCCTCCTGAACTTGTACTGTCTGTGGTTCGATCACCTGATCTGTGTTTAGAACACACTTCTTGAGCATTGACACATGGAACATGTTATGGATAGCCGACATCTCTGGAGGCAGCTCTAGTTCATATGCTACATTGCCGACTCTTTCCAGTATCGAATACGGTCCCACATAACGCAGACTCAGTTTCCCTTTCTTCCCGAATCTCGTTACCCCTTTCATAGGAGCCACTTTGAGGAATACCAGATCTCCGATATTGAATTCCAGTGGCCTACGCCGGACATCTGCATAACTCTTCTGCCGACTCTGTGCAGCTTCTATCCATCGTCGAATGTTCTGTATAGCTTGGGTGGTGTCGTCGATGAGATCCGTCATGAGCCCCATCACCTTCTTTTCACCGCCTTCATACCAACAGATCGGAGACCTACATCTCCTCCCGTACAAAGCTTCATAAGGTGTCATGCCGATAGTAGCTTGGTAGCTATTATTGTAGGCGAATTCCGCTAAACATAGATATCGGCACCAACTCCCTTTGAAATCCAGAGTACAAGCCCGTAATATGTCTTCCAGTACTTGATTCACTCATTCAGTTTGCCTATTACTCTGAGGATGAAAAGCTGTACTGAATCGTAATTTAGTGCCGAGGGACTTCTGGACACACTCCCAAAAATGTGAAGTAAAGCGACCATCTCTATCTGAGATGGTGGTCTTGAGAACTCCATGAAGTCTGACTATCTCCTTAACATATAATTGAGCCAGTGCTCAATCGAATAAGTCATCTTGATTGCTAGGAAGTGAGCAGACTTCGTCAGCCTGTCCACAATCACCCATACCACATCGTATCCATTTGTAGTCTTGGGAAGTCCTGAAATAAAATCCATAGAGATATCTTCCCATTTCCATTCCGGAATTGGAAGTGGCTGCAGAACTCCTCCGGGTCGCTGGTGCTCTGCCTTCACTCGTTGGCAGGTCAGGCAAGTGCCAACATGCTAAGTCACATCTCTCTTCATACCGGACCACCAGAATTTCTCTTTCAGATCTTGATACATCTTGGTGGATCCCGGGTGCATCGAATAAGGGGTTTCGTGAGCTTCTACTAATATCGCTCTCCACAGCTCCGGATCATTAGGAATACATAGACGATCCCTAAGATAGAGTACTCCCCCGTTGGCGATATGAAAACCATCACCCTTTCCCTCTAGGATCTCCTGTTTGACTCTCTGAAGGCTCGGATCACCATCTTGTTTGTCCAATATGTCCTCGAACAGCGTCGATGATAATGTTATGGTAGAAAGCTGTCCGGAAATGGCCTCGACCCCAGACTTCATAATTTCCCTTTCGAGTGGCCGGGGTAATCTAGATATGGACATCAAGGTGGCACTTGACTTCCAGCTGAGTGCATCGGCCACTTTGTTTGCCTTTCCTGGATGGTAGAAGATCTCGCAGTCGTAGTCCTTTACCAACTCCAGCCACCGGTGTTGTCTCATATTTAGATCTTTCTGAGTGAAGAAATACCGCAGGCTCTGGTGGTCTGTATAAATCCTACACTGCGCTCCATACAGATAGTGCCTCCATATCTTAAGAGCGAAGACCACGGCGGCTAATTCTAGATCGTGGGTGGGGTAATTCTGTTCATGTTCTTTAAGTTACCTAGAGGCATAAGCAATGACTTTACCATTCTGCATAAGCACAGCTCCAAGTCCCAGTCGGGAGGCGTCGCTATACATGTCGAAGCTCTGGTTACTTTCCGGAAGGGTAAGAATTGGAGCACTTGTATGTCTCCTTTTTAGCTCCAAGAAATTCCTTTCGCAGTTTTCTGTCCATTCATATTTCTTATCCTGCCGGGTGAGAGCTGTTAGAGGGGCTGCAATTCTTGCAAAGTCCTCCACAAATTTCCGATAGTAGCTCGCTAGCCCAAGAAAACTTCTGATTTCGCTGGCGTTCCTCGGCCGGCTCCAGTTATTCACAGCTTCAATCTTTGTTGGGTCTACCATCACCCCATCTTTGGAAATAATATAGCCCAAAAAGCCTACTTGGTCAAGCCAGAACTCACATTTGGAGAACTTGGCGTACAGTTGTCTTTCCCGAAGAGTCTGCAATACTATCCTCAGATGCTTGGCGTGCTCTTCTTGGTCTCTTGAATAAATAAGGATATCGTCGATGAAGACGATTACAAATTTATCGAGAAAAGATGAGAATACCCGATTCATAAGGTCCATAAACATCGCAGGAGCATTGGTCACGCCGAAGGGCATGACAACAAACTCAAAATGTCCATACCTTGTTCGGAAGGCCGTCTTCGGGATATCATCCTGTTTTACTTTGACTTGATGATAACCAGACCTCAGATCGATTTTTGAAAACACGGTAGCTCCTTTTAATTGGTCAAATAGGTCATCTATTCTCGGAAGGGGATACCGGTTCTTGATCGTTACATTGTTCAGTGCTCGATAATCTATGCACATTCGCATAGATCCGTCTTTCTTTTTCACAAACAGTATCGGAGCTCCCCATGGGGAATGACTAGGGCGAATAAGTCCCTTATCGAGCAACTCCTGTAGTTGTTCTTGCAGTTCTTTTAATTCAACCGGCGCCATACGGTAGGGTGCCTTGGAGATCGGGTCACTACCAGGAACTAATTCGATCTCGAATTCGACTTCTCTATCAGGAGCTAACCCCGGTAACTCATCCGGGAATACCTCCGGGTACTCGCATACTACCCTGACATCTTCCAACTTCTGATCCTTTGTTTGACTTACGTCAACCACATGTGCTAGAAAACCAGTATATCCCTTGTCTAACATCTTCCGTGCTTTGAGAGTTGATAAGATTTTCCTGGTCCTTTTCCTTGGTTCTCCAATAAATTCAAACATAGAATCTATCTCGGGTTGAAAGACCACCCTTCGTTTACGGCACTCGACAGAGGCACTGTATTTGCTCAGAAAATCCATTCCCATGATAACATCATAGTCTTACATGTCGAGTACTATCAGATCGCAGTACAGTTCTCTTCTCGCAATTCCGACCGGCACCGCACGCAACACATGAGTGGATGTCATTATTTCTCCCGAAGGCAGGGTTGTTAAGAACTTGCAGTTTAAAACTTGTGGAGACATATCCATCTTCTTAGTGTAGAATGTAGAGATGAACGAGTGCGTTTCCCCAGTATCAAATAATGCGGTAGCATACTGACTGTAAATAAGTATTTGACCTGTGACAACCGTTGAAGCATTTGTAGCATCCTCCTTAGTAATAGAGAAAACCCTGGCATCTGCCATAGTTGGTGGGGCCTCCAATCTTTATTGGCTCATCAGGGTACTCTCCGGCTCCGCTTGTATATAATGTAGTTTTGCGGGTGCATCCTAGTACTGAACAAGCTGTTGGGAAGGTGCCTGGTTCCTGGTAGGACAGTAAGAGGCCATGTGCCCTTCCACTCCACAGATGAAGCACCGGTTCGTACCTTTGCGGCATTCCCTGGGGTGCATCTTCCCGCATGTAGCACACGGGGGAAACCGGGATTGTTTATTTGCTGAGCCCCCTTGAGGGTTGTTCCATGGCTGCCATTTACCACCCTGGTTTCCTTTCCAATTCGCGTTGGTACTCTGAGGATTCTGACCCCCTGAGTGTTAATAAAGGAAGGAACATTAGGGATAATGAAAGATAACGAATCGAGAATCCCAGAGTGAACTTGATTCTTACTTTCATTTACTGCCTTCCTTTGTTGGTTGATATTGTTCAGGTAATGTTTGGTAAGTAGGGCATTACTAAACAACTCCTCTGCAGTCTGCGGTCTGTTAACTCCATCGGCCACGTTCAGAGCTATTTCGGGCCGCAACATTTTTAGCATAAGTCGGACCCTTTCTTTCTCAGTGAGAACCAACTCAGGGCATAGACGAGCCAGTCGGTTAAATTTCTTCACAGCTTCATTGACCGAGAGGTTGCCCTGTCGGAATTCCGTGAACTCATCGTAATGTTTGTTTGTGACACGCATATTGAAGAATTCTTCGAGGAACTCTGATTCGAAGTCTGACCACGTCATCTGGTTCACCTGTCTCTTGGCCTTGACCCTTTCCCACCACATTCTGGCATCCCCAGAAAGGCAGAATGATGCACACTTAATCTTCTCATGTTCCGACCAATCCAGCAGCTCCATTGTACTCTCTACGGTTTTGAACCACGCTTGGGCGTCCCACGGCTCACCAATACCCGAGAAATTTTCCGGTTTCAACCTCAACCACTGAATCAGATAAGCCTCCTGTCGGGCTACAGTGGTCGAGCCTGTTGGAGGAGTTTGCGTAACCGTAGGTGCGACGGGTATAGCAGTCTGGTTTGCCGATGGAGTAGTCGAATTTTCTTGTTGGTTCATCAGGGTATTAATAGTTTACTGCTGCTCGGTAACATGAGCCTGAAGTTGGGTCACTAGTTGCATCAGGTCAGGCGAGGGGGTAGTCTCATTAAGTCTGTTGCTCTGTCTTCTAGCCATGCTTTCCTTCATGAAGGACAAGTATGGATAATATGAGTTACCGTTATTCCAACCCTCCATATTAAATTCCAAAGTATTTGATTCATAAGAAAATATATATCGTTCATAGTCACATATCCTAAAATACTGTTCATCATAAAACATCGTTCATGCCTGCATATTCTAGAATCATAAGGTATCCTAAACATGCTTACTATCATAAAATATACAAAGAGATACTTACTTGGAAGCGGCAGGAAGAAGGCTTGATGTGTGGGTAGTGAGATGGCAACTGCTCTGATACCAACCTGTAATGCCCGCCTATTTCCCCCACCTTATGGTGCGGCAGGAAAGCGGTGTTACGCTAAACATACACGTACATACAAAACATCTTAATACAGCGGAATACTTTTTTTCCTTCTACACATGCTATTAACTATGCAACTAATACATGAAACATCTATACATGCCTAAACTTGTCATTCATGAACCTAGTGTCATTGGACTTAGCATATTAACGACATGCATGGCATCATGATATAACCATTTCATAGCTTATTCATAATCATCATAAGTAGCAAGTAACTTATCCATAAACATCATGAGTCTTAAGTCATCCATTAGGCATAACTATTAAAAACATAGCATAGAATCTAAGGAGGCATTTCACAAATCCAAGACATGCGATATGCGTGAATAAAAGAATCCTTTGCCATGTCACTGCCACACACACACATGCTCTTGCCTCTCCTGCTGCTTCCCTTAATAACCTCTTGCTTGATCTGCGGTACGAGGAAAATAAGACTATAAGCACACAGGCTTAGTAAGACCCTTTCCTACTCACTAAAACCATACGTCACTTAAACATAAACATATCAAGCATCTGACATAACATAATTCTGAACATAAACATAAGCATAGTCTTGGCGTAAATCATAAGCATATGAACAACTAATATAGCATGATTCTTAACATAAGCATAAACCTAAAACATAGTTAGCATGACATAATTCTTAGCATCCATGAGCATACTTATCATGACATAATTCTTAACATACATGAGCATGAAACATACTTATCATAAGCATAAGCATAAAACATACTTACCCTGGCATTATGCATAACATGAATGAATGCATGAGTCAAATGCATTTACATAAGGATGCTTAATTTTAAAATCATACTTTTAAAACATAAACATAACATCATTGGGGTTCCCGGCTTGTACCACATACATACATCATAAGCGCGCATCCCTAAGTAAATACGAGGTAGCGAGCCCCGACCTACTAGGGTAGGAACAGCTACAGTAGTTCCAAACACCGGGGCGTTCTTAAGGTGTCCATCCCTGTTGGACAGCTACGGTAGTCCCAGAACCGTGGACAGCTACGGTAGTCCAAAACCGAGGCATTCTTAAGGTGCCCATCCCTTGGACCCTTACTTCGGTCCGGTACAAGCCCATTCATAAAATAAAATAACTATGCATGCTTCATCATTCATACTTATTTCATAACATCATTATGCCTTCATCATTCATACTTATCATTCGTACTTAAGGCATAATCATCATCTTTATCCATATTCTTTCATTCATAAAAACATGACATCCATACATAATCATACTTCTAGGCATAAATATTATCTTGGTTCATAAAGCTTGCATGATCATGGTACATAAATAAACATGCAATTCATACATGATACATTTCATCTAGCATACATAATCCTAGAATCCATCGTAAAACATGCATGGGTAAGCTACATATACACATGGTGCATACTACCTAGGTTCATGGCATTCATCATAAAACATGCATAGACCTTCATACACATACATCTATTATAAGCATTTAACCTTCTACATGCATCATTCTATTTATCATAACATACCCCTACATCACTTACATATGTTCATGGTATGTGATCTAAATATTCATGAGTAAAGCATAACATAGAACCTAACATACAAGGTCATGTCACATAACACATAAGCTAAGATTTTGGTAATATAAAGATCCGTACATCGTGCTTAACTATGTACTTACATTATGGTAACTTATAAACATGTATCCTTGAGACCTTAGCCCAATTCAAACCCTAAATTTGGGTCTTGGCCGAAACCCTAAGGGGCCATGAATCCATGGAAAATTCACCTAAGTCATGATTAACATCTCATACCTTACATATCATGCCATGGATAACCATTTGAACTCTTGATTGGACTTAACCCTAAGTCCTAGGCCTAAACCCATTTGTTGGCCGAAACCCTAGAAGGATAATAAGCCCATAAGAAAATTCATATAATCACCATTATTACCCATAAGATATCATAGGAAACATACTAATCATGCTTGGAAAGGTTGGGGTTTACCCTAGCCCTTTAACCTTGATGTGGCCGAAACCCTAGGGGGGTTTTGGGATGCTACAAAAACTTCCAAAATCATACTTTTAGGCTTAACCTATCATGAGTAAACATTTGAAAGCATAAGAAAGATCTTTAACATGATTTTTAGCCCAAAACCTTGCTTGGCCGAAACCTTCACAAGCCCTAACCATGTATTTTTCAACATAGCATGCCAATAAGAACTTAGATCATGACAAATAACTTGGAATCTATCATACCACAGGTGAGGGGGTCTTACCTTCCCTTATCTTGGATTAAATCCTTGAATAAAAAAATAGAAAGAACCTTCTTGACTCCAAACTTCTCCTTAGCCCTTGTAGCCTAGTAGAGAGTCTTGAGTCTTCAAGATGGAGTCCTTGGTGGAAGTTTTCCTAAGGGGAGAACCGTTGTGGGTTTCGGCTAGAGCAAGGAGGAAGAGGATGAAATGAAGAAGAGAAGGGAAAATGTAACTCCCATGCCACCTTTATACCACATTAAGGAGGGCAAGTGAAGAGTCATGGTGTCTCTTCCCTTGATGACTCTTTATTTTCCCTAAGCATTAAACAAAATTCACTTCATCCTCTACTAGCACTCCCTTGCTAGGTGAATTGGTTAGTACATGCATGGTGGTACCATAGGTCTAAGGTTCAATCCTTGGTGCATGTACTTTATTTTTCTATTTTATTTTATTTTATTTTTATATTATTTTCTAAAATTCCCCAAAAATTCCCCCATGATCCTGCTAATATTCCTAATTAAAACCCATTTATATTTATATTAAATTTCACCTAAAATCCACTAATAACCATGGTCTTAGAAAAGCCCATTAGTACTTAGCTTCTAAATTTAAATGAGAAATTATGGATAATTAGGCTAAGGTTCGTACTAGTATCTCTAAATTCCTTCAAAACTATCTAGACATGATCAATATTTTAAAGAAAATATTGAGGAGATTTTCCGGGTCGTTACATGAAGGGTCCCACCCGGTTGAGTTCTTCTTTAGTTAATCCGCATTGGAGTGTCTGGGTTGCCTTTGCATCAGCCTCGATCTTCTACTTCAGCAAGGCGTCCCATTTTGTGTAATGTTGTGCCACTCCTTCAGAATTCTTGGGGATTTCTATACCAGATTGGATTATGATCCACATATCCACCTAAGTTTTCAAGTGGACCTCCATCCGACTCTTCCAGTAGGAGAAGTCTTCTCCACTGAAGAGTGGTGGTCTGGCTGTGCTGAAACCCTCTTGCATGGCCATTTTAAGATTTCTGAAATAACAACAAAAAAAAGGAAAATTCTGTCCCAAGACTTGGTCTTGGATTAGTAGTGCGGGAATAAGAAAAAAAAGACGATCGAGTGGTGTTGCACCAACCTCGATTAACGAGAAAAATTCGAAAGAATAAGAAATTAAAAATTTTCGTAAAATCTGAAAAACTCCCAAATTGGTGGTTGCACTAAATTTGAGCCACCTGCTCTGATACCACTTGTTGGATCGAGAAAAACGATAGAGGGGGGGTGAATATCGTTAAAACTTTTTTTCGGATTACGGAAACAGTAAATGCTGCGGAAACAAAACAATCACACAAAAACACAAGTATTTTACTTGGTTCGGAGTCGCGGTCGGCTCCTACTCCAAAGCCCACGGTCCTTGACCGTTTACTTTGGGAAATTCTATAATCGCGCAAAAGGTTTACAACTTTCAGTACAAGAATATTATAGTAAATTAAAAGAGCTACACTTTTCTTTACCGACGCCCGATGTGGATCGTACTTCGGAGCAGAGGGTCGTCGTCAGCGTTGGAATCTCGAAGTCAGAGTTTGGCGGAGCGGAGCGTTTGAACGAAAAGCTTTGGAGCATTATAAAGCAGTGATTCTGAAGCCTTGGGGTTGAGCACCCTTTTATAGTGCTCCTGGGGGTGCCTGAGACGTTGGGGGCGCCTGACACGTGCCTTCATCTGCGGAAAACTCAATCCGTAGTTTGGTCAGCGCTTATCCCCTTCAACTCGCCCTTTGGAGCTAACTGGGGCGCCCGGGACCTCCTGGGCGCCTAGCTTGACTTTGTAGCGACCCGCCTTCTTACTGTCTTTAGACGGATCGTTACTTTTCTCTACTTCTCAATTCTTATACATGACTAAAGAAAATTGCGGAAATCTTTTTTTTTCTTTTAAATTCTGCTAACAATTATATTCTAACTTAAGCAATCATGTATAATAATACCATGTCATACTTGCTTCTCAATCTCGTAGTTGAAACTTATTGAAAACAGCCTTACCAACCAAAACAGCCCGTACCAGTCGACTGGTGACGTGGCAGTCGACTGGTACGCCTGTAACCTGTTTTTACAGGTTTCGGCCCTTGCTCTCCAAGTCTACCATTCATTCAATTTCGAGCCATATCAAACTACGACACCATTTCTATACTATATATCAGTTTCCTAAACAGTTTCGCCAATCAAACAAATCCATAAACTTGAATCTAGGACTTTTATGGAAGAAAATAAACTAAACAAATTTGTTTAAACTTTAACAATGGAGTTTGTACCAATCTTGACTCCTATGCATCCATGACATCAACTATAAGTTCTACCACCTTGCTAAAGCATTATGAAATGTGATTGCAACTTTTCTAAACATTTTTAAGCAATAAAACTCGATTCAAAAGGAAAATTGATACTATCTTAGCACACACACCTTTTTCTCTAACAAAGTATCAATATTTCTAACTACTCACACTTTTACTCATCCAATGCAATCATGGGGATATATATGCTAAAGGAAATGACATGGAATCTTTACTCTAAGAAATTTAGCATATAAAACTATCCAAAACTCAAATACTCCATAATCTCCATAAAGCAAGAACTTGAAATTTGAATAAACTTAAACATTGCAATTCAAATAACTAAAATGTCTCGTCTCAAGGATCTCTCCATAATCAGCCACCACACACACTCTACTCAGCACCGCCTCGTCGTCTCCCTTCAGAATTGCTTGCCTTTACCTTTATCTGCAATAAGAGGAAATGCATCTATAAGCAAAAGCTTAGTAAGTACTATCTAGCTCACAAAAACTCGAAATATGCAAACATGCTTCTAAATCAAACTGAACATCATATGAGATACTAATATGCTTGAAAGAAAACTAATAACATGTGTAGCTCAAAACATGCATATTCAAGCAATAAATAATCTCAATCTACTTTTCTTGGCTCAACTTGGAACTTTAGCTATTCTTTAACTTTTGAAAACTTTCTGAAAACTTTAGAAAACTTTGCTAAAGCATATACTTGAAAATAATAATCACTTGGATCCACTGAAGACGTAAGTACCATCTGATATGCGCGTTCCCTAAAAGGTTGGGGTAGCGAGCCACCAATCCTAATAGAGCAGACCTTGGTCTACCAGGGCCAAGACCTTGGAATTGGACACCTGGATTTCTTTAACGACGCCCTTGGACGCCGGGTACTGGCCTTATAAAATAAAATAGCTTTTCTTTCTTTTCTTTCTTATCTGTAAATGCCTTGGCATTTTCTGGAGCACCTTGCGTGCTAAAATCCCTAAGTCTTGACTTTTCGGGATTCCTTAAGGCCTTGGCCTTTTCTTTTCTTATCTTTATCTTCTCTTTTCTTTTCTCATAGCTTTTCTTGGTCCCTAATCTCATATAGGGTGCTTATCAAACATATACAAGCATATAAGGAACTAAGATTACATGCAAAAACTGAAACAAAAAGGAAATATCTCTTTTAAAAACTTTTAAAGGAAATTCTCGCGGAAAAACCGCCTCTTACTGCAGGTGAGCAGTACTTACATTGATATCTTGGACTTACAACCAAGATTAACGTCTAGAGCTCGGGAGAAACTTAAGATCTCGGAGAATTCTTCACGTCTACGCGTTCCTCTCGTCGCGGGAATCCCGAATATAGGATTATCTCTTGGAAAAGGGGTCTCGGCCGGCCCTCTTGACCTTGGTGTGGTGTCGCCCAAGAGAGGAGAGGGAGGGAGAGGGTCGGCGCAGCTGTTGGGGAGGGAGAGGGTTTGAGAGAAAATAAAACAACTCTCTTTAATTACCTATTTATACTTAAGGGCGGATTAACTTAACTACTACTTAAATCTTAGTCTCTCCATATTTCGCTGTGCTGATACCCTAGCCGAGCTGGTCGCGCGCTGTGGCCGTTTGGTGGTGGTCGCGGGTTCGAACCGCCGGCTGCCCTTAACCGGTTTTTATTATTTTTCCATTTTCTTTTTCTTTTTCTTTTTCCAAAAATACCAAACGGACTCGGAAAATTCCATAAAAATACTCTAAAAATTCCTAAAAATACCTAGAATATTTCTAAACCATTTCTAAATAATTCTAAGGACTTTAAGAACTAAAAATGGAAATTTTGGGGCGTTACAGACTTGGTCTGCTGGCTTCGTGGCTGATTTGCTTCGATTACCTCTTTGGCTTTGACCTTGGGCGCCCGGGACCTCCCGGGTGCCTAGCCCAGTGTGGTTTCGATGCGGTTTTTGCTTCCTTGCTGTTTTGGCTTTGACCTTGGGCGCCTGGGACCTCCCGGGCGCCTAGCCCAGCTGCCTGCCTCTTTCCTTTGGGGCGTTCTGAGCTGCAAAAACACACTCCTTCGGTCCTTGCAACCAAGGTTAGTTCCAAAACAAACAAAGCAAGAATATTAGTCAATATTTACAGCCATAGCTATCTTGGTTCTGACTTCGGGTCTCCCAAATGGAACCCTAGGTCGAACCGACGCCTACTGTTCCATCGACGGGGAACGCGTCCTCACCTAATCCTCTCAGGAGAGTTTACCTTTTGCCAACCGGCTCCTCCGGTTGGACTTTTGCCCAATCCCCTTGACCAGGTCTTCTTGCCCAACTTCCGGTCAGGTCTTCGGTGCCCAGCCCCTTGCCAGGACATCGTGCTTAGTCCTCGACCAGGACTTCTTTGCCCGACTTCCGGTCAGGTTTTCTTGCCCAGTCCTTGACCAGGACTTCTTTGGCCAGCCCTTTGCCACGACTTCTTGCCTAGTCCTCGACCAGGACTTCTTCCTGCACACTTAGTGAACAAGTTAGACAATAATAACATCTTAACTTCTAAACCCTTTGTCATTATCAAAACCCAGGTTTGACTTAGGTGCTGCCTATACCAACAGTTGTGTCTTGAGCTGAGGGGTCGAAGCCCCTTTTATAGCCTTCATTGGGGCGCCTGTGATTAATGGGGCGCCTCACAGGGCTTGGTCAAAGTTTATCTCCACGCCAAACTCGCAGCAGCAGATAACCCTTCTAACCAGGGCGCCTTTGTTGATGGAGGCGCCTCATTGATTGAGGCACCCTGGTTCATTAAGGCGCCTGCATCAATGATGTGCCCTGTTTGATGGGGGCGCCTAGCAGCCTTCTTTCCAACCCTATTGTGTATTTGTTTGCCTACTTTGTCTTCAACTTTAGGTACCTGCAAGATACATAAATACAAGGCAAACATGCAGATAATCATAACCTTAAGGATTTAGTTCTGACTTTGAATTTCCGCGAAACCCTACGTCGAACCGACGCCTAAATTCCCACCCCCAGGAATGCGCCTTCAACCTACTCCTCTCAAGAGACGATTCTCACACAGTCCATTCAGCTGGACTTTTGCCTAGCTTCACACACCAGGATTTTTGCCCAGTCCTACGACCAGGACTTAGTGCCTAACTTCACTCATCAGGACTTTTGCCCAGTTCCACTCACTAGGTCTTAGTGCCCAGCTTCACTCACCAGGACATAGTGCCCAACCCTCGGTCAGGTATTAGGTGCCCAGCCCTCGGCCAGGAGTTAGTGCCCAATTCCTAGAACTAGGACTTAGAGCCTAGGTTAACTAGGACTTTTCTTCACTTTGTTACTCCTCTCTTGACTAACCCTTACCTTGTTCAATGTATCATTGACTTAAGCATATTGTCAAACATTGAAACACTTAGAGGAGGATATCACTGACGCATCTTGCACCAACATAGGTCACCCAAGAGACCGACAGAGATGGGGGCAGTCGGTCATGGACAGACTCCTACAAGGGTTCTGAGGCCCCCATCTCCACTGTTGTTTATGGTTCCGACCATACCACCCACGACCACCACACTAGTCATTCCCACAGTACCAGCATCGATACCTGCATCTGCATACTCAGCTGGACCATCAGTGGTACCTGTTACTACACCTGCAGTGGTGACTATATTACAGTACATAATCATACCACTATCGGTAGCTCCTATAATGTACCCAGCAGTACCTACACCTCCGGCGGTGCCAACAGTTATCTACCCTTCAGTACCTTCATCTATAGCTTTCACGGGATTTTCTACGGTACCTTCAACTATTCCTGCTCTGGGATTTTCCATGGCTCCGCCTACAGTTTCTGTTGTGGCACCTTATATAGTTCCACTGGTAGTTCCTACTGTTCCAACAGACTGGGCCAGACCAAAGCACGGATACCAGCACTCACAGAGTCGGTGAATCGCCGATTCACTTTGTTCCTTGGAGGATCTGACTCATGGATTTCTAGCTCATGGATCGAGACGTTATAGGGGACTTTCTACTATATGGCATGTTCGGAGTGTGAGAAGGCAGAGCTAGCTGCCTAACACTTTCACGACGAGGCAGTTTCCTAGTGGGCCTCACATCGCACTGTTATTGGAGAACAACACCTCACCTGGGTCATCTTCTGAGAGGCCTTCGAGAGTCAGTATATCCTGATAGCTTGCCAAATGACACACCGTCAGGAGTTCTTGACTCTCCAGCAGGGGAGTCGCATAGTCATGGAGTACAGTGCAGAATTCAACCGTTTTGCTAAATTCTGCCCTGAGATGGTCACCGAGGACAGATCATGGATGCTTCATTTTACTGGGGGACTAGGCGGGTACATCAGACTACGGATTGTCGGATTCAGTACCGCATCATACCATGAGGCTTTGGAGAAATCCCTTCTGATAGTGATGACTCAGCAGCAGGTAAACGGAGAAAAGAAGAAGGGAAAGGAGTCAACTCAGTGTTCAGCTCAAACTCAGCCACAGCAGACCACCGGACAAAAGTGTGGTGGTCAGGGACAGTCAACTTAGAGCACTTCTGGGGCGTCTGGCAGGCCTCAGAAGTCTGGTCGTTATTTAGGAGGTTCATCACAGTCTTCTCAGCAGCATTAGAAGAAGAAGACCAGCAGCAATTTCCAGTGTACCCTATGTGGTTCCACCGAGCATTCCAGGACAGACTGTCTTGTCGGGCATGCAGTGTGCTTCTACTGCAAGCTTTCAGGACCCATGAGTCGAGACTGTGTGCTGAAGGCACAACACGAGGGGACTGGAGTCACGGGTCAGAGTGGACACACAATATAGACAGGACCTCTGCAAGGAGGACGGAAGACTCAACATTCCTTCCGTCCACCCCAGACATCCCCTCCAATAGTTGTTTATTGTATGCCTGGATATGAGCACGTCAGCACTCCAGCGGCGTCACAGAGTTATGTTTCAGCACCACCGCAACATTAGATGCCATAACCTCAGTTCTATCTGGATTATCAGCCTGCACCGTATCAGCCTCAGTCTGCTGTTGGAGCACCTGTATCCCAGCCTCATCCACCACTGTAGCAACAACAGTATCCTCCTCTACCTCCATCGCCAGAGACCAGATAGGTTTTCGCGATTACCCAAGAGGAGGCACATAGGGCTAACGGATCAGTCTTTCGCGGTATTATCTCTCTGTATTCATTTTCTGCAGATTTACTAGTAGATACTGGTAGCTCATATTCTTTTATTTCATGGGTATTCCTGACTAGGATTGGTAGGCTACCTATCGCTAGGAGTCGACACTTATCTGTATCCTTACCATCTGGTGAGTCATTTGTGGTCACTCAGGAGGTCAAAGCCTTCCCATTGGACTTCAGTAGTGTGATACTCACCATGAACTTGCTGGTACTCAAGATGGTAGATTTTGATGTCATTCTAGGCATGGACTGGTTTACAGCATACCATGCCACTGTGGATTGCCGGACGAGGGTGGTCACTTATCGGCGTCCGAACCAACCCTCGTGGGATTTCACCAGCATCCGAGATGATGACATATTTGTTATTTCTGCACTCCAAGCACAGAGATTGCTATCACTAGGCTGCCAGGGTTATGTATTATCGATGATTAGTGTGGATGACAGCAGTAGTACCTCACTACTAGATATTCCAGTCGTTCGGGAGTTTTTGGACGTCTTTCCAAAGGAGCTTCCCGGTCTTCCACCTAGGAGATAGATAGAGTTCACTATAGAGTTGATTCCGTGGACTACACTGGCATCTAAGGATCCTTATCGTATAACACCGAAAGAGTTGGATGAGCTGAACGTCCAACTCTATGAGTTATATGACAAAGGGTTCATCAGACTGAGCGTATCTCCATGGGGTTCACCAATTTTGTTCGTCAAGAAAATGGACGGTTCTTTGAGGTTATCTATTGACTCCCGGCAGTTGAATGCAGAAACCATCAAGAACAAGTACCATCAAGAACAAGTACCCTTTGCCATGGATAGAGGATTTGCTTGATCAACTCAGAGACAACTCAATATATTCTAAGATTGATCTGCGGTCCGGATATCATCAGTTGAGAGTTAGAGACTCAGACATTTAGAAGGCGGCTTTCCACACTAGATATGGACACTATGAGTTTTTAGTAATGTCATTTAGGCTTACCAACGCTCCAGCGGTATTCATGGAATTGATGAATCACATATTTCTAGAGTATCTAGATCAGTTTGTGATTGTCTTCATTTATGACATCTTGATTTATTCGCGTTCTGAGGAGGAGCACGTGCAACACCTTCGCATTGTTTTGGAGACTCTCCGACGGGAAAGCATATTTGCGAAGTTTAGCAAGTCCGCATTCTAGCTACCCTCAGTCGGTTTTTTGGGGCACGTGGTTTCCAGCCGAGGTATTTTAGTAGACCCCCAGAAGATCGAGGTTGTCACCAGTTGGGAACAACCGAAGTCAGTTCAAGAGATTCGCAGTTTCTTGGGAATAGCCGGCTACTACAGACAATTTGTAGAGAGTTTCTCGAGCCATTGACACGCCTTACCAGGAAAGTCATGAAATTCACATGGTCAGAGGTTTGTGAGGCCAGTTTTCAAGAGATGAAGTAGAGGCTAATGTCGGCACCCATCCTCATTCTTCCATCTGGAGAGGACAGATTTGTGCTTTATACAAATGCGTTTTATCAGGGATAGAGCGTCGTTCTAATGCAGCAAGGGTGCAGCACGGGCGGATAATGTCTTATGCTTCTCGACAGCTGAAGGAGCATGAGAAGAACTACCCATTTCATGATTTCGAGTATGCTGCCATCTTATTTGTGCTGAAGATTTAAAGGCACCACTTGTATGAGATCACTTTTGAGATATTGACAGATCATAAGAGCCTCAAGTACCTATTCACCTAGAAGGAGCTCAACCTCCGACAGAGGTGGTAGATGGAGTTCCTGAAGGATTACGATTGTACCATTAGCTACCACACTGGTAAAACTAATGTCGTTGCTGACGCCTTGAGTAGGAAGTCCAGAGGAGTACTGGCTTACCACCGAGTTCTAGTTACAGAGATTGTTCAGAGCTTCTCAGAGTTGGGTTTGGAGGAGCAGGGACAGATTGTCAGGGGTATTCTAGCGACCATGGTTACTTAGTTTTCCATCCGGATGAGGATCAGAGAGGCTCAGGTGAGTGATCAGCATCTATAGATTCTCGATAGCCGAGCAGCCACAGAGCAGCAGTTTGATTTTACACGGGATGACACGGGTGTCTTGTATTTTCGCGGGAGGCTTTGCGTACCCGAGGCACACCCTGTTATGGAGGAGCTATTGCAGGAGGCACACTGCTCCTGGTTTTCTATCCATCTGGGTGGCACCCGCATGTATCGGAACCTAAGGTGTTCCTACTGGTGGAATGGAATGAAGCGAGATATCACTGATTTCGTAGCCCAATGCCTGGTATGCTAAAAGGTTAAGGCAGAGCGCCAGAGACCTGTTGGGTTACTTCAGAGTATTCCCATTCCCGAGTGGAAATGGGAGCACATCACTATGGATTTTGTGGTGGGACTGCCTAGGACTAAATTAGGCCTTGACGTGGTTTGGGTGATCGTTAATCGATTGACCAAATATGTGCACTTTCTTACTATACGGAGGACAGATTCCCTGAATAGATTGGCAGAGTTGTATTGCAGAGAGATCATCATATTGCACGGCATACCGTTGAGAATTATCTCAGACTGAGATCCACATTTCACCTCACGCTTCTGGCAGAGTCTACAGAAGGCCATGGGTACTGAGCTCAGGTTTAGTACTGCCTTCCATCCGTAGACCGATGGTCAGTGAGAACATACCATCCAGACTTTAGAGGACTTACTGCGAGCCTGTGTGATGGATTTTGGGGGCAGTTGGGAGGATCATCTTCATCTTGTTGAGTTCGCCTACAATAACAACTATCATGCGGCTATCCAGATAGCACAGTATGAGGCGTTGTATGGTAGGCCTTGTCGGACACACACCCTTTGGGAGGAGGTTGGGAATCCGAGCAACTAGGACCTCAGAGAGCTTAGCAAGAGGTAGAGTTAGTCCGCACTATCAGACGCAGGATTTTTGAATCGCAGGATTGTCAGAAGAGCTATGACGACCAGAAACGGAGTCCTCTGGAGTTCTCCGTAGGTGATCATGTGTTTCTGCGAGTTTCACACACGAAAGGGGTGAAACAGTTCAGTCTACGAGGTAAGCTTGCTCGATGTTATATTGGGCCATTCTAGATCTTGGAGAGGGTTGGAGCAGTAGCTTATCATTTGGCTCTTCCACCATCTATTACCGGCGTACACGATGTATTCCATGTGTCTATGCTGAGGAGATATGTACCAGATCCATCCCATGTACTGTCAGATGTCTCGGTTCTACTTCAGCCTGATGCGACTTACGAGGAGGTTCTTGTACGGATTTTGGGTCATCGAGAGCGTCAGTTGCGGAACAAGACAATCTGGCTGGTTAAGGTCGGATGGCAGTATCACACGGATGAGGAGGCTACATGGGAGCTTGAGGATGTTATCCGACCTCGCTACCCTCACCTGTTCACCTGAGGTATGTATGAATCATTACTGTTCAGTATTTATAGGTGCATACTTCTTGATAGTGTATACTAGTGAATAACGAAATTTGGGGATCAAATTATTGTTTATGGGGAAGGATGTCAACTCCGCCACTTGTGACCGTGTCTAAGAAAATTCTCGAAAGGTACCTGGGCCGGTCCTAGGGTTTTCGGATCTTCGGACGAGGTTTGGGGGATTAAAGTGGTTCAATACTAAATTTGAAGGTGCTATTTGAGTTAAAAACATGAAGTTAGGGGCTTAATTGGATTTGGCTGGAATGGAAGGGGCTAACTGAAAAAAACCACCGCACTTAAAATCCCTACTTCTCCTCCTATACTACGCGATTCGTAGCCGATTTCCACCTGTGTCGTTCTCTTCCTCGCAGATTGTCGGCGACCGACACTGGTCGACCGTCCGACGTAGGCAAACTGACAGCCCCCACCTTCCTTTCCCAGAAACGAGCGGGAGGACAGGGTTGTGCCACGAGCCATCACTGCTTTGCACCTTCCCGATCTACACTGCCCCGAGCGTGGGTTGACACGGAGCAGCATTTGGTGTGGTTCCTCCATCTCTTGGGGGCGTCCTTGCATTGGTCAAGCATCGCCGAGAGGGAGGAGTGTTGGGTGCTGATACCACTCCCAGATCATCAAAGGATGGTAGGTGGGTGTCTTTGTACAATTGTGAGAATACAAGGTCCTTACTCCTAGTTCCAGTGGGTCTGGTGTATTGAGCTTCAATTTTGATTCCAGGATACATCCTTGCTATGTTGTAAGCCTTGATCAGGTCGGATCTTTGAAGGGGAGATACTATTCAAACGCATCCTTAGGTGAGTTGTATTTGGATTGATTCTGTATACTCCATAAACTAGTGGTAATTAGTTTAGGATGCTCAGATCAGTGTTGATGCATTAATCCTTAAGTCGAATGTAATATGTGGTCAACTAGCAGTTGATGTCTTTTGTTCATTTGATTTTCTGCCTATGATATAGCCGTGAGTTGATGATCTGCTGTGGGTTGGTTTTTGGGATTGTATTTGAATGGCTCACGTTGTTTTGGATGAGGTTGTTGTGTTTTATTGATTGGATTTGGATCTGGTTTTGAGTTTGGATTTGGTTTCGGTTCTTCTTGGGATATGTGGCTTGATCTTGGGATGGAATAGTGTAGAGTTAGTATTAGATCATGGAAGATGAATTCATTGACGATTATCTGTGGATTGTTGTCATGTTTGGTTTTATCAAACAATCACAGGTGAGGTATCTCCCATTTTAATGGATGATGATTTGTTATGGCATGATTAGTATGGAATGAATGGGTACTTGTGTAGATATTAAACCCGTATTGGGAGCATTTGCTTTAGCTCTAGTTTTTTTTTACTGACCATATTATGGGTAAGGCCATGGGATTAAAAACCTAATTTCAATAATTAGGTTGAATCTAATACAAATTTGGTAATTAAGAGTTAATCGTTTAACTACTGACAATTAAATGAAATAGGATAATTAGGATGATCCTAATTATTTAAGGTAGCTCGTTTAGATATATATTAGATGTTATTGTAGCTAAACATTACACCTATGATACAGGAGCTTGATTGGATTATTGGCGGGTGGTTCCTTCTACTTTGATATAGACTTCTACTCTTTGGAGGTGGGTACTTCTTGCTTGTATTCTATATATCTATTTTACCTTTTATGCATGACTATTTATTAATTATGCAGTAGGCAGATGTTTACCTTTATCTGCTACCGTTTTGTTATCCTACTTGATACCTGTGCTTGACCTTGGATTTTGATCTAGACTTCCTTTCTATACAGTCTAGTATTTTTGTTATCTGATTCTATATATCAATGATATGGGCATGAGTTGTAAGATCGATGCACGTGAGAGGGGGGTGAATCACGTGACTTTTTTAAAAAATTAAATCAGAGTGCTTTAAAGAGCGTGCACAGCGGAAATGAAAGAGACGAAAAACAAACACGCAAACACGAACGATTTTTACTTCGTTCGGAGCCTCCGGCGACTCCTACTCGAAGGCCCAGGTCCCTCGGACCTTTCCGTTGGGCAATCTACTAAAACTCTCTATCGGTCAACCCCGATAGAGTAGGCGAGTACAAATGAAATGAAAGTGTGACAACCCCACACTTTCAAGTAATTAAGTGCAATAAAGTATTAAAAGAAATTCTTCTTTTTACCGACGTCCGGAGTAGGTCGACTCTTTCGGGGCAGCGGGACGTCGTCGGCTCGAAGTGTAGCGTTTCCGGAGCAGGGCGCGAGCGTAGAAGAACTTGGAGCGTTGAAAAAAGTGTTGTTCTTTGAAGAGGGTCGAGGCCCTCTTTATATAGGGCAGGGGGCGCCCGACATGCTCGGGGCGCCCCCCACGTGGCTGTAGATCCGGCGATGCTCCGGTCAGAGCTAATCTCGTCTACTTCGGGATTGCTTTTGACTGGGGCGCCCGACGCGCGCGGGGCGCCCGATTGACCGGTCAAAATCCCATCTTCTGGCTTCGCGAGGGTGAGCTGCAGCCGCCTTCAGTGGCGTGGCACAGTGGGCGCCCGAGACATGCGGGGCGCCCCCAATTGCGCTGCTGTCGGGGCGTTTACCTCTCCGCTGACTTTGGGTTGACTCTGGGGCGCCCGACACATCCGGGGCGCCCTGCTCAGCTACGGCCTCACTCCTTTGAGGCTCTCTGAGCTGCAGAAACACAGTCCTTCGGTCCTGCATCCAGGGTTAGTCCAAAACAAGGATAGCACAATTTTATATGGACTAAAATAAGATATAATTCTAAGTTAATTAGATCCTGTCTCCCAGACCAGGATCTAACCAGGACTCAACTTAGATCACCTAAATGGGTCTAAGTTGGACCGCGCCTAAAGTCCAAGATTGGACTCGTCCTCACTGGGTCGCTCCTCCAGTGACTTACCTTACTTACCCATTGTGCAGTTCTACTTGACTTCTTGATCCTACCAGGACTTCCTGCCAAGGCTCAACCACCTTGGTCTTCTTGCCAAGTCTCAACCAACTTGGTCTTCAGCCAGTTGTCAGGTCCCGCGGACCCAACTGGACTTCCCGCCAGGACTCAACCATCCTGGACTTCAGCCTGGTGTCTGGTCCTAAGTCTTTCAATCCTGCACACTTGGTAAAGAGGTTAAACACACACAACCCTAACTTTAACCACTTTGTCATACATCAAAACCCGAGTTTGACCGTTAGTGCAAACTGCACCAACAATCTCCCCCTTTTTGATGTATTGACAACTCAGGTTAAAGTTAGAGAAAAACTAGCAGATACATGCAAGTAAAAAAAATAAGCATGAAAGAATTAAGTAGCAAATAGAATTTTCTAAGCTTTAACCCTACTCTCCCCCTTTGTCATTCATCAAAAAAAACATACGTATATTAAGTTACGGAGAGTAGGATCCAAAGCTAAGTGATAGGGAAAACTAGACTTAGGCAAAATAGATTAAGTAAGATAAATAGTCAAAAAAACTCCCCCTAAATCAATTAACTTAGCTTTTATTAACTTAGCTTTCAAAACTAACAAATAGTTTTCAACAACATTAATTCGAAATATTTTCAAAGTTAAGCTTGACAATATATAAAAATTTCCCAAATAATACATATTTTTCAAAGCCAAAAGAAACTTTGCTACTGAGCTTTAAATCAATTAAAGTATTTTGATACTTTCTAGTATAAGAACAAGCTAATAGTGGATTTTCAAAAAAACATAAGTGTTTTTATTTTAAAGTTAATTTGAAAAAGGAGATTTGCAAGACAGAATTTTCAATGCTAAATAGGAATTGCAAGGAACTATTTATAAGCATAATAACTTTTAAGGGAGTAGAAATATATGCTAAGTGTTAAAAAAAACTAGTCTTAAATTTTTTAACTTAGTTTTTAAATTTTTTTTTTTTTTTTTAGAAAATATAATATCAAAAAAAATTTTAGGGATCAATATTTATCAAAATTTTCAAATGTGTTTTGTTAAAAATGACATTTTGAAAAAGTATTTTGACCTCAGCTCCCCCTGGACCAAGTAATGATTGTGGTCCCTTTTCATATGTCTAACTCTAGTTACTGACTAACTATCTAGATGATAGTAGTGTTCACTGAGTTAGTCAAGTCAAGTAATAATGTCTAGCTCAAATTTCAGTGCAAGACTACTTGACTTGATCACTGTAACGTAGGTATTTTACGCCCAGACTTACTGTGATGCACTGACTTAAGCATTCGGAAGTCCAGGCAGAGTCCTATGCATCTCACAACCGTTCTATGTTTTTGCAAACACAAACAAGGTAATCTTAATGTGTTTTGTGAGATGCGGCTACCTAAATCTATAGGTTCATGCAATTCTAGGGGTCAGAGCCTAGGCTAAGTCTGCCAGTTTTGAAAATCAGATTTTGAAAGACAATAAAAGTTTTTGAAAACCACATTTGAAAAGTCCGTGTTTAAGTTAAATTTTGAAATATAATAAACTTTGAAAAACAAGTTTGAAAAAGTCCATGTGTAAAAAAAAGTTAACTTAAGCTTATCAGGTCAGTCCTAGTCTATAACACACATTCCTATTAATCTTCTCAAGTTGCTAAATTCAGATTCAGGAAGTGGTTTGGTAAATATATCAGCTAGGTTAGACTTGGATTCAACATGGTTAAGTTCAATTTCTCCTTTATTTACATGATCTCTGACAAAATGGTGTTTGATTTCTATATGTTTGGTCCTAGAGTGGTGGATTGGGTTTTTGGTTAAATTGATTGAACTTAGGTTATCTATATAAATTTTGACTTTCTTAAAATCTAAGTTAAAATCTTTTAAGGTATGCATCATCCAAAGTAGTTGGGCTACACATTCACCCATTGCTATGTACTCAGCTTCAGTGGTGGATAGGGCAACACAGTGTTGTTTTCTACTAAACCAACTAACTAGTGAGGGTCCTAGAAGTTGGCATCCACCACTGGTACTTTTTCTGTCTAATTTACAGCCAGCATAATCTGAGTCAGAATATCCAATAAGTTCAAACTGGGCTGTTCTAGGGTACCAAATTCCTAAACTTTCTGTCCCTTTGAGATACCTAAATATCCTTTTAACTAGGGTTAGATGTGATTCTTTAGCACATGTTTGATACCTAGCACACATACTAACTGCAAAGAGAATATCAGGTCGACTTGCAGTTAGGTAAAGTAAGCTACCTATAGCACTTCTATAATACTTAAGGTCAACAGGTTTGCCATTTGTGTCACTATCTATAGTTTGATTGGTAGCCATAGGTGTCTTAATTTCTTTAGCACTATCCATTCCAAATTTTCTAAGTAATTCTTTAGTGTATTTTTGTTGATAGACAAAAGTACCCTCACTAGTCTGTTTTATTTGTAGCCCTAAAAAGAAAGTTAATTTACCTACTAAACTCATTTCAAATTCAGTTTCCATTATCTTTGTGAAATCTTGTAAAAAGTCAGAGTTGGTTGAGCCAAATACTATATCATCTACATATACTTGGGCTACAAAAATATCATTTTTTAGGGTTTTAACAAATAGTGTTGGGTCAATTTTGCCTTGGTTAAAGCCTTTAGAAACTAAGTAGTTAGACAGTCTTTCATACCAGGCCCTAGGGGCTTGCTTAAGTCCATATAAGGCTTTCTTAAGTCTAAAGACATAGTCAGGGTGTTCTAAGCTTTCAAAACCAGGAGGTTGACCTACATAAACCTCTTCTTTAATTAGGCCATTCAGGAAGGCTGACTTAACATCCATTTGATAAAGCTTAAATCCCTTATGGGCTGCATAACTTAAGAGCATTCTAATGGATTCAAGTCTGGCTACAGGGGCATAGGTTTCATCATAATCAAGACCTTCTACTTGGCTAAACCCCTTAGCTACTAGCCTAGCCTTATTCCTTATTGTTTCTCCTTGTTCGTTAAGTTTATTCCTAAAGACCCATTTAGTTTCAATAAATTTCTTGCCTTTAGGTAAGGGTACTAAGTCCCAGACTTGACTACGTTCAAATTGGGCTAACTCTTCCTGCATGGCTATGATCCAATCAGGGTCAAGTAAGGACTCTTCTATAGACTTGGGTTCAATTTTTGAAATCAATGCAATTTGACTAAGGTTCCTAAAAGCTGATCTAGTCTGAACCCTTAGTTCTGGATTACCTAAGATTTGATTAGTTGGGTGGTCTGAGTTAACTCGTACAGTTCTGGGTTGGTTAGGTTCAGTTTCAGGTGTGGGTTCAGTTAGATCATCGTTTTGGTCCTCAATTGGCCTTTCATCAGGGTCAGTACTGGATCTAACAAAGTCAATTGGTTGGTAGGTGGTTTGATCAGAGTTATTTGGGTCAGATTTTTCATCAAATTTTACATTTGTAGTTTCTTCAATTTTTAGGGTAGTTTTGTTATAAACTCTATAGGCTCTACTGGTTAGGGAATAACCTACAAAGATACCTTCCTCAACCTTAGAAGTAAATTTTCCTAAGTGTTCTCTAGTATTTAAGATATAGACTTTACATCCAAATACTTTAAGGTATTTAATGTTTGGTTGTTTGTTATAATAGATTTCAAAAGAGGTCTTTCCTAGGTTTTTAATTAGAGTTATTCTATTTTGTACATAACAAGCTGTACTAACAGCCTCAGCCCAAAGGTATTTAGGTAAGTTGTATTCATTAAGCATTGTTCTAGCTGCTTCTTGTAGTGTTCTATTTTTTCTTTCGACAATTCCATTTTGTTGAGGTGTTTTAGGGCAAAAGAATTCGTGATGGTAGCCTTTTTCTAGACAAAATTGGTTAAATTTATGATTTTTGAATTCTCCGCCATTATCGCTCCTAAATCTTTTGATTTTAACCCCCTTTTCATTTTCCGTTAATTTACAAAATTGAGTGAGTGTATCAAAAGTTTCATCTTTATTTTTTAAGAATTTTACCCAGGTAAATCTTGAATAGTCATCTATAATTACTAGGCAGTATAGGTTACCATTAATTGATTTAACCCCATGTGAGTCAAATAGGTCTAGGTGAATTAATTCCAGAATTGACTTGGTTTGAGTTTGATTAGTTGGTTTGTGGGTTGACCTAGTTTGTTTTCCTTGTTGACAAGCATTACATAAGGTTGACTCAAGGTTAGATAACTTTGGTAGGCCTCTAACTAAACCATTTAGTTTAGGTAGTTTTCTGAAGTGAGTATGTGAAAGTCTCCTATGCCAGAGCCAAGTCTCATCCTTATGGGTTAAGAGGCAATTTTCTAAGGGACAGGTTAACTTAATTTATAAATGTTATTGTGCCTAAGTCCTCTAAGTGTGATGTTTGGGTTGTCATTGTGTTTGATCAGACATTCATTTGATAGGAACCTAACCTTATAACCAGTGTCACACAATTGGCTAATGCTTAGTAAATTGAAGTTAAAATTCTCAACAAGTAATACATTTGTTATTATGAAATCAGACTCAAGTTCAATATTGCCTAGGCCAATTACCTTAAGTTTACCGTTGTTTCCAAAAGCAACGGTCCCTAGTCTTTTGTACTTGAGTTCTGTAAATTTGGTGGGATCCCCAGTCATGTGTCTGGAGCATCCACTGTCAATAATCCATTTGTTTTCCTACAGTTAAGTAAAAGGTTTAGACCTTAGGTTGAGTTTTTTTAAAAAAAATCTAAGAAGATTTAAAAACTTGAGTTTGAATTTTGAATTTGAGTTATGTTAATTTTGATTTTGAATTTTAATTTGAATTTTAATTTTAATTTTAATTTTAATTTTAATTTTAATTTTAATTTGAATTTTAATTTTAATTTTAATTTGAATTTTAATTTTAATTTTAATTTGAATTTTAATTTTAATTTTAATTTGAATTTGAATTTGAATTTGAATTTTAATTTTAATTTGAATTTGAATTTTAATTTTAATTTTAATTTTAATTTGAATTTTAATTTTAATTTTAATTTTAATTTTAATTTGAATTTTAATTTTAATTTTAATTTTAATTTTAATTTGAATTTGAATTTTAATTTTTGAAAGTTGAGTTATCAATCAATAATTTGAATTTGGTTATCCTTATTCATCTCACTCGGTCTAAGTTATCAATCAATGGAGTCTTATGATTTTGTGAGATGATTTTGAGTTTGATTAGAAAAGTTAACTTGACCTTGTGTTAGATCCAAGTTTAACAAGTAGTAATTTAAAAGTACACTTCAATAATTGGCTTCCAGGCCATGGCGAGGCACAGTGGCCTTCTTTGGCCGAAGCCTTATTGGAACAACAACCATTTTCTAGGCAAAGCCGCTTAAAGAAGTTGAACTTTTAACTTACTCATTGAAAACCTTGGTACTAAATAGTACAAGATTCAAATTAACTTTGAAGCTAATCCTAAGTGCCCACCTGGGCAGAGGCTGATTTTAAGGTGCCAACTAGTTTGGAGCCTCCCCCTAAATTGTAGACTGGGTGTTTAGGGTCAATGTAATGGATGTCCCTTTTTGGGACATAAAATTGATTCTGACCTACTTGCTTTGTTAGATAAGCTTTCGGAACCCACGCTTTTCGTTGATTTTTGCGGGGGTGGATAAAGGAGATAAAAGATCTTTGGTTCGATCTTGATTTATATCCGATCCCAGATTTGTTGTACATGCCCTTTTGTGATCCAAGAATAAGGTCAAGGTTCTTGGATCGGGTTGTGAAAGTTGCTAGTAGATCCTTAAGTTTTAGGACTTCACCCTTTAGGGTTAAGTTTTCAGTTTCAAGCTCAATTAATTTTTGATTTTTAGTTTGTTCAGTTAATGTTATGGTATTAATTAATTGCTCCTTAAGGTCTTGATTTTCCTTAAGAAGCTGGTCATTTCTAGATTCAGATTCAAGCAATTTTTTATTTAAAACAGAAATAATTTTAAAGAACTTTTTATTTACTGAATCTAAATATACCTTAGTCGAGTCGT
Organism: Boesenbergia rotunda; assembly: GCA_024364735.1. Classification (NCBI taxonomy): domain Eukaryota; kingdom Viridiplantae; phylum Streptophyta; class Magnoliopsida; order Zingiberales; family Zingiberaceae; genus Boesenbergia; species Boesenbergia rotunda. Next base: position 50,866 of record JAGFNQ010001561.1, read on the forward strand.
CCGAAAAGAGTCCGATCTCTTGACTCGACTCGTATTCGGAATCCTCGTCTTGCTCCGAGTCCGATTCTGGTCCGGTTGCCATCAGTGCGAGGTAGCTTGCATTCTTCGGTTGTTCATCGTCGGAATCGTCCGAGCTTTCATCCCACGTGGCTTGAAGAGCCTTCTTCTTTTTGTTCTTAGTGGGTTGGTCCTCTTTCTTGTAAGGGCATTCATGTTTGAAGTGCCCTTTTCTATTACAGCCGAAGCAGATCATTTTGCTTTTACCTTCAGTGCTGTAGGGCTTCATCACCTTTTGAATATCCTTCTTTGAAAGTTTGTTCTTCCTTCTGGTGAACATTTTTCTTACCAAGTTCACCAGTTGTTCTTCTTCATCAGAGCCTGACTCATCTTCAGGTTCTTCTTGGACTTTTCTCTTTGATTTGGCTTCCTTTGGTGAACCTGCAAATAAAGCTAGCCCTTTCTCGGCCTTGGCGTTAGTCTGTTCGTGCAGTTCTAATTCACAAAACAATTCATCTAAATTAATTTTAGAAAGGTTCCTAGAAATTTTATAGGCATCTATAATAGATGCCCATAGTGAATTTCTAGGGAATGCATTTAAAGCGTACCTTATTATGTCCCGGTTCTCCTGTTTGTGCCCGATCATGTGGAGTCCATTCAGTATGTCCTTGATCCGGGCGTGGAGTTGGCTAGCAGATTCTCCTTCCTGCATTTTTATATTAAATAACTTATTTAAAAGTAAATCCCTTTTTGTTACCTTGGCATCAGAGGTGCCTTCATGTAGTTCAATTAATTTGTCCCATAGCTCCTTTGCTGAGTCGGTTGGTCCAATTCTGTTTAGCTCCTCTTTGGTAAGTCCGCACTGGAGGGTGTTCTGGGCTTTGAACTCGGTCTGAGCCTTTTTCTTCATTTCTGAGTTCCATCTGTCGGGCCTTAGTGGAGCATTATTTCCCTCATCCACTGGCGGTGTGTAGCCTGTTTGAACTGCAAACCACTGATCCATGTCGGTCTTCAGATACACCTCCATCCTTCTCTTCCAGTAGGGAAAGTCTTCCCCATTAAAGAGGGGAGGGCGAGCAGTGCTATAGCCTTCACCTTGGGTCATTTAACTTCTGTGCACACGAAATAAAAGTAGAAAAAATATCCCAAGACTAGGTCTTGGATTAGTAGTGCGGGAAATGATAAACTAACTAAAAAGCAACTTGAACGGTGTTGCACCAGATTCAAGTAAAATCAAACGAACGGAAAAAGTAATCCAAATCTAGGCAACAATACCTAATTTAGATCAAGTGTAGCGAAAAACCAAAACTCGAAAAAAAACTGGATTTCCCCCGGCTCTTATGGTGGTTGCACCGATACAGAGCGTACCAGGCTCTGATACCACTTGTAAGATCGATGCACGTGAGAGGGGGGTGAATCACGTGACTTTTTTAAAAAATTAAATCAGAGTGCTTTAAAGAGCGTGCACAGCGGAAATGAAAGAGACGAAAAACAAACACGCAAACACGAACGATTTTTACTTCATTCGGAGCCTCCGGCGACTCCTACTCGAAGGCCCAGGTCCCTCGGACCTTTCCGTTGGGAAATCTACTAAAACTCTCTATCGGTCAACCCCGATAGAGTAGGCGAGTACAAATGAAATGAAAGTGTGACAACCCCACACTTTCAAGTAATTAAGTGCAATAAAGTATTAAAAGAAATTCTTCTTTTTACCGACGTCCAGAGTAGGTCGACTCTTTCGGGGCAGCGGGACGTCGTCGGCTCGAAGTGTAGCGTTTCCAGAGCAGGGCGCGAGCGTAGAAGAACTTGGAGCGTTGAAAAAAGTGTTGTTCTTTGAAGAGGGTCGAGGCCCTCTTTATATAGGGCAGGGGGCGCCCGACATGCTCGGGGCGCCCCCCACGTGGCTGTAGATCCGGCGATGCTCCGGTCAGAGCTAATCTCGTCTACTTCGGGATTGCTTTTGACTGGGGCGCCCGACGCGCGCGGGGCGCCCGATTGACCGGTCAAAATCCCATCTTCTGGCTTCGCGAGGGTGAGCTGCAGGCGCCTTCAGTGGCGTGGCACAGTGGGCGCCCGAGACATGCGGGGCGCCCCCAATTGCGCTGCTGTCGGGGCGTTTACCTCTCCGCTGACTTTGGGTTGACTCTGGGGCGCCCGACACATCCGGGGCGCCCTGCTCAGCTACGGCCTCACTCCTTTGAGGCTCTCTGAGCTGCAGAAACACAGTCCTTCGGTCCTGCATCCAGGGTTAGTCCAAAACAAGGATAGCACAATTTTATATGGACTAAAATAAGATATAATTCTAAGTTAATTAGATCCTGTCTCCCAGACCAGGATCTAACCAGGACTCAACTTAGATCACCTAAATGGGTCTAAGTTGGACCGCGCCTAAAGTCCAAGATTGGACTCGTCCTCACTGGGTCGCTCCTCCAGTGACTTACCTTACTTACCCATTGTGCAGTTCTACTTGACTTCTTGATCCTACCAGGACTTCCTGCCAAGGCTCAACCACCTTGGTCTTCTTGCCAAGTCTCAACCAACTTGGTCTTCAGCCAGTTGTCAGGTCCCGCGGACCCAACTGGACTTCCCGCCAGGACTCAACCATCCTGGACTTCAGCCTGGTGTCTGGTCCTAAGTCTTTCAATCCTGCACACTTGGTAAAGAGGTTAAACACACACAACCCTAACTTTAACCACTTTGTCATACATCAAAACCCGAGTTTGACCGTTAGTGCAAACTGCACCAACATGAGTATGTAGATATAGAACAGCATACCATTGTATGGATGCATTGATTGATTCTAGTGATACTTGCATGTGTGTTTGGATATAGGATGATTGGGTTATGATACATGTCTACCACCTGTGCATGATAGGTTGAGTTATGTGTCGATGACCTTGTAGGGGTTGCATGTATTAGATGTGGGATCGTTGTAATCAATAGAGGGGGGTGAATAGCGATTACGTAATTTTTTCAGAAAAATCAGAACACAACGAAAGAATTAAAAAGCACAACGCTAACACGTTTCTTTTTACTTGGTTCGGAGTCTTTGATGGCTCCTACTATAAGGCCTACGGTCCTTGACCATTTTCGTTGACAATTCTATATGTCAAAAAAGTATTACAAAAATGTAAGTCGAGTACAAAATTTGAGCAACGAATAAAATATACCGACGACACCTGAAGGACCACAAAAAGTCTCGGGCGGCATGTCATCGATCTTGATCGTTTGCGCTGCGGAAGAACTCGAACATGGAAGAATTCTAAAGAGCGTTGGCGTGCTTGAGTTGCAAGAATGCTTCTTTTCGTTGAATGGAATTAATGCTGGAAAGCAAGGGGTGAAGCCCCTTATATATAGAGTTCTCGGGCACCTGAGGATTATGGGGCACCTGACATGTGTCGCGAATCCGACGCGTCCTTATCCATAGACTCGACCAAACTCCTATCTTCTGATCTTGGGTGCCTGATGGCTCACGGGCGCCTGAGTTGCTGATGTGGCAACCTGCCAGCTCAGCCGAACTCACCCGTTGGAACAAGCCATCTGGTGCGCCTGATAACTATCAGGCACCTGGCTTCTCGGGTGCTTGACTCCTCTCATGTGCCTGGGATGTAGCAGTAACATCTCTTCACTCCTGCAACCAGGGTTAGTCCAAGAACAATATATAATACATAGATAATTGAATAAATCACAGTTGGAGCTGTCTTGGATTTGACTTTGGATTTCAAAATAAAACCCTAGGTCGAACCGACGCCTACTGTTCTCTCTTTCGGGGAACGCGTCTTCACCTACTCCTCTCAGGAGAAGTTACCTTTTGCCAACCGTCTCCTTCGGTTGGACTTTTGCTCGGCCTCCGAGACTGCCGAATCTCGAGACGTCCTTGTTGGGTATGGCAGGTTTCCTAAGCAAATACTCGGTCGATCCGAGAGACATCTCTATGTCTACGGATTAAAAATTAATCCGAATGGAGACCCGTCTCCCATCGACCATCTCGTGCCGTATCGAACGATCCAAATTACAACTTAGCCAATTACCAAAATCGGCCTTGTAATTTGCTCGACCGTTCGACCGCGGAAAAGGTGACGAGCTGATCGCCGGCTTTGTGTTTATGGTCGAGGTCTAGTTAGTAAATTATTCATCATGATACGAAACCAAAATAATAAACTATCTAACATGAAATCACGAGACAAATGAATAAGGCACATAAATAACATAAGGAGTCAAAGGAAGAATTATATCTTGCATTACTTTACGATCTTCTACCGTATGACCCTCCCCTCTTGGACGTCGTGTGGGCGACGATCTACCAAGACCCGTGGTCACCAAGTCGATACCTTCTCCTTGCGCCAACCAATCCCTAATTAAAGGGATGTCGTCGGCCACTACAAGGAAAATCATAATCCAAACACAAAACCTAAGCAGATTTTTCTTCCCTTGAGAAAAATTGCGTAAACAATTTTTTTCCCCTAAGAAAAATCGCTGTTCCCTCTCAAGCTTATGTAATTTTCTTCCCTCTAGAAAGGTTACTTGTACAACCTCTCTTCCTTCGAGAAAATTATGTGAGCAACTTACGATGATGCAATTCTCTTCCCTTGAGAAAGGTTACTTGCGTAACATTTCTTCCTTTGAGAAAATCGCATGATCTATTCTTCTCCTTCTCTTCTGTGACAATTTCTCATGGGCTCAAGTCAAAGACTGCGGCTGCTTGCAACCGAAGCACCCACTGCCGTGAGCCAAGTTGGAACCGTGAGCATCTTCGCCGTGAACCAAAGCTGCGGCTGCATGCAGCTTTTCCACCGAAGATGTTTTTAATTCTCCAATTGGAGAATTACAGCTCACGGCCAACAGCAGCTCACGGGCATGATCAACTTGGAGAAGATTCCCCTCATGCGTGGAGAGCCTGCTGACTTCGGCGCCGCACCGCCGCTTGGAGAAAAGAAAAAATTGCTTTTCTCGGTGAGCCATGCACGCATGGAACAAAAAACAGCAGAGGCTGTTTTTCCGGTGCTCACTGCATGGAGAGAAAAATAAAACAGCTTTGCTGTTTAGTTCGGTGCCACTGAACCGAGAGAGGGAGAGAGAGAAAGAAGAGTGGATAAGAGAGAAGAGGCTATGGTTTTTGTGATCAATTGAATTTTTTATCTAGATCGATTAACCATTGGTTCCATGTCATCATGGGGTATATATAGGGCTACGATAGGGACCATGAGGAGGAGTTGGATCTTGGCCTACTAATGGACCCGGTCCATTAATGAGAATCCATTCCACTAAAGGGCCCTCATTGAATTACCTCACCACCACCCGTATTTACATATGGGCTCCACTTATTACGAGTCGTCCATCCCTCGTGTTTAAGATCTTGAATGCCCATTAATTATTTAAATTACTGACAATTAAATTAATTAACTTCTGGATACTTGACTAGTACCACTCAACCTTATCATCGTGCCGGATCAAATCCACCTGCAGGGTTTAGCACGACGAACCTTTTGAGCTCATCAAGGGGGCATCATCATTTTGACTTACCAGGATACAGATTCAGTCAATAATCATCGACACATCATATTATTAATATTATCTCCCAACTTACCGGGCCTATCGATCTACCAGAATAGATCTCGCCCATTGGTAAATCAAAGAAATAATAATTAATAATATATGTCCGATATTATTTCGGGATTAAGGGATCCTACTTCATAATAATATCTTGAGGTCCTATCCAATTATCGAATCAGTACAAATTAGATAACCTCGGGTTTTGGTCCTGCCTAATGTACTCAAAGCACACTAGTATAATTCTATGGTCAAGACCAACCACACCTAATTACATTACAACCATTCCGATGGGTTATCCAATTCTATCTCGGTTGTGGACCTCTATTTTATACTAAGAAAGAAACTGATAACATGAACTTCCGTGTGACACCACACACCATGTTATCTACAACACATAGTAATTGGACTTCGTACATGTACTAATGTAAACAAGCACCTAGTGTAGTTGTGATTCTCTTTTCAAAAGGAAGATGTTCATATGAAGAAATTCATGTCTTTCAGTATACACATTTTACAATCTCCACTTATACTCAAGACTTTGCTGTTCTCAAAATGTCATACATCTAACTCCCTAATCCTCCACATGCCTAAAGCTCTCGCTGTCAAGGCCTCAGTGAAAAGATCTCCCAGGTTATCCTCTGATGTAATCTAGGCAACAACAGTTTTTCCTCTCCTGGGTGGTACTTGCGCTCTATGTGTTTACTCGTCATATGAGCTCGTGATTCCTTCGAGTTTGCAACTGCACCATTAGTTTATCACAACAAAATGTGATAGCTCTGAGCAAACCAGGAATCACATCAAAGTCCATCTTGAGGTTCCTGAACCATGTAGCTTCCTTTGGCTGCCTCAGAGGCTGCCACTTTACTCAGCTTCCATGGTGGAGTCCGTCACGCAACCGCTGCGCGACACCCCTCCAACCTATGATTCCACCTCCTAAAGTAAAGACGAACCCCCGAGGAATACTTACATTTGCCCCTATCTGACTGGAAGTCTGTATCCGTATAACCCATAGGGAATTGGTCTGTCCGGTAAACCAGCTTATAATCCTTAGTCCTTTTTAGACACTAATATAAGCTTTCACCGTAATCCAATTTCCTTGACCTGGGTTACTCTGATATCTGCTAACCATGCCCACGGCAAAGCAAATATCCGGTCTCGATTTTAGCATACATGAGGCTTCCTATAGCCGACGCTAAAGGAACCGCCATTACCTGTTCTATCTCCTTTGATAATCTAAACATATCTCCTTAGATAGAGTAGCTCCACTTTTGAAAAGTACAAACCTTTTCTTGGAGGTTTCCATGCTAAAAGGAGTTAAGACACTGTCTCTATATGAAGCTTGGGATAAGCATAACATTCTTCTCTGGTGATCCCTTAGAACTTTGATCGCCAAGGATGTGTCATGCTTCTCCTAAGTCCTTCATATCAATTGTTTTAGACGACCATACCCTTACGTCTGATAATACTTTGTCATTGTTTCCAACTAACAAAAATATTATCTACGTATAGTACAAGAACACCACTATTTTTCGTCATAATTCTAGCATACACAAATCTCATCCGTCCTTTGAACAAATCCATATAACTGGATTATCTCTTCAAAACGGATGTTCCTCATCATAGGTCTAGGGATCTTGATTCATGGTCGCCAGGGACCGAGTCCGAACACTCTCCCAAGAACATGAATCCTTCAGGTTGACTAACAACCCTCCTACTATGACGAGGTACCACCTGTGTATCTTCTGTGGCACGTGGTGCAGTGACTTGTGGTGTATTCTCATGTACTGTTGGTACTAAGGTCAGAACATCCCCTTTTAACTCTTCAAGAACTAGTCTACTCATGGGCTTATGGTTCATCACATAGTCTTCTTCTAAGAATCTGGTATTCATCCCAACGATTACCCTCTGATCCTTAGGACTATAGAACCACCTTTCGTTCATCTAGGATAGCCTACGAACAAGCGCACGAGATTTCAATCTTATCAGTACCCCCTCTCAGCACATGTGTTGAGCTACTCCATATCTGAATATGTCATTGACTTGGCTTTCGCCCAGTCCACACTTCTATGGGAGTAGAAAATACTGACCCAGATTGTATCAAGTAGGTACGCTTATCGTTTCCAGAGCGTATCCCCAGAACGAATCTAGCAACTCGGAGCAGCTCATCATTGTCCTAACCATCTCGATAAGAGCCCTTTTCCTTCGCTCTACTGCACCATTCTATTGGGGCGTACTGGGTGCAGTTAATTGGGATTGACTCCCAAGCCTCTGATAAGTATGTCCGAAACTATCCCAAGAGGTACCCACCACCACGATCCGATCGTAGTGTCTTGATACCTTTATCTTGATGTTTCTCCACAACCATCTTGAATTCTTTGAACCAATCTAAGATTCAGACTTGCGGCCATCAAGTAAATGTATCCATAACTTTGAATATTCGTCTCACGAAGTATTCAAAGCTACTGTAGGATCGATGCACGTGAGAGGGGGGCTGAATCACGTGACTTTTAAAAAATTAAATCAGAGTGCTTTAAAAAGCGTGCACAGCGGAAATGAAAGAGACGAAAAACGAACACACAAACACGAACGATTTTTACTTCGTTCGGAGCCTTCGGCGACTCCTACTCGAAGGCCCAGGTCCCTCGGACCTTTCCGTTGGGCAATCCACTAAAACTCTCTATCGGTCAACCCCGATAGAGTAGGCGAGTACAAATGAATTGAAAGTGTGACAACCCCACACTTTCAAGTAATTAAGTGCAATAAAGTATTAAAAGAAATTCTTCTTTTTACCGACGTCCGGAGTAGGTCGACTCTTTCGGGGCAGCGGGACGTCGTCGGCTCGAGGTGAAGCGTTTCCGGAGCAAGGCGCGAGCGTAGAAGAACTTTGAAGCGTTGAAAGAATTGTTGTTCTTTGAAGAGGGTCGAGGCCCTCTTTATATAGGGCAGGGGGCGCCCGACATGCTCGGGGCGCCCCCCACGTGGCTGCAGATCCGGCGATGCTCTAGTCAAATCTGATCTCGTTATCTTCGGGATTGTTTTTGACTGGGGCGCCCGACGCGCACGGGGCGCCCGATTGACCGATCAAACTTTATCACCGAGGCTTCGCGAGGGTGAGCTGCAGCCGCCTTCAGTGGCGTGGCACAGTGGGCGCCCGAGACACGCGGGGCGCCCCCAATTGCGCTGCTGTCGGGGCGTTTACCTCTCTGCTGACTTTGGGTTGACTCTGGGGCGCCCGACACATCCGGGGCGCCCAGCTCAACTACTGTCTCACTCCTTTGAGGCTCTCTGAGCTGCAGATACACAGTCCTTTGGTCCTGCATCCAGGGTTAGTCCAAAACAAGGCTAGCACAATTTTATATGGACTAAAATAAGATATAATTCTAAGTTAATTAGATCCTGTTTCCCAGACCAGGATCTAACCAGGACTCAACTTAGATCTCCTAAATGGGTCTAAGTTGGACCGCGCCTAAAGTCCAAGATTGGACTCGTCCTCACTGGGTCGCTCCTCCAGTGACTTACCTCACTTACCCATTGTGCAGTTTTACTTGACCTCTTGACCCACCAGGACTTCCTGCCAAGGCTCAACCACCCTGGTCTTCCTGCCAAGTCTCAACCAACTTGGTCTTCCTGCCAAGTCTCAACCAACTTGGTCTTCAGCCAGTTGTCAGGTCCCGCGGACCCAACTGGACTTCCCGCCAGGACTCAACCATCCTGGACTTCAGCCTGGTGTCTGGTCCTAAGTCTTTCAACCCTGCACACTTAGTAAATAGGTTAAACACCAACAACCCTAACTTTAACCACTTTGTCATACATTCAAAACCCGAGTTTGACCGTTAGTGCAAACTGCACCAACAATCTCCCCCTTTTTGATGTATTGACAACTCAGGTTAAAGTTAGAAAAAATAGCAGATACGAACTTGCATAAACATGCAGACAATATAACACAAGCATAGGTATGAAAGTTGCAGCACACAAGAAGGCAGAGATAAATAAGAACTTGCATAAACATGCAGACAATATAACACAAGCATAGGTATGAAAGTTGCAGCACACAAGAAGGCAGAGAATAAGCATGCTTTTTGCAATTTTCTAACCCTTTTACCCTACTCTCCCCCTTTGTCATTCATCAAAAAAAATATAAGCATAACAAGTTTAAGGGAGTAGAAATAAGCATGCTTTGAAATGTGAAATAAGCATGCTTTTTGCAATTTTCTAACCCTTTTACCCTACTCTCCCCCTTTGTCATTCATCAAAAAAAATATAAGCATAACAAGTTTAAGGGAGTAGAAATATAGGCCAAGTGTTAGAAATATAAGCATAACAATCTCAATCCCCTTTTTTTTCAGAAAATATAATATCAATAAAAAAATTTTTTAAGGGTTTAGCTGGAACTCCTTCTCAATCTTTATCAACTTGTTATCAAAAATGACATTTTGAAAAAGTATTTAGACCTCAGCTCCCCCTGGACCAAGTAATGATTGTGGTCCCTTTTCATGTGTCTAACTTTAGTTACTGACTAACTATCTAGATGATAGTAGTGTTCACTGAGTTAGTCAAGTCAAGTAATAATGTCTGGCTCAGATTTTAGTGCAAGACTACTTGACTTGATCACTGTAACGTTGGTATTTTACGCCCAGACTTACTGTGATGCACTGACTTAAGCATTCGGAAGTCCAGGCAGAGTCCTATGCATCTCACAACCGTTCTATGTTTTTGCAAGCACAAACAAGTTAATCTTAATGTGTTTTGTGAGATGCGGCTACCTAAATCTATAGGTTCATGCAATTCTAGGGGTCAAGCTTAGGCTAAGTCTGCCAGTTTTGAAAATCAAATTTTTAAATACAATAAAGTTCTTGAAAATCAAGTTTGAAAAGTCCGTGTTTAAGTTTAATTTTGAAAAGCAATAAACTTTTGAAAAACAAGTTTAAAAAAAAATCCATGTTTTTAAAACCAAAATTCAACTTAAGTTTATCAGGTCATTCCTAGTCTATAACACACATTCCTATTAACCTTCTTAAGTTGCTAAATTCAGATTCAGGAAGTGGTTTGGTAAATATATCAGCTAGGTTAGACTTAGATTCAACATGGTTAAGTTCAATTTCTCCTTTATTTACATGATCTCTGACAAAATGGTGTTTGATTTCTATATGTTTGGTCCTAGAGTGGTAGATTGGGTTTTTGGTTAAATTGATTGAACTTAGGTTATCTATATAAATTTTGACTTTCTTAAAATCTAAGTTAAAATCTTTTAAGGTATGCATCATCCAAAGTAGTTGGGCTACACATTCACCCATTGCTATGTACTCAGCTTCAGTGGTGGATAGGGCAACACAGTGTTGTTTTCTACTAAACCAACTAACTAGTGAGGGTCCTAGAAGTTGGCATCCACCACTGGTACTTTTTCTGTCTAATTTACAGCCAGCATAATCTGAGTCAGAATATCCAATAAGTTCAAACTGGGCTGTTCTAGGGTACCAAATTCCTAAACTTTCTGTCCCTTTGAGATACCTAAATATCCTTTTAACTAGGGTTAGATGTGATTCTTTAGCACATGTTTGATACCTAGCACACATACTAACTGCAAAGAGAATATCAGGTCGACTTGCAGTTAAGTAAAGTAAGCTACCTATAGCACTTCTATAATACTTAAGGTCAACAGGTTTGCCATTTGTGTCACTATCTATAGTTTGACTGGTAGCCATAGGTGTCTTAATTTCTTTAGCACTATCCATTCCAAATTTTCTAAGTAATTCTTTAGTGTATTTTTGTTGATAGACAAAAGTACCCTCACTAGTCTGTTTTATTTGTAACCCTAAAAAGAAAGTTAATTGACCTACTAAACTCATTTCAAATTCATTTTCCATTACCGTTATAAAATCTTGTAAAAAGTTTGAGTTAGTTGAGCCAAATACTATATCATCTACATATACTTGAGTTATAAAAATATCAGTTTTTAGAGTTTTAACAAATAGTGTTGGGTCAATTTTGCCTTGGTTAAAGCCTTTAGATACTAAGTAGTTAGACAATTTTTCATACCAGGCCCTAGGGGCTTGCTTAAGTCCATATAAGGCTTTCTTAAGTCTAAAGACATAGTCAGGGTGTTCTAAGCTTTCAAAACCAGGAGGTTGACCTACATAAACCTCTTCTTTAATTAGGTCATTTAGGAAGGCTGACTTAACATCCATTTGATAAAGCTTAAATCCTTTATGGGCTGCATAACTTAAGAGCATTCTAATGGATTCAAGTCTGGCTACAGGGGCATAGGTTTCATCATAATCAAGACCTTCTACTTGGCTAAACCCCTTAGCTACTAGCCTAGCCTTATTCCTAACTGTTTCTCCTTGTTCGTTAAGTTTATTCCTAAAGACCCATTTAGTTTCAATAAATTTCTTGCCTTTAGGTAGGGGTACTAAGTCCCAGACTTGACTACGTTCAAATTGGGCTAACTCTTCCTGCATGGCTATGATCCAATCAGGGTCAAGTAAAGACTCTTCTATAGACTTGGGTTCAATTTTTGAAATCAAGGCAATTTGACTAAGGTTCCTAAAAGCTGATCTAGTCTGAACCCTTAGTTCTGGATCACCTAAGATTTGATTAGTTGGGTGGGCTGAGCTAACTCGAACAGTTCTGGGTTGGTTAGGTTCAGTATCAGGTGTGGGTTCAGTTAGATCATTATTTTGGTCCTCAATTTGCCTTTCATCAGGGTTAGTACTGGATCTAACAAAGTCAATTGGTTGGTAGGTGGTTTGATCAGAGTTATTTGGGTCAGATTTTTCATCAAATTTTACATTTGTAGTTTCTTCAATTTTTAGGGTAATTTTGTTATAAACTCTATAGGCTCTACTGGTAAGGGAATAACCTACAAAGATACCTTCCTCAACCTTAGAAGTAAATTTTCCTAAGTGTTCTCTAGTATTTAAGATATAGACTTTACATCCAAATACTTTAAGGTATTTAATGTTAGGTTGTTTGTTATAATAGATTTCAAAAGAGGTCTTTCCTAGGTTTTTAATTAGAGTTATTCTATTTTGTACATAACAAGCTGTACTAACAGCCTCAGCCCAAAGGTATTTAGGTAAGTTGTATTCATTAAGCATTGTTCTAGCTGCTTCTTGTAGTGTTCTATTTTTTCTTTCTACAACTCCATTTTGTTGAGGTGTTTTAGGGCAAGAGAATTCGTGATGGTAGCCTTTTTCTAGACAAAATTGATTAAATTTATGATTTTTGAATTCTCCGCCATTATCGCTCCTAAGTCTTTTGATTTTAACCCCCTTTTCATTTTCCGTTAATTTACAAAATTGAGTGAGTGTATCAAAAGTTTCATCTTTATTTTTTAAGAATTTTACCCAGGTAAATCTTGAATAGTCATCTATAATTACTAGACAGTATAGGTTCCCATTAATTGATTTAACCCCATGTGAGTCAAATAGGTCTAGGTGAATTAATTCCAGAATTGACTTGGTTTGAGTTTGATTAGTTGGTTTGTGGGTTGACCTAGTTTGTTTTCCTTGTTGACAAGCATTACATAAGGTTGACTCAAGGTTAGATAACTTTGGTAGGCCTCTAACTACACCATTTAGTTTAGGTAGTTTTCTGAAGTGAGTATGTGAAAGTCTCCTATGCCAGAGCCAAGTCTCATCCTTATGGGTTAAGAGGCAATTTTCTAAGGGACAGGTTAACTTAATTTCATAAATGTTATTGTGCCTAAGTCCTCTAAGTGTGATGTTTGGGTTGTCATTGTGTTTGATCAGACATTCATTGGATAGGAACCTAACCTTATAACCAGTGTCACACAATTGGCTAATGCTTAGTAAATTGAAGTTGAAATTTTCAACAAGTAATACATTTGTTATTATGAAATCAGACTCAAGTTCAATATTGCCTAGGCCAATTACCTTCAGTTTACCGTTGTTTCCAAAAGCAACGGTCCCTAGTCTTTTGTACTTGAGTTCTGTAAATTTGGTGGGATCCCCAGTCATGTGTCTGGAGCATCCACTGTCAATGATCCATTTATTTTCCTACAGTTAAGTAAACGGTTTAGACCTAGGTTGAGTTTTTTGAAAAAAATCTAAAAAGATTTAAACACTTGAGTTTGAATTTTAAATTTGAGTTATGTTAAGTTTGACTTTGAATTTGATTTTAATTTGAATTTTAATTTTAATTTGAATTTTAATTTTAATTTGAATTTTAATTTTAATTTGAATTTTAATTTTAATTTGAATTTTAATTTTAATTTTAATTTGAATTTGAATTTTAATTTGAATTTGAATTTTAATTTTAATTTGAATTTTAATTTTAATTTGAATTTGAATTTTAATTTTTGAATTTTAATTTTAATTTTAATTTGAATTTTAATTTTTGAATTTTAATTTTTGAATTTGAATTTGAATTTTAATTTTAATTTGAATTTTAATTTTTGAATTTAAATTATCAATCAATAATTTAAATTTGGTTATCCTTATTCATCTCACTTGGTCTAAGTTATCAATCACGGGAGTCCTATGATTTTGTGAGATGGTTTTGAGTTTGATTAGAAAAGTTAACTTGACTTTGTGTTAGATCCAAGTTTAACAAGTAGTAATTTAAAAGTACACTTCAATAATTGGCTTCCAGGCCATGGCGAGGCACAGTGGCCTTCTTTGGCCGAAGCCTTATTGGAGCAACAACCATTTTCTAGGCAAAGCCGCTTAAAGAAGTTGAACTTTTAACTTACTCATTGAAAACCTTGGTACTAAATAGTACAAGATTCAAATTAACTTTGAAGCTAATCCTAAGTGCCCACCTGGGCAGAGGCTGATTTTAAGGTGCCAACTAGTTTGGAGCCTCCCCCTAAATTGTAGACTGGGTGTCTAGGGTCAATGTAATGGATGTCCCTTTTTGGGACATAAAATTGATTCTGACCTACTTGCTTTGTAAGATAAGCTTTCGGGACCCACGCTTTTCGTTGATTTTTGCGGGAGTGGATAAAGGAGATAAAAGATCTTTGGTTCGATCTTGATTTATATCCTATCCCAGATTTGTTGTACATGCCCTTTTGTGATCCAAGAATAAGGTCAAGGTTCTTGGATCGGGTTGTGAAAGTTGCTAGTAGATCCTTAAGTTTTAGGACTTCCCCCTTTAGGGTTAAGTTTTCAGTTTCAAGCTCAATTAATTTTTGATTTTGAGTTTGTTCAGTTAATATTCTGGTATTAATTAATTGCTCCTTAAGGTCTTGATTTTCCTTAAGGAGCTGTTCATTTCTAGATTCAGATGCAAGTAATTTTTTATTCAAGACAGAAATAATTTTAAAGAACTTTTCATTTACTGAATCTAAATATACCTTAGTAGAGCCGTCTGAAAATAGTCCGATCTCTTGGCTCGACTCGTATTCGGAATCCTCGTCTTGATCTGAGTCCGATTCTGGTCCGGTTGCCATCAGTGCGAGGTAGCTTGCGTTCTTCGGTTGTTCATCGTCGGAATCTTCCGAGCTTTCATCCCACGTGGCTTGAAGAGCCTTCTTCTTTTTGTTCTTAGTGGGTTGGTCCTCTTTCTTGTAAGGGCATTCATGTTTGAAGTGCCCTTTTCTGTTACAGCCGAAGCAGATCATTTTGCTTTTACCTTCAGTGCTGTAGGGCTTCATTACCTTTTGAATATCTTTCTTTGAAAATTTGTTCTTCCTTCTGGTGAACATTTTCCTTACCAAGTTCACCAGTTGTTCTTCTTCATCAGAGCCTGACTCATCTTCAGGTTCTTCTTGGACTTTTCTCTTTGATTTTGCTTCCTTTGGTGAACCTGCAAATAAAGCTAGCCCTTTCTCGACCTTGGCGTTAGTTTGCTCATGCAGCTCTAATTCACAAAATAGTTCATCCAGATTTATTTTTGAAAGGTTCCTAGAAATTTTATAGGCATCTATAATTGATGCCCATAGTGAGTTTCTAGGGAACGCATTTAACGCGTACCTTATGATGTCCCGGTTCTCCTGTTTGTGCCCGATCATGTGGAGTCCATTCAATATGTTCTTAATCCGGGCGTGGAGTTGACTTGCTGATTCTCCTTCCTGCATTTTGATGTTAAATAATTTATTCAATAATAGATCTCTCTTTGTTACCTTTGCATCAGAAGTGCCTTCATGTAATTCTGTCAATTTGTCCCATAGCTCCTTCGCCGAGTCGGTTGGTCCAATTCTGTTTAGCTCCTCTTTGGTAAGTCCGCACTGGAGGGTGTTCTGAGCTTTGAACTCGGTCTGAGCCTTTTTCTTCATCTCAGAGTTCCATCTGTCGGGCCTTAGTGGAGCATTATTTCCCTCATCCATTGGCGGTGTGTAGCCTGTTTGAACTGCAAACCACTGATCCATGTCGGTCTTCAGATAAACCTCCATCCTTCTCTTCCAGTAGGGAAAGTCTTCCCCATTAAAGAGGGGAGGGCGAGCAGTGCTATAGCCTTCACCTTGGGCCATCTGAAATAGACCACACAAAAACTTGTCCCAAGACTAGGTCTTGGATTAGTAGTGTGGTAGGAAGAGGAGAAGAGAGCGACTCGAAATGGTGTTGCACCAAATTCGAGTAAAATCAAACGAACAGAAAAATAATCCAAATCTAGGCAACAATACCTAATTTAGATTATGTGTAGCGAAAAACCAAAAATCGAAACAAAAACTGGATTTCCCCCTGCTCTTATGGTGGTTGCACCGATACAGAGCGTACCAGGCTCTGATACCACTTGTAGGATCGATGCACGTGAGAGGGGGGGTGAATCACGTGACTTTTAAAAAATTAAATCAGAGTGCTTTAAAAAGCGTGCACAGCGGAAATGAAAGAGACGAAAAACGAACACACAAACACGAACGATTTTTACTTCGTTCGGAGCCTTCGGCGACTCCTACTCGAAGGCCCAGGTCCCTCGGACCTTTCCGTTGGGCAATCCACTAAAACTCTCTATCGGTCAACCCCGATAGAGTAGGCGAGTACAAATGAATTGAAAGTGTGACAACCCCACACTTTCAAGTAATTAAGTGCAATAAAGTATTAAAAGAAATTCTTCTTTTTACCGACGTCCGGAGTAGGTCGACTCTTTCGGGGCAGCGGGACGTCGTCGGCTCGAGGTGAAGCGTTTCCGGAGCAAGGCGCGAGCGTAGAAGAACTTTGAAGCGTTGAAAGAATTGTTGTTCTTTGAAGAGGGTCGAGGTCCTCTTTATATAGGGCAGGGGGCGCCCGACATGCTCGGGGCGCCCCCCACGTGGCTGCAGATCCGGCGATGCTCTAGTCAAAGCTGATCTCGTTATCTTCGGGATTGTTTTTGACTGGGGCGCCCGACGCGCACGGGGCGCCCGATTGACCGATCAAACTTTATCACCGAGGCTTCGCGAGGGTGAGCTGCAGCCGCCTTCAGTGGCGTGGCACAGTGGGCGCCCGAGACACGCGGGGCGCCCCCAATTGCGCTGCTGTCGGGGCGTTTACCTCTCTGCTGACTTTGGGTTGACTCTGGGGCGCCCGACACATCCGGGGCGCCCAGCTCAGCTACTGCCTCACTCCTTTGAGGCTCTCTGAGCTGCAGATACACAGTCCTTTGGTCCTGCATCCAGGGTTAGTCCAAAACAAGGCTAGCACAATTTTATATGGACTAAAATAAGATATAATTCTAAGTTAATTAGATCCTGTTTCCCAGACCAGGATCTAACCAGGACTCAACTTAGATCTCCTAAATGGGTCTAAGTTAGAACGCGCCTAAAGTCCAAGATTGGACTCGTCCTCACTGGGTCGCTCCTCCAGTGATTTACCTCACTTACCCATTGTGCAGTTTTACTTGACCTCTTGACCCACCAGGACTTCCTGCCAAGACTCAACCACCCTGGTCTTCCTGCCAAGTCTCAACCAACTTGGTCTTCCTGCCAAGTCTCAACCAACTTGGTCTTCAGCCAGTTGTCAGGTCCCGCGGACCCAACTGGACTTCCCGCCAGGACTCAACCATCCTGGACTTCAGCCTGGTGTCTGGTCCTAAGTCTTTCAACCCTGCACACTTAGTAAATAGGTTAAACACCAACAACCCTAACTTTAACCACTTTGTCATACATTCAAAACCCGAGTTTGACCGTTAGTGCAAACTGCACCAACAGCTACCTCTATCCTGGATAGGCATAGGGCCACACAAATCATAATGAACCAATTCTATCATATCTTTAGCTCTATACCCCTCAGCCTTGAAAGGTCTCTTGGTCGTCTTACCTTCCAAGTAAGATTCAAAGGTTGGGAAGTCTCCCACCACCAATGAATCCGAGAGCCCATCGGCTATTGACCTTTGAATCTTACTAAGGTTAATAAGACCAAGCCATAGATGCTAAAGGTATGTTTGGTTCATCTCGGAAGGAACCTTTCCCTTACTTAGGTTAGATGATGAACTATTTAGCTACTATTTGCATCATGGGTGACTTTGGTTCTAATTGCTTAAATTGCTTTATCAATGTTCTTAAACAGATAATCTTTCTATTCCACTTTTCATAACCAAAGCAATAGAATATCCATTATTTTAGAAACTGAACCAGAGTTTTTTTAAAATTAGGTATATAAAAGCAATCCTCTTAAAACCAAAATTTTATTTTCCTATCTAAAGAAAAATAAATAACTCCCACTGGAATAGTCGCTACCTCCATAGCATATCTCATGTAGACAGTAATCTTTTCTTTAGCTAGTCGTTAGGCTTCCTGGAACCCCTATAAAGATTTGCAGACATGTTTAGTGGCATCCGTATCTACCTACTAGGTATGGTAGATAACTCCGCTAAACATGTTACAATGACAAAAGAAAAAGATATACCTATTTCTTGATGATGGGGACAGTTCACCTTCCAATGTCCAGTTTGCTGGCTCGTGAAGCACTTGGCTTTCGGCTTCTTCACACCAGCCTAAGGTCCCTGCGATTCTGCTACCTTCTTGGACTCACCTTGTTTCTTCCTCTCCTTGCCTTTCGGCCTAGAAACAGAAATCTTCTGAGTGACCAAGGCCTTACTCATTAATCTTACTATTTTGTCAACCTAACTTTTTGACAAGTAAGACTAATAATTGGTCAACTTCGGCCCTACAAGTTATTAGCAGTGACTCCGTTGGAGAGGATACTAATAATTGTATCTAAGTGTTTACTATTGCACGACGCTAAGAGAATTATTTAGGATTATGTGCCTTCTGTTGGGGAAGTGCACACGCTCTTTAATAATCCTCTATAATCTTTTCTGATCTTGTGATCCGCAGAACAAGCCTATCCCTTATGGAGGAAGGCACTCAGACACAACGCGCGGGCTTGTTCGCATCACATATCAGATTGCAATGGAGGTCGTGGGACCCTTAGGGTCCCTCTCCCACTTAGTAATTTATCTTGAGAAATTTTACTAGCACAACCACACAACTAAGCACATAACCAATCAACATGACAAAACATAGAGAAAATCCTAGATTTTCCAACTTTCATGGCCCTTGGTCTCTAATGCGCCTCCAGTCGTGTCGTCACTTCATCTGCTCCTCCCTTCCTTCTGCGCACACTACTAGAAAAAATACATTCAACAATAGTGAATCACTGTTGTCGTATGCCAAATACCACTGTTGTTAAAGACCATGTTGTTAAAGGGGGGGTCTATGACAACAGTGAATCACTATTGTCGTTTGGTCTACGACAACAGTTTGACAACAGTTTCCCACTGTTGTCGTATATCACATTCGACAATATTTTGACAACAGTTTTTCACTGTTGTCTTTTATTATATTCGACAACAGTTTTATAACTGTTGTCGTATATCAATAACAACAGTTTATCACTATTGTCGTTTAGGGTTTTCACCGTTGTCGTTTAGAAAAACATTAACAACGGTGTTTAACTATTGTCGTATGCCATATTCACCGTTGTCTTTTAATATATTCGACAACAATTTTATCACTGTGTTGTCGTATATCAAAGACAACAATTTATCACTGTTGTCATATACCATATTCACCGTTGTCTTCTATTATATTCGATAATAGTTTTACCTATATTGCACTGTTGTCGTTTATCTACAACAACAGTTTAGCTTTAAAAAAAACCTGTTGTGCGTTTGTACTGTTCCACAACAGTTTCATACTAATTTGACAACAAAGATATTTCCATTATATTTTCAATTAAAAGGCAATAATTTAACCTCGAAACAAAAACTATATATATCAAACATCATCAACATATTTACAATAAAGATCCACCACAACCTTTCTACAGACGAAACCACAAAAGTATCTTCTGTCCAAAAACCTTTCTACAGACGAAACCACTAAAGTATCTTCTGACCCAAATTACAAGAGTTCAAATTATATATAATTCTGACCCAACTAAACTTACAATGAAGTTCAAATCACAAAAATTATAGCTTGGAAGGTCAGATTAATGGTCTTCGAACATGATCATGAACAAGTCCCTGCAGCTGGAAAAAAGAGAACAAACACTCTAATTAGTTATTCTATTAAATGCATATGTCCAATAAAAAATGATCCATGAAGATATGTATCAACAAACAACAAAAATAACAAACTAACAAACAAACAAACAAAAAAGATATGCATGTATCAGCACTTGCAATTATAAGGAAACTGCTAGCTTGACTTATGTAGACATTTAGAGGGAGAAGGGATAGATAGGTAATTTATAAAAAAAATTTCATAGGTTCAGAAAAAATGTTGGGTGCTTAATCTTCCCAACTTTCTTTCCTCAATTTTCTCCCAATGAAATAAAATTTTACAAAATTTATCTTCTTTTCTTCACTAAATTTTCTCTCCCCTACTTTTTGTCCCAGCAAATAGTGGGCTAGGGAGAATTACATGTATGTGAACTTCAAAAGACAATCTACAAATATATTTCAAACCACATCAACCATTGTGCCGCGTGTGCAGAGTGCTGAATCTCACTTGATACTAAATTATCTGAAGTTAAAAAGCAAGAACTTTCAGAAGAGTCTATGTTTCAAAATGAAGTCCTTGAGCATGATTTTAAAAAATTATCATGATGCACAAGAAATTGGTCCCGTATCACAATGGATAATTGTTATTTCTAGAGTGGTGGTAGAGTTTTGTTTATGTTGATGATATCATGTTGACTGTTTGTCAACCTTGTCAGGATTATAACCTTGAGGTGGATAGTGACTAGTGAATAAACCAGTAGCGTTACTGGGGTTGATATGCCAGGAATGACAAATCATATAGTTTTCACAGGAGGTTTGCCCTTATATTTGCTTTTCAAAATCCAATTCTTTGGGCTCAACTTGGACGGAGTTTCCTACTTTATCTTCAACAAAGAAGGAATAATGAAACACTATGTTGACTGCAGTCTTGTTGATTGAATTTATACTTTGGTTCTCCATACAAGTTATCAATTGGGACAAACAACCTCTTCTTGATAAAGGAGCCTCTTTTTCCTTTTGTTTTTTTTTACCAATATGATGTACAAATGAGATACAGATCGATTGGTCAGATACTTTAGTTTGGGCTTAAGCAAATATTTGACGAGCAAACTTGAAGTTCTTGTTCCATATAATGTAATAAACATACCATCATCAAAGCATTAGCAGCACCAATGATCACAGATAGAGGGTACATCAGGTTGTGCATTCTTCCAGGAAGAACAAACACTCCTACCCCGGAAAAGATCCACAGAATGGCTCCAGCAGTAAAGAAGATCTTAAGGCGCAATGCAGACCATCTAATCTCCTGCATTAATTCCACGTTTTACTCTTGATATTAAAATATTAAATTATTAACACTTGCAAAATATATCAACATCAAGATAGACAGACCTGAAGAACAACAGACACCAGAAAGCTGCAAATATAAATTATGGCAGGAACCTGAGGTTAAAGGAGGAAAAGATTAGAATTTATATTTAGGAGCAAAATCTACAAAAATACCAATTAATATTGGAATTTTTGAAGAATCTATAACTAAGTACTTTCTACAAATAATTCATGTCATATAAGTGGTGTTTTACTATGCATTTTAAAATAATCAAATACGTAATAAACCCCAAAGGAAAAATTATTCACGTTTAAGACATTGCAAATGATGCATTAAAATTCTTGTCTTGTGGGTATAAATAAATTTCTCTCTCTTTATTTGTTATTTATTCCTTCATTTTTCTGAAATGTACATTTTCATAAACACCTCGTGCATTTTAATGAATAAATTTAAAAGTTAAGACATTTTCATAATAGTTTATGCTATTAAGATAAGTGGTTAGCCAGTCAAATCTAAACATGAAACTAGAGCTAAGGTCATGAAATTGCTCTCCCTACTTTTCTTTGTTATTCACGTGCTAATTTGCTAGTCCTCTCTCCAGTTATTATCACAATTCTTCCCTTATATACAACTGTGACCGAGGTTAACTGTGCAGGGAGGGTTATCCTGAAGCAAGATGCCATAAATATATGGTTGGATCCTTTCCTAATCAGCTCACCTATTGGGGCAGTAGAGTTGCGAATCACAACTAAAAGAGTTGATATTTACAATTACATAGAGATTCATAAACATATGAATCCACATGCATTGCTAACATAATTGGTTAAAGTGGATAGTAAGTATTTTATCTCTTACTGAAGCTTTTGATGAACGGCCCATACCCAATTCCTTTGTCACATAAGAAGCAAGAAGTGCCTGAAAAAAAAATGATGTAAATGTCATTACAAGCCCCAACCAAATCATAAAATCGGAGATACCAACTCCTTTTATTTGGTTTCAAATGAATTCTTGACAGATAACAATCACAAAATGATCGTTTTCAGAACATGTATAATCTGATAACAGAAATGATGCATAAAGACTGCGATGAATTTTCATAGGTTGAAGATGTTTTAGATTAATATAGTAGATTGGCCACTCAAAACACACATCAATACAACATGAAAATGAAAGAAATATGTAATAACAGTATTTGTACATCATTTTTGAGAAAACAACAATGTTGAAAGAGATCATATCAAACAATTGCAAATAAAATGGGAGTTCTAGTTTCCAATGCATGAAGAAGCTTCCAAAAATTTGCATTGCCAAAATATATCCCATGAAACAAATCCCTTATTTGTCATTGAAGCCTATCATTAGCAATACTAGAAATGAGCCAACACCTACCTTCAAAATAAATACACATTATACAATAAAATCTTAACCCACCTAACAAGAAACATCACATATTCATAGCATGCAATATCTACTGTCAATATTTGAGCAAAAATAAGTAAATAAGGGAGAAAAAGGAAAAACCTTAAGCAATATTCATAGCATGCAATATTCATAGCATGCAATATCTAATATCAATATTTGTAACTATCTCAAACCATTCATTTCTATGCGTAAATTCACATAATATCAGTTCCGAGATGTAGTTTAAGCAAATTTAATTTAAAATAATATGCATTGTCAGATCTATTCTGAGGGAAATTATTTGAGGTTGACATATGGATTGCATCTTACTATTGAAGTACATCCAAAGCCTATATTAATTAGTATAGTAACATTTAGATCCTTAAACATTTTCATTACATTAAATATAATTTCTTACAGAGTAATAAATAAAGTTACAAAATATATCTACAAACAAAATGTTAGTTTTTGTCTGAATAGCAAAGTCTTACACAACAAACCAAAGAACATAAGATGCTATAAATCTACTTGTAAACTACTAATAGGGTTGGCAGAAAATTATGCTCTACTGGACAATGTTCTTAGTTTTAAACTCATCAACAGTTGGTGAATGAATGAAGTTATCAAGGAATTAATTGGGTCCTACATAAAAGAAATGATCAAAGCTCAACTAAACCTAGCTAATGCAATTTGGGAATCTAATAGAGTTCACGTACAAGTTTGGGAATCCAAAGGGAAACATCCAAGAATGAGGATCACAACCAAGCCTTACCTGAAAACCCACACACCAAGCTTTCCTCTGCCCCTTTCTATTTCGATCAGAAGAAACCCAGCCACATTCAAGAGCCCTAATTTCCAGAAATCCCTAGGAAGAGGACTAGGTTAGCTCCAACTCACGGTACCAAAAATAATCAATAGCGATCTCAACTCACTAGGAGGGCCGCTGGCAGTGGCACTCAGTCGGGAAGGAGCAATTCGCCTGTCGTAGCTAGCGATGAAGATGCGGTGTTGACGCAGGGTACTGCTTGCCTGGGCGTCAGTAGCTAGGGCACGCGATCGAGGAAGAAGAAAAGGTAAGTGAGGAGGCGTCGCCTCCTTGCTTGCGCGATGAAGAAGAAGAGAGCGAGAGGAGTCGGGGCTCACCTCGCGAGGGTGAAAGGAAGCGCCGCTCTTGGGGCTTCCTTGGACTCGGGCGATGAAGAAGGGGGAGAGGCGTCGACTCGTGGCTGCGAGGGGTTTGTGTGAGAGAAGCGGAAATGGTCGGGGGTTTGGGTGGTTGGCGGGCGAGGAAGAGAAAAGATTAGGGGTTTGTGCGACGAGAAAAAAGATGATTAAGGATCGAAAAATAAGAGAATGAGGACTCAATAGTTCGTTGTTTTTTTGCAGTTGGATATCCACCGTTGATTTTGTTTATTGCTTGAACAGTACAACAATACAACAACAACAGTTTAATATAACTGTTGTCTATTGTCATAATAGACAACAGTTTATCACATCAGTTGTTGTAAATCCCGCCTATAGATAACTGTTGTCGTTGAGTATACATACGACAACATTTTGTTATTACTGTTGTCTTTTTACGTATACAGACCAACAATAACAACGGTTAATACTAAAACTGTTGTTAAATTGACATAAGACAACACTTTATCAAAAAACCGTTCTCGATTATGTATTGTTGAATGCAAAAATTCTAGTAGTGGCAATCTACCTTGAGGGATTTCCACGCCGAAATGACTAGCTAATTATTTACATCATCGATCCTATACTCCTCGAGGGAGTGTACATGAAATTTAGATCAACTGTAAATAAATAACTCGACTAAATATGTGCCGTATTTAATTATAAAAAATTAAATACCTAGCCTCGTCAACCCCGAGGATTAATTAATTACAAAAATTGTACAATCATCACACAAGACATATTTGGCCATGAAGTTTGAATCTCGTGCCTGCAACACAAAGTTAGCCTATGCACATCCACGCATCATCCAGCAAAATAATAATGTATGAAATGCAAAAATTAACCAATCCTAAACACACAAAGTCGGAAACCTCAGCTCTGATACCAGTTGTTGGGTATGGCTTGGCGGGTTTTCTAAGTGAATACTCGGTCGATCCGAGAGACCTCTCCATGTCTACGGATTAAAAATTAATCCGCATGGAGACCCGTCTCCCATCGACCATCTCGTGCCGTATCGAACGATCCAAATTACAACTCAGCCAATTACCAAAATCGGCCTTGTAATTTGCTCGACCGTTCGACCGCGAAAAAGGAGACGAGTTGATCGCCGACTTTTGTGTTTATGGTCGGGGTCCAGTTAGTAAATTATTCATCA
This sequence comes from Boesenbergia rotunda, assembly GCA_024364735.1. Taxonomy (NCBI): domain Eukaryota; kingdom Viridiplantae; phylum Streptophyta; class Magnoliopsida; order Zingiberales; family Zingiberaceae; genus Boesenbergia; species Boesenbergia rotunda. The sequence goes on from JAGFNQ010001561.1 coordinate 75,873, forward strand.
TGATACGAAACCAAAATAATAACCTAACTAACATGAAATGACGAAACAAATGAATAAGGCATATAAATAACATAAGGAGCAAAAGGAAGAATTATACTTTCCATTACCTTACGATCTTCTACCGTATGACCCTCCCCTCTTGGACGTTGTGTGGGCGACGATCTACCAAGACCCGTGGTCACCAAGTCGATCCCTTCTCCTTGTGCCAACCAATCCCTAACCAAAGGGATGTCGTCGGCCACTGCAAGGAAAACGATAATCCAAACACAAAACCTAGGCAGATTTTTATTCCCTTGAAAAAAATTGCGTAATCAATTTTTCTCCCTTGAGAAAAATCGCTACTCCATCTCAAGCTCATGCAATTTTCTTCACTCGAGAAAGGTTGCTTGTACAACCTCTCTTCCTTCGTGAAAATTGTGTGAGCAACTCAAGGTCATACAATTCTCTTCCCTTGAGAAAGGTTATGTGCGTAACTTTTCTTCCTTAGAGAAAATCGCATGATCTATTTTTCTCCTTCTCCTCTGTGACAATTTCTCATGGGCTCAAGTCAAAGACTGCGGCTGCTTGCAACCGAGAGCACCCACTGCCGTGAGCCAAGTTGGAATCGTGAGCATCATCGCCGTGAACCAAAGCTGTGACTGCATGCAGCTTTTCCACCGAAGATGTTTTTAATTCTCCAATTGGAGAATTACAGCTCACGGCCAACAGCTGCTCACGGGCATGATCAACTTGGAGATGATTCCCCTCATGTGTGGAGAGCCTGCTGACTTCGGCGCCGCACCGCCGCTTGGTGAAGAGAAAAAATTACTGTTCTCGGTGAGCCATGCACGCATGGAACGAAAAACAGCAGAGGCTGTTTTTCCGGTGCTCACTGCATGGAGAGAAAAACAAACCAGCTTTGCTGTGTTTGTTCGGCACAACTGAACCGAGAGAGGGAGAGAGATAAAGGAGGAGAGGAGAAGAGAGAAGAGACTAGGGTTTTTGTGATCTATTGGATATTTTATCTGGATTCGATTAACCATTGGTTCCATGCCATCATGGGGTGTATATAGGGCTACGATAGGGACTATTAGGAGGAGTTGGATCTTGGCCTACTAATGGACTCAGTCCATTAATGAGGATCCATTCCACTAAAGGGCCCTCATTGGATTACCTTACTTACCCCCATATTTACATATGGGCTCCACTTATTACAATTCGTCCATCCCTTTGTGTTTAAGATCATGAATGCCCGTTAATTATTTAAATTACTAACAATTTAAATTAATTAACTTCTGGATCCTTGACTAGTACAACTCAACCTTATCATCGTGCTAGATCAAATCCACCTGCAGGGTTAAGTACGATGAACCTTTCGAGCTCATCAAGGGGGCATCATCATCCTGACTCACCAGGACACGGATTCCGTCAATAATCATCGGCACATCATATTATTAATATTATCTCCGAACTTACCGGGCCTATCGATCTAGCAGAATAGATATAGCTTATTGGTAAATCAAAGAAATAATAATTAAAATATATGCCCAATATTATTTTGGGATTAAGGGATCGTACTCCATAATAATATCTTGAGGTCCTATCCAATTATCGAGTCATTACAATTTGGATAACTTCAGGTTTTGGTCCTATCCAATATACTCAAAGCACACTAGTGTAATTCTATGGTCAAGTCCAACCACACCTAATTACACTACAACCATTCCGATGGGTTGTCCAATTCCATCTCGGTTGTGGGTCTCTATTTTATACTAAGCAAGGAACTGATAACATGATATTCCATGTGACACCACACACCGTGTTATCTACAACACAAAGTAATTGGACTTCATGCATGTACTAATGTAAACAAGCACCTAGTGTAGTTGTGATTCTCTTTTCAAAAGGAAGATGTTTATATAAAGAAATTCATGTCTTTCAGTATACACATCATACAGTCCTTACCTTGACCCGCCTCTACTTCTATCTGCAATCCTCGCTCGGCTAAGACTACTGCCCAATCATCCGGATTAGGACTTCGTTGCCCAGTCCACGACCAGGACTTTTTGGTCAACCCTGCAGGTCAAGACTTCATGCCTAGATGAACTAGTACTTTCCTGCACACTTGGTAAATCCATTAGATAACAACACAAACTTAACTTTGAATCATTTGCCATTATCAAAACCAGGTTCGATCTGGTGCTTCCGACACCAACAATCTCCCCCTTTTTGTTTTATGGCAACACCATTCAAAAAGTTAAGTTAAAATAATAGAAGACATATGATAATTATGTACTAGAAAGAAAGAACAAGTAGATTTTCTACTCTCCCCCTTAATCAGTTCTCTCCACCATTTTCTTTAGAATTAATTTTTGGAAAACTTAGCAAAAAATTCGAACGTTGCAATATGTTGAAAATCTCCCCCAGAAGCTTTTGAAAAATATGTAATTTTTCTATTTTGAAAGTTTTTCGAAAACGATTTTGAAGACTTTGAGAAAAACAAGTTCTGAAAAATTTCTAACTCAGTTTTTCTCCAACAGAATTTCATGAAACGAATTGTATTTTCTAAAAATAACTTTTCAAGAAATAAAATTTTCTTTTTCGAAGAAAAGTTTGAGTAACAAACTGAAAAGATTATTTTGTGGGGAAAAAAAATAATTTTAACTTACTTTTTTTCGAAACTTGATTTTTTCGAACAACAATTTTGAAAATAATTTTGAAACATGATTTTTTCAAAACCAAGGAATAAATAACTTGAAAAATAACCATGAGAAAGAAATAACTTGGCTTGGAAAAATTATTAACTTAATTTTTTTCGAAACTTGATTTTTTCGAACAACAATTTTGAAAATAATTTTGCAACTTGATTTTTTTCAAACTTGATTTTTTCAAAACCAAGGAAAAAATAACTTGAAAATTAACCACGAGAAAAAAATAACTTGACTTGGAAAAATTATTTTTAACTTGACTTTTTCTTCTCTCCCCCTTTGCCATATATCAAAAAAATATAAAAAAATGATTGGCATGAAATAGACAGTTATGTATCAGAGCCTACTTGATTTGTAAAAATGAAGAAGGAAACTGTAACAAGTAATTGAATTGATCTCAGTTTGACCCAAGTAACAAATTTTGAACCCAGTTAACATACTAGTGGGTCCAAGCGTGAAAAACCTTTTCATAAAAAATATATCAACTTAACCTCTTTCGGTCCCTGTCTAACCCAGTTAGTTACTTACTAACTATTATATAACAACCGCTTTCACTAGGGTTAGTCAAGTTAAGTAGTCTGATCAAGTTAGACTTTCTAAGCTTGAATACTTAACTTGATTGCTGTTCAAATGTATTTATCGACTCAACTTCTCTTGATGCACTGACATAAAGCATCTTGAGTCAAGGCATAGGCCTAAGCATCTCAACCCAATCTAGATTATCAATCAAAGTACCCTAATGTGCTTGTGAGATGCTGACTTCTAGATCTATAGGCACATGCAATTCTAAGGTTAAGTCCTAAAGCTAAGTCCATTGAGTAGAAATACCCTAGTTTTGAAGGGGTAATTTTTATAAAAATATAAGTCGGAAAAACATTTTAAAAATCAAAACATAGTTCAAAAATATTTTTCTTAAAACAATATGAAATTTTTTGAAAACTTAAGGAAAGACAGTGTTACAAAATAGTCCTATTCTACTAAGCACATTCCTAACTGCCATCTTAATGAACTAAACTCAGATTCAGGAAGTGGTTTAGTGAAAATATCGGCTAGGATAGATTTTGAGTCTACATGTGTAAGTACGATTTCACCCCTAGCTACGTGATCCCTAACAAAGTGGTGTCTAATTTCTATGTGCTTAGTTCTGGAATGGTGGATACGGTTTTAGGTAAGATTGATTGAACTGATATTGTCAACAAATACCTTAGTCTGGGTGTAGTCTAGGTTGAAGTCCTTAAGGGTATGTACCATCCATAAAAGTTTGGCTACATATTCACCTAGGGCAACATATTTTGCTTCAGTTGTGGATAAGGCAACACAATGTTGCTTTCTACTGCACCAGCTAACTATACTTTGTCCTAGTAACTGACAGCTTCCACTCGTACTTTTTCTATCTAATTTACACCCGGCATAATCTAAGTTTGAAAACCCTAATAATTCAAAATTGGACATCCTAGGGTACAAAATGCCTACATTTATTATGTCTTTAATATATCAAAGGGTCCTTTTAACTGCTGTTAAGTGGGATTCTTTAGCACAAGTTTGGTACCTGGCACAAATACCTACTGTAAACAGTATATCAGGTCTACTAGCAGTTAGGTAAAGCAAACTACCTATAATACTACTATAATATTTTAAGTCAATGGGCTTACCTTCAGAATCGTTGTCTATTTTGGCATTTATGGCCATAGGAATGCTTAAGTTCTTTGAATTATTCATTTTAAATTTTTTTATTAATTCTTTTGCATATTTTGATTGATAAATGTAGTTTTTATCTTTGGTTTATTTAATTTGTAAACCTAAGAAGATTAATTCTCCTACTAGACTCATTTCAAATTTGGTTTCCATAATCTTAATAAAGTTTTTGAGGACGTTAGTGTTTATTGAACCAAAAATTATATCATCTATGTAAACTTAGGCTATAAAAATATCATTTTCTAAAGTTCTAACAAATAAAGTTGAGCTGCAGTTTGCTTCATCATTTTTATAAATCAAGTAGGCTCTAATACATAACTGTCTTTTTCATGCCAATCATTTTTTTACATTTTTTTGATATATGGCAAAGGGGGAGTGAAGAAAAAGTCAAGTTAAAGTAATGTTTTCCAAGCCAAGTTAAATAGTTTTCGTTAGGCAATTCTATAAGTCGCAAAAGTATTACAACAATGTAAATCAAGTACAGAATATGAACAACGAATAAACTATACCGACAACACCTGAAGGATCACAAAATGTCTTGGGCGGCATGTCGTCAATCTTGATTATTTGCAGCGTGGAAGAACTTGAGCACGGAGGACTTCTAAAGAGCGTTGGTGTGCTTAAGTTGTAAGAAAGTTTCTTTTCATTGAATGGAATTGATGCTGGAATGCAAGGGGTGAAGCCCATTATATAGGCAGTTCTCGGACGCCTGAGGCTTATGGGGCGTCTGACATGTGTCGCGAATCCGACACGTCCTTATCCATAGACTCAGCCAAACTCCTATCCTCTGGTCTTGGGCGCCTGGTACCCCTGGGGCGCCTGATGGCTCACGGGCGCCTGAGTTTCTGACGTGGCAACCTGCCAGCTCAACCGAACACAGTCGCTGGAACAAGCCATCTGGGACGCCTGATAAGTATTAGGCGCCTGGCTTCTCGGGCGCCTGACTCCTCTCAGGTGCCTGGGATGCAGCAATACAACTCTTCACTCCTGCAACCAGGGTTAGTCCAAGAACAATATATAATATATAGATAATTGAATAAATCACAGTCGGAGCTGTCTTGGTTCTGACTTTGGATTTCAAAATGAAACCCTAGGTTGAACCGACGCCTATTGTTCCCTCTTCTGGGGAACGCACCCTCACCTACTCCTCTCAGGAGAAGTTATCATTTGCCAACCGGATACTCCGGTTGGAGTTTTGCTCGGCTTCCGAGACTGTCGGATCTCGAGATGTCCTTACCTTGACCTGCCTCTACTTCTGTCCGCAATCCTCGCTCAGCTAAGACTCCTACCCAATCTTCCAGATCAGGAATTCGTTGCTCAATACACGATCAGGACTTCTTTCTCAACCCCATAGGTCAAGACTTTGTGCCTAGGTGAACTAGGATTTTCCTGCACACTTGGTAAATCCATTAGATAACAACGCAAACTTAAATTTAAACCCTTTGCCATTATCAAAACCAGGTTCGATCTAGTGCTTCCAGCACCAACAATTTTAATCCATAAAGTGCTTTCATAGGTTTGAACACATGATTAGGGTAGTCAAGATCCTCAAAGCCTGGGGGTTATTCTACGTAGAATTCCTCTTTTATAAAACTATTTAGGATGGCAGACTTTGTTGGATCGAGAAGAACAATAGAGGGGGGGTGAATATCGTAAAACATTTTCGGATTCATAAAGAGAATAAGCAGCGGAAAATAAAGAAACACACACGCGAACTCAAGCGATTTTACTTGGTTCGGAGTTGCGGTCGGCTCCTACTCCAAGGCCCACGGTCGTTGATCGTTTACTGCGAGCAATTCTATATGTGCGCAAATGTTTACAGAGAAATTTTATAGTTGTAGTACAGTAAACAGAAAATTAAGTTGTTTTGTTACCGACGCCCGGTGTGGATTGTACTTCGGAGCAGAGGGTCGTCGTTGGTGCTTCAATCTCGAGATGGGAGGTTTCTGGAGCAGAGCGCATGAGTAGAAGAGCGTATTGGCATTGGAAAGTTGTGTTCAGAAGCCTTGGGGGTCGAGCCCCTTATATAGTGCACCTGGGGGCCCCTGGGACGTTGGGGCGCCCTCCATGTGTCACACGATCCGACAAACTCTCGATCAGTCTTTATCCCTCCAGGATCTTGTTCGAGGTTTGACGGGGGCGCCCGGGAAGCAGGGGGCGCCCGGGTTGACTCAATCAGCTGGCTTCTTGGCTGGATAAACTCTATCCGCTTCGTTGGCTTGAGCCCAGGGCGCCCAAGGCATCCGGGGCGCCTGGGAGCACGGGGGAGCCCGGGAGCATGGGGGCGCCCCCCAGTGAGCTTCCGAAGCGTTACTTGCTCAGCATGTCTTGCCTTCACATTGGGGGCTCCCAGGACCTTCGGGGCACCCTGCCCAGCTGCTGCCTCTCTTTTTTGGGGCGTTCTGAGCTGTAGAAACTCGTTCCTTCGGTCCTGCATCCAGGGTTAGTGCCACACAAAACAAAGCAAGAATGTTAGTGAGTTTTACAGCCGTAGATGACTTGGTTCTGACTTTGGGTCTCCCAAATGAAGCCCTAGGTCGAGCCGACGCCTACTGTTCCCTCGACGGGGAACGCGTCCTCACCTACTCCTCTCAAGAGAGTTTACCTTTTGCCAACCGGCTCCTCCGGTTGGACTTTTGCCCGATGCACCTGACCAAGTCTTCGTCCCCACCTTCCGAGCAGGTCTTCGGTGCCCAGCTCCTTGCAAGGGTTTTGTGCCCAGTCCTCGACTAGGACTTCATGCCCACCTTCCGAGCAGGCCTTCGGTGCCTAGCTCCTTGCCAGGGCTTCGTGCCCAGTCCTCGACCAGGATTTCGTGCCTAATGTACCTAGGGCTTCTTTTCCTGTACACTTAGTGAACATGTTAGATCAACATAACATCTTAACTTTTAAACCCTTTGTCATTATCAAAATCCTGGTTCGACTTAGGTGCTACCTGCACCAACAATCTCCCCCTTTTTGATTTATGACAACCCGATTCAAAAAGTTAAGTTAATCGAAATGGGTAAAACACTAGTTTAGTTTCCTCCCCCTGGAAGGAATCTCCCCCTAGGTTTTTCAAAGGTTCGTGGGGTTTGAAAATTTCTAAGTCTAAAGATGGAATTAATTTTTCAACACTTAGAACATTTTTCAAACAACGTTTTAGAAAATATTTTCCAAAGAAGATTTTCGTTGGGTACTTCGAAAATTTATACTTAGAAATATTTTTTTTAAGTTAGTAGGAAATTTTCTACACATCTTCTAAGGTTTTTATTACTAAAGAAATTTTTTATTTTTGAAATAAGTGCTTTAGAAAAATTTTTTGAATATAGCTCAAGTTTGAGTACTTAGAAATACTTTTTGAAAAACAGTTTAGGTCAAGTACTTAAAAATAATTTTGAAATCAACTTAGGTCAATTACTTAGACAGTGTTTTGGAAAAAATTTTGAAAGTAACTTAAACTAAGTACATAGAAATAGTTTTGGAAAAAAATTTTGAAGGCAACTTTAAGTACTTTTTGAAGAAAGGATAAAGAAAAATTTTGAAAAAAGATTTTTAAGCCTTCTCTCCTATCCAATCTCTCCCCCTTTGCTATATATAAAAAAAACAAAGCAATATATGAAACAAAATTGCATAAGAATATAGCAAAACAACAATGTGTTGTACTGAACCAATTTAAGATATAAACTGAGCCAAATCAATTTGGTTTTTCTCTTTTAGGGTCTTGTCTAACCCAATTAGATACTTACTAACTATTATAAATAGTAGTTTTCGCTAGGGTTAGTCAAGTTAAGTGTTCTGTTCAAGTTAGATTGTCTAAGCTTGACACTTAACCTGATTGCTGTTTAGTTTGTATTTAGTGCCCCAATTACTGCAGATGCACTGACTTAAAGCATCTTGAATTAAGGCAAAGACCTAAGCATCTCAACCATTTCTAGGTTATCAATCAAAAGTACCCTAAGGTGCTTGTGAGATGCTGGCTTCTAAATCTATAGGTGCATGCAGTTCTAGGGTTAGGGCCTAGGCTAAGTCCATTTGCGAAAAAGCCCTAGTTTTGAAGGGGTAGTTTTTTCAAAAAAAAACTAAGTTGAAGAATTAAAAAGAAATGCTAAATTTTTTTTTTCAAACTAATTAAAAGCTGATTTTGTAATCAAATAAAGCAGTTTTAAAATTATTTTAGAAACTGATTTTTTAAATCAAATAAAGCAGTTAAAAAGATAGAAAAATAGAGTAAACCTATTCTACCAAGCATAATCCTGATAAAGATCAGATAATCATAAAATAGCAAATAGTCAACTCCATAAATCAGCTGGTCAAAAGAGAGGACCAGGATAGTCACACCATAATCAGATACAAGTCAACCCTACTGGGTAGGGGCAGTCAAACAGTCACTAGTACAATGCCAATCAAATCTAGGAGGAGGGACCGGGACGATCCGATGAGCCTGGCTGCCAGGATCGAAATAGCGACATCATCTCATGATATTGAGCGTCGCTAGTCTCCCTATCGGCTCTGAGGGCACTCATGTACTCAGTGTAATAGGCCTGATTTGCCTCCATTTCTTCAGCATGATTTGCTTCCACTTCCTCCCGGAGGCTCTGGACCTGTGTCTCAAGTCGCGTCACTCTCTCGTAGAGTGTCAGTGGTGGGGGCTCATCTATGTGCTCTCGAACCTCAGCTGCTAGATCTGCTACATCGACCTCAACGTCCTCATCAGAGTCGATCTGGGGTCCGGCTCTCTGACGCCTCCATGACAAAACCCCGGTACCCGATACCTCTAGACCAGCTAGGGAAAAGTTCCTAAAACCTATCTCATCGAAGTCAGTCATCATGGCCATCTCACCTTCGGTGATATTACGACCGTGATGATGAAGAATGGAAGTGATGATGTGGCAATAGGGGGTGCGTACCCGTCCCTGAGTGGTAACACTGGACGCATGTAGAATCGTGTGGAACATGTGGAGTCCACTGTCGATATCAAGATGATGGATCAATGTGTATAGGAGGAAGGTGTGAAATAGTCGCATGGTAGCGACGTCTCTAGTGGATAAAGGAAGAATGCAGCGGACTAGAACTCTATATAAAGCGTAGTCCTGGACCTGAAGGTCAACAGACTGAAATCGTCTGGCCAAGGGGTTTCTAGCATGCCTATAGAAGTAGGAGTGTAGAGTATCTAGGGTAATGTGAGAGTAGGGAGCATCAAAGGGAGGATCCCTAGGAGGGTAACAGCAAAAGGTGGACTGTGAGAGTCGTAGTCCAAGAAATCGGTTGAGCAACGAAGGTGTGATTGTCAAGGGTATCCCTTGAACGGTGGTGACGAACATAAGACCATCCTGTCTAATTATGTTGTTATAGAATTCTGCACATAAGGATGTGTTAATTGGATGAGTGTAGAATACAAGGTTGTCTAATTGGTAAAAGTTGATACCATTCATGGCCAAGGGACAAGATTGAGTGAAGAATTGCCTATTTAGGTAACTTGTCTTTTTGGGTTTATATGTTGTTCGAGCAAATCTATTGCAAAGTTCTAAGGTTGGGAACCTAGGATCGGGACTAGGTTCGGTACCGGGGTTTGATTGGTTTTCTCGGGGTTTTCTAAGATAAGAAGTATGCGTTTAAATGAAAGGAATTGAGAAAAATAATTTTAAATGCGTAAGGAAAAAAGAAAAAATTATACCGAGTAGCCGTTCAGGGGGGCATGGTCAAGGTTGAGGGAGCAAGAGGGTCACTTGGTCGCCTTGGTAGAAAAAAGAGTTAGAGAGGAAAAGGGTTTTGGGTGTGGCAAGATGAGGAGATTTGGGTTCCTTATATAGATGTTTTGGCTAGGGCGCCCGGGAGCTCCCGGGCGCCCGGGACAGTGTCTACTGCCTTTGGCAGTGACCTAATGCTGGGTAGGGGCGCCCGTGATGGCCCGGGTGCCCCGGTCAGACTGGGATGGCAGCTTTGCTGCCTTTGACCGGTCCTGGCGGCGCCCGCAAGGGTCGGGGCGCCCTGGTTAGGGTGTCATGGCAGTTTTTCTGCCTTGATCGAAGTGAAAGTGTTGTCCGGGGCGCCTGAGGTGTCACGGGCGCCCGGGTTAGGTTGGAATTGACAACTTTGATGTTTTGTTGATCATTTGACCATGGTTTAACTATTTTGACCATGGTATGACTACTTTGACAACGATTTGACTGCTTTGACAATGGTATGACTATTTTGACCATGGTTTGACCATTATTGAATCAAGCAATAATCAAGTTCTAAGCTACAGAATTTAACAACAGTACAAAGATAAACTTAATTTTATTTAAATTAATTTTTACCTTCTCACCCATTCTAGAGTTATCAATCACGTTTGCCTTATGGGTTCTTGTGAGACAGGTTTTAATAGATAGAATTTGAAAAATCATGATTTATTTTGAAAAAGTTAAATTAATTCTGAAGACAGTTGATCTTGAGTTTATTTTAAAAAATGTTTGAATCTATAATTAACTGAAAATTTGCGTTAGATTCGAATTTGACAAAAAATAATTTGAATTTGAATTTCAAAAATTGGCTTCCAGGTCTTGGCGAGGCACTAGGCCTTCTTTGGCCGTAGCCTTATTGGATCATCAACCCTTTCCTTGACAAAGCCTTTTAATGAAATTTCATTTTCAAAACTATTTTTTGAGAAATTCTGGTCTAACTAGTTTGGGTCTTGGATCAGTAGCTTCGGCTAGTTTCACCAGTCTAAAGAGACCATGTAGAGTATACTTGACCTTATTAGAATTGGCTTCCCTAACGTACTATCATCTCACCACCACCCAATAGTATGTTGTTCAAATTTCAGTTAAGTTGGTTCAGTCCTTAAACTAACCAGCCCTAAGTCTAAGCATGGTAAATTGCAGAAATTAAATAGACAAGCAATTTAAAAACAAGAGTAGAAATTTATCTAACTATGAATATTGTTTTTAATTTGGCTCCCCCTGGATTAAAGCCGCGATAATGGTTCGGCAAGATGTGAATCTTATCCTTGGGGATCTAATACTGATTTGATCCAGTTTGTTTGTTCAGGCACAGTTTGGGTACCCATGCCTGAGTTTTAGGTCTGGACTGGTTCAGTACAGCATAGTATGATCTTTGTCTAGATTTGGTTCTATAGCCTAATCCGGATCGATTAATTAGAACCAACTTCTGTTTTCCAAGAATCATGTCTAGACCCTTGGAACCAGAAGTGAACCGTTCTAAGGCTGTTCTGAGATCCTTGACTTGAGTCTTCAAGGAGGAGTTCTCTTTCTCAAGTTTTTCAACTTGAGTAGAGGTTCCTTCTTGAACCTTCTCAGTTAAGGATCCAGAGTCAGCTCCCTCTTTCAGGAGTTTTACTTCCTGTCAGAGGGATTCGTCTCGTAGTTTGGCTTTTGCCAAGTCTCGAGAAAGATATGTAATTAATTCGTTTAATTGACTTCTAGAAAAACCACTTACAGTGATTTCACCATCCTCTAAAAATGTGAGTTTGTCGTCGTCCGGCTCCGATTCTGACTCGGTCTCAATTTCTCCTGAGGCGGTTAGTGCAAGCAGGTTCGACTGTGGGGTCTCTTCTTCTTCTTCAGAGGAAGACTCATCCCACGTTGCTTGAAGAGCCTTCTTTCTTCTTGATTTCTTGGCTTCTTTTAGGTTAGGGCATTCCAATTTGAAATGACCCTTTTTGTTGCATTCGAAACAAGTCACACTTGATTTGTTCTTCGTTGGTTCAGCTGGATTATCCTTCTTTCAGCTGGCTTTTCTTCTGTTGGTGTCACGCCTGCCGATTTTCAGCCTTACGGCGGCGCTACGTGACATACATATACACATATGGACTTCTTAATGCAGCGGAATAATTTTAAAACTTTATCCACATACGATTAAACCATGCACTTATAACTTAAATCATGTTAACACATTCTTAGCTATCATTCTTAAACATAGTGATATGGTAAACAAAGCATTCATTCTTAATCATATAGCATCATTCTTAAACATGTTTGCATGGTCATCATGTAAAGAGAGAAAGACATAGGATCTATTCTATTCTTTTGCCAAGTCATTGCCACACACACACACTTGCCCCTCCTGCTGCTTCCCTTAATAACCTCTCGCTTGATCTGCGGTATAAGAACATAAGACTATAAGCACATAGGCTTAGTAAGACCCTTTCCTACTCACTAAAAACCATACGTCATATCATGCATAAACATATAAACATTCATCATAGCATAATCCTGAACATAAAACATAAGCTTGCTCTTAACGTAAAACACGGGCATAACATAATTATCATTGCATAATCCTTAACATGAACATAAGTATAAACATACTTATCATGGCATATTCCTTAACATGAACATAAGCATAAACATTTCTATTATGGCATATTTCTTAACATGAACATAAGCATAAACATTCTTATTATGACATACTTCTTAACATGAACATAAGCATAAACATTCTTATCATGACATATTTCTTAACATGAACATAAGCATAAACCTTCTTATCATGAACATCTACACAATCATGGCATCATCGTTGTAGCATAAACATAAATAAAATTATGACATTAGAATTTAGCATGAACATAGATATCATCATGGCATCATAGTCTAGCATGAACATAAATAAAATCATTGCATCATAATTTGGCACGAACATAGATAAAATCATGGCATCATAATTTAGCATGAACATAGATAAAATCATGGCATCATAATTTAGCATGAACATAAATAAAATCATGACATCATAATTTAGCATGAACATAAGTAAAATCATTTGCTTAAACATACTTTGCATTATCATACTTTGCATAACATACTTCGCATAAACATGCTTTGCATAAACTTACTTGGCACAAACATACTTATCATAAACATAATGCATAACATGGATGGATGCATGGGGAAAATGCATATACCGTAAGGATGCTTAGTTTTTAAATCATACTTTTAAATACTTAAACATAATCATAACATTCATTGGGGCCCTGGCTTGTACCACATTCATACATCATATGCGCGCATCCCTAAGTAAATACGAGGTAGCTAATCTCGACCTACTAGGGTAAGGACAGCTTCATCGGTAGTCCCGAACCGTAAGGACAACTTCATCGGCAGTCCCGAACCGTGGACAACTTCATCGGTAGTCCAGAACCGTGGACCTTATTCAGGTCCGGTACAAGCCCATTCTTAAAATAAAATACTTTCACAAGCTTCTTCATTCATAAAACATTCATAGCATAATCATTCATTCTTAATGCTTAACATCATTATTATGCCTTGAAAGCATGAATCTTATCTTCATTCATCATTTTCATTCCATATCATCATTATGCCTCGAATGCATGGACTTTAACTTCATTCATCATTTTCATCCATAACATGACATGCATACATATCATTCATAAATCATACATATCATTCATAGATCATGGCATACATACATATCATTCCTATCTCATGGCATACCTACATAATTAGTATCTTAATTCATAAAAATATACATGGTCATGATACATAGGAAAACATGCCTAGATCCTTTCATATCTGATACATTTCCTTAGGTTCATGACACATGGTCTAAACATTTATGAATCATCATAACAAATAACCTAACATACAAGTCATGACCCATAAGCTAGGGTTTTCATTGGCATAAAGATTCTTCCAACATACTTAAACATATACATACATCATAGTACCCTATAAACATGCATCATTGTGGTCTTAACCCACTCCAAACCCTTGGTTATGGCCTTGGCCGAAACCCTAAGGAACCCTAAAGGACAATAAGTCCATGAGAAATTCACATAGGTCATGATTACATTCCATACCATACATACTATGCCATAGAAAACCATTTGATCCCTTATTTGGATTTAACTCCAAGTCCTATCCCTAACTCATGAGTTGGCCGAAACTCAAAGAGGATCACAAGCCCATGAAAAATTCATAAAATGCCCAAGTCACATCTATTACCTTACATATAATAACATGGAAGCCATTTGAACCCTTGCTTGGAGTTAAACCTAACTTCTTTGCCCTAAAACACCTCTTGGCGGAAAGTTATAAGGGCCCTAAACCATGTAAAACTTTCACATAAACCCCTATCAACACCTTTTACAACATGAGAAACCATAAGAAACATCATTTGAGAGTTAGATCCAAACCCAACCATAGAAACCTATGGTGGCCGAAAGTTACAAGGGCCCTAACTTTGGTTTTCTCCACATATAGTCCAAATAAAATATTGCATCATGAAAATAACTCGAAAACTATTATACCACAGGTGAGGGAGTCTTACCTTGGTTTACCTTGATTTTAGACCTTAGATGGGGAGGAGGATGAATACCTTGTTGTCTCTTGACCACCCCTAGCCTTTGCAACCTTGTAAAAACCTTGGATCTTGGAAGAGAGACCCTCTTGTGAAGCTTTTCCAAAAGGGAAACCTCTCCTTGAGGTTTCGGCTAAGATGAGGAAGGAAGAGGGAGAGGGAAGGACTTGGTGGAAGAAGCAAAGTAACCCCCCATGCCACCTCTTTATACCTCATTAAGGAGGCAAGTGAAGAGTCATGGTGTCTCTTCCCTTCATGACTTTTCATTTTCCCCTAAGCCTTAACTAAAATCCACTTCATCCTCTACTACCACTCCCTTGCTAGGTGAATTGGTTAGTGCATGCATGGTTGTAGACTAGGTCCAAGGTTCAATCCTTGGTGCATGCACTTTTTTTTATTTTCTTTTTATTTCATTTTTTCCTTATTTTCGAAAATTCCATAAAATTCACCCATAATCATGCTAAAATTCCTAATTACAATTCTTTTATATTTATAGTAAATTCTACCTAATTAAAACCCATTTTTGGAGCCCATATAAGGCCCATTAGTACTTAACTTCTCAATTTAAATAGGAAAATCATGCTAAAACTCACCCATAATCCTACTAATATTCCTAATTAAAATCCATTTATATTTATATTAAATTTTGCCTAAAATCTACCGATAATCATGGTACTAGAAAGCCCATATAAGGCCCATTAGTACTTAGTTTCTCAATTTAAATGAGAAAATCATGGATTTCTAGGCTAAGGTTCGTACTAATATCTCTAGGTCCCTCGAAAAATTATCTAGACATGATCAATATTTTAAAGAAAATATTAAGAAAATTTTTTGGGTCGTTACAATCCCCCATACCTCGTGAAAGTTCGTCCTCGAACTTAGAATAGCTCTGGGTACTTGCGTCTCATCTCGTCCTCGCATTCCCAGGTAGCTTCCTCGAACCGTTGACTTTGTCATAGGACCTTGACTAAGGGTACCTCCTTGTTCCTTAGCTTTTTGTCTAGTAGTTATGCAACTCTTAGATCAAAATTTCTACATCTTTACGATTTCTAAGTACTATACTAACTGCTTCTACTCTTCGTGATATCATATCATTTTATTCGTTTTGCTACATCTCTATATTTAGGTGCTTCTAATGCATAACTATGATTTCATCTCAAACATCTTTTTTTTTCCATACACGTTATAGCAAATCTTAGTAGCTTGACAACAATCTACATGGATTCTCTTGCCATTTGTTTTTTTTTCTCTCTCTCTAGCTCTACTTGTTTATCACTGTTTCTATTACTTATTGTCATAATTTTGTCTACTATTAAGCTGCACACGGAAGAACATAATTTAACGTATTCCTGGTCAATTTCATTTGCTACTTCAAACAAGACTCTAACTTTCACTTACTATGCACAAGTTTATCATCTATGCACCAACTTATTACTCCGAAGCTCTTCTCAATTAGCACTAATTTCAATGGCTCTGCTCCTCACATACATCTTTTATCTGTATTAAACTAAACAGAAATTGCAATTATCATTATATGATTCTCTTTCATTACATTCAGTATCATACTTCAAATCTACTCCTTGACAACATAATTACAACTTTATATAAGCTTAACTCTTTCTCCTTCCTACTCGAATCTCGTTACCCCATTTCCCGAGAATTATTCTTACTTTATTAATCTTAGTTCTTTTATTATCTATTTTAATAGTATATTCGTTTTTATGTAACATAACTTCTCAGAGTACATAAACTCATATATCGCTTATCATATTACTTCCTATTCTAGTTATTTGAGCTACTTACTTTGGTTTAACTAACTAACCTATACTACATACAGTCTCTATTAATTATACTATAATTTCTCAATTAAATTCATAAAATACTATATTTAAACCCATTACCAGATAACTAGTCTTTGACTAATAATCTATGCTAACCTAAAAGCTAACTCGAAACACTTGTATCCGAGATTTTACTATTTAGTTTAAACTAAATATAACATGCTAATCTATGTACTTTTTATCAACCTAACACCATAAACAAACCTTTGTTTTTTTAGAATATTATGCGCTAAGCTGTATTTTTTTTTTGCTACTACATTTACTCTACTATTTTTATGTCATCATGAAAAATAACTACTCACTTCAGTTAATTCATCATCTAATAATATAATGGACATCAAATCTACCTACTCTACTTTGTTTTCTCACATCTATCTATTTCCAGCCAAGTGACTTACATACACTAACTACTTTTATCTATCAGACCTCGCTCTTATCCAAATCTAATCTACCAGACAATTTAACTCAACCTAAAAGACAACATCTCTTCTTCTCAATCCATGTTAACAATTCTCTTACTACACAGTAATTCCTATTTATTTATCAAGTCATTCCTTTCCGCTCAGAGTTTTCCATCAAGCAGTCAAAATTTAAAAATTCGATGACATTACTCATTTCTACTTTAACTATCGTCTCCTTTTTTTTCTTCCATTTACATGTAAACTATACTTTTCTCTGCTCTTTCCATATCTACTCTAACTACCACACAATCTATCAAGTGATAAATAATATTATCTAGTACCTAATATAACTCTTCTATATCAATCGTTCTCTTCTCTTTATTAGTACTCTGTCTTTTTGCTCTTCTAGATACTCACCGCTTCTTACTACCACTTCATAGTTGTTCATCATCCACATATTAAATACGGTATTCTCTCGCAATTATAAGACAAATCTCAAATTCTTTCCTCTTATAGTTTTAGTCTTGGTAGTCTCATTAATTCTGTTACTCTAGCTTCTAGCCATGCTTTTCTTCATAAAAGACAAGTATGGATAATATAAGTTATTGTTATTCCTACCCCCATATTAAATTCTGAATTATTTGATTTCTATAAATAATAAGAAAATATCATTCATATTCACATATCTTGCAAGCACTTTCTATCATCTATCATAAGGTATCATTCCTACTTGCATATTCTAGCATCATAACATATCATCCATACTTGCATATCCTAGAATCATACAATATCATCTACACTTATTTATTCTTGAATCATAAAAGAACATCATAAAAGAACATAAGGTATACATAGAGGTACTTATTCGGAAACGGCAGGAAGGAGGCTTGATGTGTGTGTAGTGAGATGGCAACCGCTCTGATACCAACCTGTAACGCCCGCCCATTTACAGCCTTACGGCGGCGCTACGTGACATACATATACGCATAAGGACTTCTTAATGCAGCGGAATAATTTTAAAACTTTATCCACATGTGTTTAAACCATGCACTTATAACTTAAATCATGTTAACACATTCTTAGCTATCATTCTTAAACATAGTGACATGGTAAACTTAGCATTCATTCTTAATCATATAGCATCATTCTTAACATGTTTGCATGGTCATCATGTAAAGAGAAAAAGACATAGGATCTATTCTTTTCTTTTGCTAAGTCAATGCCACACACACACACTTGCCCCTCCTTCTGCTTCCCTTAATAACCTCTCGCTTGATCTGCGGTATAAGAACATAAGACTATAAGCACATAGGCTTAGTAAGACCCTTTCCTACTCACTAAAAATCATACGTCATATCATGCATAAACATATAAACATTCATCATAGCATAATCCTGAACATAAAACATAAGCTTGCTCTTAACGTAAAACATGGACATAACTTAATTATCATTTCATAATCCTTAACATGAACATAAGCATAAACATAC
Source organism: Boesenbergia rotunda (assembly GCA_024364735.1). Lineage (NCBI taxonomy): Eukaryota > Viridiplantae > Streptophyta > Magnoliopsida > Zingiberales > Zingiberaceae > Boesenbergia > Boesenbergia rotunda. The sequence goes on from JAGFNQ010001561.1 coordinate 94,289, forward strand.
TTATCATGGCATATTCCTTAACATGAACATAAGCATAAACATTCCTATCATGGCATATTTCTTAACATGAACATAAGCATAAACATTCTTATCATGGCATACTTCTTAACATGAACATTAGCATAAACATTCTTATCATGACATATTTCTTAACATGAACATAAGCATAAACCTTCTTATCATGAACATCTACACAATCATGGCATCATCGTTGTAGCATAAACATAAATAAAATCATGACATCAGAATTTAGCATGAACATAGATATCATCATGGCATCATAGTCTAGCATGAACATAAATAAAATCATGGCATGATAATTTGGCATGAACATAGATAAAATCATGGAATCATAATTTAGCATGAACATAGATAAAATCATGGCATCATAATTTAGCATGAACATAAATAAAATCATGGCATCATAATTTAGCATGAACATAAATGAAATCATGGCATCATAATTTAGCATGAACATAAATAAAATCATGGCATCATAATTTAGCATGAACATAAGTAAAATCATTTGCTTAAACATACTTTGCATTATCATACTTTGCATAACATACTTCGCATAAACATGCTTTGCATAAACTTACTTGGCACAAACATACTTATCATAAACATAATGCATAACATGGATGGATGCATGGGGCAAATGCATATACCGTAAGGATGCTTAGTTTTTAAATCATACTTTTAAATACTTAAACATAATCATAACATTCATTGGGGCCCTGGCTTGTACCACATTCATACATCATATGCGCGCATCCCTAAGTAAATACGAGGTATCTAATCTCGACCTACTAGGGTAAGGACAGCTTCATCGGTAGTCCCGAACCGTAAGGACAGCTTCATCGGTAGTCCCGAACCGTGGACAGCTTCATCGGTAGTCCAGAACCATGGACCTTATTCAGGTCCGGTACAAGCCCATTGTTAAAATAAAATACTTTCACATGGTTCTTCATTCATAAAACATTCATAGCATAATCATTCATTCTTAATGCTTAACATCATCATTATGCCTTGAAGGCATGAATCTTATCTTCATTCATCATTTTCATTCCATATCATCATTAGGCCTCGAAGGCATGGACTTTAACTTCATTCATCATTTTCATCCATAACATGACATGCATACATATCATTCATAAATCATACATATCATTCATAGATCATGGCATACATACATATCATTCCTATCTCATGGCATACCTACATAATTAGTATCTTAATTCATAAAAACATACATGGTCATGATACATAGGAAAACATGCCTAGATCCTTTCATACCTGATACATTTCCTTAGGTTCATGGCACATGATCTAAACATTTATGAATCATCATAACAAATAACCTAACATACAAGTCATGACCCATAAGCTAGGGTTTTCATTGGCATAAAGATTCTTCCAACATACTTAAACATATACATACATCATAGTACCCTATAAACATGCATCCTTGTGGTCATAACCCACTCCAAACCCTTGGTTATGGCCTTGGCCGAAACCCTAAGGAACCCTAAAGGACAATAAGTCCATGAGAAATTCACATAGGTCATGATTACATTCCATACCATACATACTATGCCATAGAAAACCATTTGATCCCTTATTTGGATTTAACTCCAAGTCCTATCCCTAACTCATGAGTTGGCCGAAACTCAAAGAGGATCACAAGCCCATGAAAAATTCATAAAATGCCCAAGTCACATCTATTACCTTACATATAATAACATGGAAGTCATTTGAACCCTTGCTTGGAGTTAAACCTAACTTCTTTGCCCTAAAACTCCTCTTGGCCGAAAGTTATAAGGGCCCTAAACCATGTAAAACTTTCACATAAACCCCTATCAACACCTTTTACAACATGAGAAACCATAAGAAACATCATTTGAGAGTTAGATCCAAACCCAACCATAGAAACCTATGGTGACCGAAAGTTACAAGGGCCCTAACTTTGGTTTTCTCCACATATAGTCCAAATAAAACATTGCATCATGAAAATAACTCGGAAACTATTATACCACAGGTGAGGGAGTCTTACCTTGGTTTACCTTCATTTTAGACCTTAGATGGGGAGGAGGATGAAGACCTTGTTGTCTCTTGACCACCCCTAGCCTTTGCAACCTTGTAAAAACCTTGGATCTTGGAAGAGAGACCCTCTTGTGAAGCTTTTCCAAAAGGGAAACCTCTCCTTGAGGTTTCGTCTAAGATGAGGAAGGAAGAGGGAGAGGGAAGGACTTGGTGGAAGAAGCAAAGTAACCCCCCATGCCACCTCTTTATACCTCATTAAGGAGGCAAGTGAAGAGTCATGGTGTCTCTTCCCTTCATGACTCTTCATTTTCCCCTAAGCCTTAACCAAAATCCACTTCATCTACTACTAGCACTCCCTTGCTAGGTGAATTGGTTAGTGCATGCATGGTTGTAGACTAGGTCCAAGGTTCAATCCTTGGTGCATTCACTTTTTTTTTATTTTCTTTTTATTTCATTTTTTTCTTATTTTTGAAAATTCCCTAAAATTCACCCATAATCATGCTAAAATTCCTAATTACAATTCTTTTATATTTATAGTAAATTCTACCTAATTAAAACCCATTTTTGGAGCCCATATAAGGCCCATTAGTACTTAACTTCTCAATTTAAATAGGAAAATCATGCTAAAACTCACCCATAATCCTACTAATATTCCTAATTAAAATCCATTTATATTTATATTAAATTTTGCCTAAAATCTACCGATAATTATGGTACTAGAAAACCCATATAAGGCCCATTAGTACTTAGTTTCTCAATTTAAATGAGAAAATCATGGATTTCTAGGCTAAGGTTCGTACTAATATCTCTAGGTCCCTCGGAAAATTATCTAGACATAATCAATATTTTAAAGAAAATATTAAAAAAAAATTTCTGGGTCGTTACAGTTGGATTGATTCTTCAATTCCTTGTAATAGTTCCGGGCAAGCCGGACCAGCTTGGGTCGATCTCCTTCGCTGACTTATGAGTCTGAATCTAAATCAGACTCGGGCTCAGGTTGAGGCTTCTTCTTCGTTGTCTTTCCAGTTTTACCTGCAATAAAGGCAATGCCTTTCTCGGCCAGTGTGCAGTTAGTCTGCTCATGTAATTCAAGCTCGGAAAATAGTTTATCTAATTTAATTTTGGACAAATCCCTTGAAACTTTGTACGCATCTACCATAGATGCCCACAAGGTGTTTCTTGGGAAGGCGTTAAGGGTATACCTGATCAGATCATGATTTTCTACCTTGTGACCGATGGTGTGTAGACCGTTCATCAGCTACTAAATTCTGGCATGGAGCTGAGCTGCAGATTCGTTGTCGTTCATCTAGATAGTATACAGCTTGTTCAGAAGTAGGTCCCTCTTGGTGATTCAGGTGTCGGAGGTTCCTTCGTGTAATTCAATCAGCTTACCCCAGAGTTCTTTTGCGTTGTTGAATGGACCCACCCGGTTCAGCTCCTCTTTAGTTAGGCCACATTGGAGCGTTTGGGCCGCTTTGGCATCAGCTTCAATTTTCTTTTTGAGTGAAGCATCCCAATCAGTGTAAGATTGTTGTACTCCGTCAGCATTCTTCGGTATTTCCAGTCCGGACTGGATTATTATCCACATGTCCACCTGAGTTTTTAGGTGGACCTCCATCCTGCTCTTCCAGTAGGAGAAGTCCTCTCCACTGAAGAGCGGTGGTCTTGCGGTACTGAAGCCTTCTTGCATGACCATTAAGTATTTACTGAAAAAGATAGAGAAAAGGAAAAAATGACCCAAGACTTGGTCTTGGATTAGCAGTGTGGGACAAAAAAATAATTATCGGGTGGTGTTGCACCGGTCTCGATTAACGATAAAATTTCGAAGAAAAAAAAATTAAAACAATTCGAAGAAAATCCGAAAAATTCTCAAATTGGTGGTTGCACCAAATTTGAGCTTCCCCGCTCTGATACCACTTGTTGGATCAAGAAGAACGATAGAGGGGGGGGGGGTGAATATCGTAAAACATTTTCAGATTCGTAAAGAGAATAAGCAGTGGAAAATAGAGAAACACACACGCGAACTCAAGCGATTTTACTTGGTTCAGAGTCGCGGTCGGCACCTACTCCAAGGCCCACGGTCGTTGACCATTTACTGCGGGCAATTCTATAAGTACGCAAATGTTTACAGAGAAATTTTATAGTTGTAGTAAGTAAACAGAAAATTAAGCTCTTTCGTTACCGACGCCCGGTGTGGATTGTACGTCGGAGAAGAGGGTCATCATCGGTGCTTCAATTTCGAGATGAGAGGTTTCTGGAGCAGAGTGCTTGAGTAGAAGAGTGTATTGGAGTTGGAAAGTTGTGTTCAGAAGCCTTGGGGGTCGAGCCCCTTATATAGTGCACCTGGGGGCGCCCGGGACGTTGGGTGCGCCCTCCATGTGTCACACGATCCGACAAACTCTCGGTCAGCCTTTATCCCTCCAGGATCAGGCTCGAAGTTTAATGGGGGCGCCAGGGAAGCAGGGGGCGCCCGGGTTGACTCAATCAGCTGGCTTCTCGGCTGGATAAACTCTATCCGCTTCGTTGGCTTGAGCCCAGGGCGCCCAAGGCATCCGGGGCGCCCGGGAGCACGGGGGCGCCCGGGAGCATGGGGGCGCCCGGGAGCTTGGGGACGCCCCGCCCAGTGAGCTTCCGAAGCGTTACTTGCTCAGCTTGTCTTGCCTTCACCTTGGGGGCCCCCGAGACCTCGGGGGCACCCTGCCCAGCTGCTGCCCCTCTCCTTTGGGGCGTTCTGAGCTGCAGAAACTCGTTCCTTCGGTCCTGCATCCAGGGTTAGTGCCACATAAAACAAAGCAAGAATGTTAGTGAGTTTTACAGTCGTAGCTGTCTTGGTTCTGACTTTGGGTCTCCCAAATGGAGCCCTACGCCGAGCCGACGCCTACTGTTCCCTCGACGAGGAACGCATCCTCACCTACTCCTCTTAGGAGAGTTTACCTTTTGCCAATCGGCTCCTCCGGTTGGACTTTTGCCCGATGCACCTGACCAGGTCTTCGTGCCCACCTTCCGAGCAGGTCTTTGGTGCCCAGCACCTTGCCAGGGCTTCGTGCCCACCTTCCGAGCAGGTCTTCGGTGCTCAGCTACTAGCCAGGGCTTCGTGCCCAGTCCTCGACTTGGACTTCGTGCCTAGTGTACCTAGGGCTTCTTTTCCTGTACACTTAGTGAACATGTTAGATCAACATAACATCTTAACTTTTGAACCCTTTGCCATTATCAAAATCCAGGTTCGACTTAGGTGCTACCTGCACCAACAGACTTGACATCCATTTGGTATAATTTAAATCTTTTATAGGCTTCAAAGGCTAGTAGCATCCTAATTAACTCAAGTCTAGCTACAGGAGCATAGGTTTCATCATAATCTAATCCCTCAACATGAATAAATCCTTTAGTCACGAAGCAGGATTTATTTCTTACAGTCTCACCTTGGTTGTTCAATTTATTCCTAAATATCCACTTAGTGTCTGTTATTGGTTTACCTTCTGGTTTAGGCACTAAGTCCCAGGCTTGGTTTCTTTCAAACTGTGCTAATTCCTCTTGCATAGCTATGATCCTGTCCCGGTCAGGTAAGGCCTCTTCTATAGCTTTTGGTTCTATCTTCGAAATTAGTGCAACTTGACTTAGGTTTCTATAGGAGGACCTTGTTTTAACCCCTAAGGTTGGATCACCCATAATTTGGTCAGTTGGGTGATTTAGTCTAGGTTTCATAGATTTCCTAGAACTTGGTTCAGCCTCAGGTCCAGCTGGTAGGTTTTGGGTTGGAACAGGTTCAACAGTTTGAATTGGTTCGGTTATTGGTTCAATTGTTGATTCAATTTCGTCTTGATCATGATTAGAAGAAGGTGGTTTTGACGAATTGATTAACTTACTTGAGTTGGGTTTTGTTATGATTTCTTCGTCAAATATAACATTCGTGGTTTCTTCAATTCTAAGGGTATTTTTGTTATAGACCCTATATGCCCAACTTGTGGTTGAGTATCCTACAAAATTCCTGGGGTTGATTTAGATTGAAATTTTCCTATATAATCTTTTGTATTTAGAATGTGTACCTTACACCCAAATACTCTTAGATAATATAAGTTGGATATTCTTTGGTAATATATTTCATAAGGTGTTTTATTGTGTCTTTTATTTATTAGTACCCTATTTTGAATATAGCTTGCGATGTTTATTACTTATGCCTAGAATTGATTGGTTAAACTATATTCATTTAGCATGGTCCTAGCGGCTTCTTGAAGGGTTCTATTTTTTCTTTCAACTATCCCATTTTGTTGGGGGTTCTTGGGCAGGAAAATTCTTGAATATAGCCATATATCTTGCATAAATCGTTAAACTTTTGGTTTTCAAATTCTCCCCCATGTTGGCTTCTTATTCTATTAATTTGGGTATCTTTTTGATTTTCTATCATTTTACATAAGTTGTTAAATGATTCAAATGCTTCATCATTAGTTTTTAAAACCCTAACCTAGGTAAATCTAGAGTAATCATCAATAATTACTAAGCAGTATCGATTTCCGCTTAGTGACTTGGCTCCATGAGAATCAAATAGGTCTAGGTGTAGGAGCTCAAATGTGGCTTGTGTTGATGCGGTCTGACCCTGATTGTTATTTTGGTGTTGACACCGATTTTAGTTAGGTTGATGATTATGATTATGATTATGATTAAGTCCTGATCGGGGATTAGGCACGGTGTTGAAAAGTCCTAACCTGGAGGGTTAGGTGTGAGAAAATCCTAGCTTGGAGGGCTAGGTGTGAAAAGTCCTAACCTGGAGGGTTAGGTGTGGAAAAATCATAGCTTAGAGGGCTAGGTGTGAAAAGTCCTAACCTGGAGGGTTAGGTGTGAGAAAATCCTAGCTTGGAGGGCTAGGTGTGAAAAGTCCTAACCTGGAGGGTTAGGTGTGGAAAAATCCTAGTTTGGAGGGCTAGGTGTGAGAAGTCCTAACCTGGAGGGTTAGGTGTGAAAAAGTCCTAGCTTGGAGGGCTAGGTTGATGAAATCCTGGCTTGGAGGGCCAGGTCCTAGCTTGGAGGGCTAGGTTGGATGAAATCCTAGCTTGGAGGGCTAGGTTGGATGAAATCCTAGCATGGAGGGCTAGGTTGGAATCCCTGGATCGGTCTGGTGACCGATCAGGGAAGTTGGCACGGTGCTCCTTTATGGATCGGTCTGGTGACCGATCCAGCGATGACTGATCGGACTAGTGATCGATCTGGGAGCACACAGTGAGGTTGGGAACCTACTGCTCGGCTCTTGATCGGTCTGGTGACCGATCAGGGAGAATGCAGTTCGCTCACTGCTCTGCTCCTGATCGGTCTGGTGACCGATCAGGGAGCATACAGTGGGTTTTGGTTCTCCTTACTACTTGGCTCCTGATCGGTCTGGTGATCGATCTGGAACACAGTTCGGATCGTTCTGGTGAACATTCAAGTGTCGCGAGTTCCTCACTATGACCGATCAGGACGGAGCCTGATCGGTCTGAGCATGCCCTGATCGGTCTAGTGACCGATCAGGAGGGTTGGACTGTGAAGCTAAGAAATCACCCTGCAAAGGGGTGGATCGGACTGGTGACCAATCCACAACATGGGATTGGTCTGGTGATCGGTCCCAGAGAAATCGCGATTTCTGATTGAGCGTTGGGGACCGATCAGGATGGAGCCTGATCAGTCTGAACCCATCCTGATCGGTCTGGTGACTGATCAGGAGGCTCTCTGATCGGTCCGGTGACCGATCACTTAAATTCAAAATGCACTGTCAGACGCTCTGATCGCGTCTGAACACATCTGATTTCTCTACGCTTAATCTCTGATACTTGATTCACTACTGATTTGCTATGCTAATGCTCTGATTAAGTTGCAGGTGACAGGAATGGATTCAAACACTCAAGGAGGGTCAATGGGAGTCTTTCCTTGGAGCAGGTTTGTCCGTTTTCCATCTCAGGTTGCAACAGACGCTGGCGTTGGCTGGAGCTGCTGACTGGGGCTGGTCTGAGTGAAGCTCAGGGAGTCCAGAAGAGCTCAGTAGTAGCTGGCTATTGCAGGTGAGCAGCTGGAGGTTGCAGTGAGGTGGTGACCTGGTGATCGGTGAGCTGAGACTTAAGGGCTTTGTGGCGAACAAGTCTCAGTAACGTTACAGCTTGTGTTCTTGCGACATCTTGTGTTTTGCTCTTGCGACAACTCTATTCCATCATCTTGAGCAAGCGACTGTGATCTCTCAAGCAACCTCTATTACTTGAGCATTTGGAAGAAGAACCAGGAAGCTTGGCGAGTCCATCAGCAAGAAGACACGAAGAAGGGAGTTCTTGCGTGAGATCTGCGCTGGGTGGGGCTTGGTGAGAAGTTTACTTGGGTTCTTGCTGTCCTAAGTGCTCTGTAAGATCTTTCTTGTGTTTCATTGTGCTTAAAACTTTATCTCTGTTGAAACGCTGTGGAGAGGTTACTCCACCGAGTAGGAGGTTGCTTACTATCCGGATTTTCTGGGGCTTGATCTGCCGACGATCAAGGGATCGCCCACCTTAAGGGCATGCCAAGGAGTAGGGGCAAGTTATCCCCGAACCTTGTAAATCCTCTTGTTAGCGTTCTTGTGTTTGTTCTTAGCTAAGGGCTTAAATTCTACAACTCTATTTTTCCCTTGCTTCCGCTGTGCTACTAACCCTTGAGGTGCAGAAAATTCAAAAGTGCTAAGTTTCGGTGTCTGACTACATTCACCCCCCTCTAGCCATCCATGTTCCAACAAGTGGTATCAGATCTTGGGGCTCTGTACAAGCGGATTAACAACCGAGAGTCAACTACAATGGCTTTGAGAGAAGGTTTTTCCACCACCCGACCTCCCTTCTTCGATGGAGCAGATTTTTAATATTGGAGATTGAAGATGGAGTACTTACTACCTAAAGATGGATATCAACACTTGGTTTGCTGTGAAAGAGGGTTTTACCCCTCCAAAGGATGATGAAGGCAAAAAATTAGAATCGTGGCGTTGGTCGGCTGAACAAACCCGGAAGAGTGAAGCCGACGCGAAGGCGGTGGTGACCCTACAATGTGGCATGAACAAAGACCAATTCATCAAGGTTGATCCATTTACAAGTGCAAAAGATTTGTGGAACAAGCTCATCGAACTCCACGAGGGTACCCGAGACTCAAGAATTGCCAAGAGGGATTTGTTCCTCAACCAACTCCAAAACCTCTCCATGAAGGAGAATGAAACCGTAAGTGAGCTACATGATAAGTTCAAGGAAGTCCTCAATGGTCTCCATTCTATTGATGAAAAGGTTGAGAATCGCGACCTTGTAAGGTATGTGTTAAAAGCCTTTCCAAGGAATGCTTTGTGGTCATCCATGGTGCATGCCTACAAAGTTTCCAAGGACTTATCAATTGTCAAATTAGATGATTTGTTTTGTGAAATGGAATTGCATGAAATGGCTAACAAAGGCCCCAAGGAGAAGGGGATTGCCTTAGTTGCAAGAGAAAAGACTAAGAAGAAGAAGAAGGAGGAGGAGGAGGAGAAGGAAGTCTCTTTATCTTCATCCTCTTCCGAATCCGAATACGAGTCCGAGGAAGATGGCAGCGGGTCTTCTTCCTCTGAAATGACAAATTTTGTTCGAAAGATGATGAGGAAGGGTCGACGCTTCAAGGGTAAAGGTAACTCTAGTGAAGTTAAGCTTGATAAATCTAACATTACTTGCTATGAGTGTAGCAAGAAACAACACTTCAAGAAGGACTGCCCAAAGCTCAAGAAGAAGGAGGATAAATACAAGAAGAAGAAGAAGGCCTTGAAGGTCACTTGGGATGAATCCTCCTCAAGTTCATCCGATGAAGAGAAGGAGGAGAAGAGTATACGGCATGTGACACTCATGGCACTTGAAGGAGAAGAGAGCAATGATGAATCCTCTGACTCCTCAAACGCGGCTTCATCATCTTCGGATGATGAAGATGTAATCACTCCCGAACTTGACAAATGCTATAGAGTTATTGCATGCTTAACCAATATGTTGAAAAAGTCAAAAATTAAGGTTAAATCATTGCAATTAGAAGTTGAACAATTGAAATCCTCTAGGAATGAGGATGTAGATGATTTGCATGTGGAGATGCTAGAGGATGAAAATAAATCATTGAAGAGTGAAGTTGGGAACTCAAGAGTGTTCTTGAGAAGTTCTCAACAAGCTCAAAGACCTTAGACATGATCTTGAAGGCCCAAAGGGCAGTCTACAATAGGGTCGGTATTGGTTACTGACCCAAAGAACCATCATTTGTGTCCTTAATGTCTAGGACTGATGTTAGACAATCTAAGACACCTAGGGCTCAAAGGAAAGTAGTCAAGGCATGGGTGCCTAAGTCTTGCTTAGTAGGTGCTTTAGGTCCTAAGGTTTGGGTACCTAAAACTTCTATTTTTCGAATTGTGTAGGTTGTGATTGAGGGGGAGCATCTATCAACTTGGTTCGTTGATAGTGGGTGCTCCAAACACATGACCGGTGATAAATCATTGTTTACTACACTTCAAAGAAAAAGTAGAGGTAATATTTCATTTGGTAACAATGGTAGTCTTAAGGTCATAGGAATAGGAGACATTCAAATATCTGAATGTCTTAGGATAAAGAATGGCGTTCTAGTCAAGGGGATGACATTTAATCTCCTAAGTGTCAATCAATTGTGTGATGCGGGTTACACAATTGATTTTCAATCAAGTCAATGTCTAGTTAGACAACATGACAATTTTGACACGGTACTAGTAGGAACAAGAGTAGATAACATTTACCAAGTTTCCTTTAAAAGTGCTACTAATGCTTTTGCTAAGTGTCTCATGTCAAGAGAAGATGAGTCCACCCTTTGGCACCGGAGACTAGCACACGTGAACATGAAGAATATCCTGAAGTTGGCCAACAAGGGATTAGTTCGTGGCTTACCAAGCATTAAGTATGAAAGGGAAAAACTTTGTGATGCATGTCAAATGGGTAAGCAAACAAAATCTGCATATAAAGGTAAAAGCACTGTAAGTACTTCTACCGCATTAGATTTACTTCATATGGACTTGTTTGATTGTAGCACTATCATATCTTTGAATGGAAGTAGATATTGTTTTGTTATCATTGATGATTTTACTAGATATACATGGATTTATTTTCTAAAATATAAGGACCAAACCTTAGATGTTTTCATTTCTTTTTGTAGAAGAGTTGAAAATGAGAAATCATCAACTATTAAGACAATAAGGAGTGATCATGGAGGTGAATTTCAAAACCAACGGTTTTTAGAGTTTTGTCAAGATAGAGGGTATAAACACGAGTTCTCTACTCCTAGAACACCACAACAAAATGATGTTGTAGAGAGGAAGAACCGGGTCTTACAAGAGGATGCGTGAAGCATGCTTAATGAGTACTCACTACCGAGCTACTTGTGGGCTGAAGTTGTAAACACAGCTTGCTACGTGCAAAACCGAGTCCTCATACATAGGTTCTTAGGAAAGACTCCCCATAAACTTTGGTTTGGAAAATCACCTACGGTTAAACATCTTAGGGTGTTTGGTTGTAAGGTGTTTATCCTAAACACCAAGGACCACCTTGGAAAGTTCACGGCAAAGGCTGATGAAGGGATACTGGTCGGGTACTCCCTTTTTAGCAAAGCCTACCGAGTCTACAACAAGAAGTCTCGATTGGTTGAAGAATCTTCTGATGTTGTCTTTGAAGAAATTCCAAAAGAAAATGATCAATCAGAAAATATTGAAGGAGCTCAATTTGAACTCAGGCAACTGGGTTTGAATGAAAGTCCAAATGTTGATGATAATGGTGATGAGTCTGATGACGGTGAGCCTAGACAACCCATCGATCAGCCGGATCTTGAGGCTGAGCTGGTGTCTAGTGAAACCATTCAAGAAGCACCACCAACACCATGGCAAACTAGGTTAGCCTCTAGTCATCCCCAAGACCAAATTGTTGGAGACATCCATCATGGGGTTAGGACTAGATCATTCTTTCGAAATGAGGCTAATGAAGTTGCCTTAATTTCTGAAATTGAACCTAGAAAAGTTGACGAAGCATTAAATGATCCCGATTGGATCATTGCCATGCAAGATGAACTAGGTCAATTTGAAAGAAGTCAAATATGGGACTTAGTCCCTAGACCCAAGAAGACCACCATTATTGGAACCAAATGGGTCTTCAAAAATAAATTGAACCATAAGGGAGAAATCATAAGAAACAAGGCACGCTTAGTAGCCAAGGGCTACAGTCAAGTTGAAGGCTTTGATTTTGATGAGACCTATGCTCCCGTGGCACGATTAGAGTCCATCCGATTGATGCTTGCATTTGCAGCACATCGTGGTTTCAAGCTATATCAAATGGATGTCAAATCGGCCTTTCTAAATGGTTTAATAAGAGAAGAGGTCTATGTCGAACAACCTCCGGGGTTTGAGAGTACCGAATTCCCAAACCACGTATGCAAGCTCAAGAAGGCGCTTTACGGCCTTAAACAAGCACCTCGAGCTTGGTATGAGCGACTGTCGACATTTTTAATTGAAAAAGATTTTGTTAGAGGCCAAATAGACCCTACACTATTTCTACGTAGAGATGGTGACAATATATTTGTAGCCCAAGTATATGTCGATGACATTATTTGTGGCTCAAACAACAAGGGTTATTTAAATGAATTCATTGGACACATGGAGTATAATGCCCGCTTTTTTTGCTTTTTTTTTTCTTTCGTAAGCGGCGTTACGTTAATATGCTTAGGGCATGTAGACATCATAAGGCAGTGGAATAACTTTAACTTATACATGCCCTGTTATCATTCTTAACTTAATGACATAGGAACCTTAGCATATTAACTTTGAACTTAAGCATCATATCATATCATGTCATACGTAACATCATATCATAAGGTTCCACAGGTCATTATTCAGACATATAAGTAACCAAGGTGAAGTTCTAGCATAAACCATAAACATAAAGTTTCCTGGGCCAAGTCACTACTACACACATGCGTTCTTGCCCTCCTGCTGCTTCCATCATTGTCCCCTTGAATGATCTGCGGTATAAGGAAATAAGACTATAAGCACACAGGCTTAGTAAGACTCTTTCCTACTCACAAAACCATTCATCATTCATCATCTCATAATGAGCACATGAAAACATTAACATACTTGGTGCTCTACTTAGGACATAACATCTTAAATCACTTATTGTATACATAGCATGGCGTGAACATAAACATAGTAGCATTCTAAGCATGGCATAATACTTGGCATGAACATAAACATAGTAGCATTCTAAGCATGGCATAACACTTGGCATGAACATAAACATAGTAGCATTCTAAGCATGGCATAATACTTGGCATGAACATAAACATAGTAACATTCTAAGCATGGCATAATACTTGGCATGAACATAAACATAATGAACATTCTTCCTATCATAACATATGAGCATCTTCTTAACATTATCATGGCATAGATCATTTGTTCTCATGCATATTTCTTAACAAGAAGCGTAAGCATAAAATCTTATCATCATAGCATAATGCATAACATGAATGGAGGCATGAGTGGAATGCATATACATATATGGATGCTTAGTTTAAAATCATACTTTTCATGAACATACTTTTCATAAACATACTTTTTCATAATGAATGCATGGGCAATGCATATATATCATAAGGATGCTTAATCTTTAAAAACATACTTTTCATTTCTTAAACATAATCATCATAACATCATTTGGGGTCCCCGGCTTGTACCACATACATACATCATAGCGCGCATCCCTAGCAAGTCCGAGGTCGCGAGCCCCAACCTACTAGGGTAAGGACAGCATAGTCGATAGTCCCTGAACCGAGGCGTTCTTAAGGTGCCCATCCCTGTTGCACAGCTTCGGTAGTGCCAGAACCGTGGACAGCTTCGGTAGTCCAAAACCGGGGCGTTCTTAAGGTGCCCATCCCTTGGACCCATACTTCGGTCCGGTACAAGCCCATACATAAAGTAAAATACTTTTCATGCTTCATCATTCATAAAACATTCATGGCATCTTCATCATAGCATAACTTGTTACGGCCCGGCCCGTCTACCGGCCCATTTACCGGTCCTCACGACCGTCGTACCGTCGACCATCGACCGTGCCGTTTAGCATATTTATGCCTTAAAGACATAAGCATCATCTTTCATTCATCATACTTGTCATTCATCATTTTCATTCTTAGACATGGCATATGTACACATCATTCATAGAGCATGGCATACATTCATATTATCCTAAAACATGGCATATCATTCATAAACATGGCATATCATTCATAAACATGACATATCATTCATAAACATGGCTTATCATTCGTAAACATGGCATATCATTCATAAACATGGCATATCATTCGTAACATGGCATATCATTCATAAACATGACATATCATGCATAAACATGGCATATCATTCATAAACATGGCATATCCTTCAAAAACATGGCATATCATTCATAACATGACATATCATTCATAAACATGGCATATCATGCATAAACATGGCATATCATTCATAAACATGGCATATCATTAATAAACATGACATATCATTCATAAAACACAAATCACATCTTACCATAGGGCCATTGGGACCCTTACTTGAAATAAATCTTAACTTTTACCCTATTAACCCTTCTTGGCCAAAACTTGTGGAGTCCCAAGGCCATGTGAAAATTCACATAATCACCATCCATCATCCTTATATCATGGCAACACATAAACATATGCTTGAAGTTAAAGACTCAACCCTAACCCTTGGGTCCTTGGGGTTGGCCGAACCATATGGGGCCTCTAGGGTACTCCAAAAATTCCCAAAAATTATACTTAAGCTCTACACATCATAAGGGAACATTAAATAACATTATCATGATGTTTAGCATAATTATAGACCTTTAAAACATGGTGGCCAAAACCCTTAAACTCAGGGTTCTTAGTTTTTGTTTCTTTCATGTTGGCCGAAACCCTAGGGTGTCCTAGGGTACTCCAAAAATTCCCAAAAATTATACTTAACTTCTAAAAATCATAAGGGAACATTAAATAACATTATCATGATTTTTATCATAATTATAGACCTTTAAAACATGGTGTCCAAAACCCTTAAACTCAGGGTTCTTAGTTTTTGTTTCTTTCATGTTGGCCGAAACCCTAGGGTGTCCTAGGGTACTCCAAAAATTCCAAAAAATTATACTTAACTTCTAAAAATCATAAGGGAACATTAAATAACATTATCATGATTTTTAGAATAATTATAGACCTTTAAAACATGGTGTCCGAAACCCTTAAACTCAGGGTTCTTAGTTTTTGTTTCTTTCATGTTTGCCGAAACCCTAGGGTATCCTAGGGTACTCCAAAAATTCCAAAAAATTATAATTAACTTCTAAAAATCATAAGAGAACATTAAATAACATTATACATATTTTTACCATAATTTTAGATCTTAAAAACATGGTGGCCGAAACCCTTAAGCATGAGGGTCTTGGTTTTCTTTCCTTTCAACATCCAATTCAAAAACCAACCACTATATCATACTAAAAATCATAAAAATCATAGGGAACTATTATACCACAGGTGAGGGAGTCTTACCTTGGGGTTTCTAAATTTTTAGACCTTGGATGGAGAGAAGGAAGAAGACTTGATGTCTCTTGACCACACCTAGTCCTTGGATCCTTGTAAGAACTTTAGATCTTGGGAGATGGAGCCTTGGTGGAAACTTTTCCAAGGGGAACTCTTCCTTAGAATTTCGGCTAGAATGAGGAGGGAGGAGGGGAGCAAATGCACTTGATGGTGAAGAGAAGTAACCCCCCAAACCCCCTCTTTATAGCTCCTTTAAAGAGGCAAATGAAGAGTCTCTCCATGACCCTTCATCTCCTTCTACTTCTTAACTAACCTCCACTTCATTTACTCATAAGTATTCCTTGCTAGGTGAGTTGGTTAAAGTATTCATGGTTGTACAAGAGGTCCAAGGTTCAATCCTTAGCCCATGCACCTTTATTTTTATTTTATTTTTCATTTTATTTAAACCTTTTCCTCTAATTTTCGAAAGTTCCCTTTTATTTCAAAAATTCTCCAAAAATCACCCATAATTATGCTAATATTCCTAAATAAAATTCTTTTATATTTATATTAATTTTACCTAATTTATATTAATTTTACCTAATTAATCCCCATTTTTGGAGCCCATTTAAAGCTCATTAGTACCTAATTTCTCCATTAAAATAGAAAAATTAGGCTAAGACTTACCCATAATCATGCTAATATGACTAATTAAATCCTATTTATATTTATACTAATTATTACCGAAATCCACCTATAATCATGGTACTAAAAAGCCCACATAAAGTCCATTAGTACTTAGTTTTCTCAATTTAAATGAGAAAATATGAATTTTCTAGGCCAAAGTTCTCCTTAATATTTCTAGGTCCCTTGGAAAATTATTTAAACATGCTTAATATTTTAAGAAAATATTAAGAGAATTTTCCGGGTCGTTACATGGAGAGTGAATTTGAAATAAGTCTAGTAGGAGAGTTGACTTTCTTCCTTGGACTTGAAATCAAACAAACCCGAGATGAGATCCATGTGCACCAATCAAAGTATACTCAAGAGATGCTTTGAAAATTCAACATGAGTGATTCAAAAGAGTTAACCACTCCCATGGCTACAAACACGAGATTAGACAATGATGAGAGTGGTAAACCTGTTGATTTGACTCAATATCGAAGCATACCTCACAGCCAGTCGACCTGATATACTTTATGCTGTGGGTATGTGCGCTAGGTATCAAGTTTGTGCCAAGGAATCTCACTTGATTGCTGTTAAGAGAATTTTGAGATACCTTAAGGGCACAATTGGAGTTGGTCTTGTTGGATTGAGAGAAACGATAGAGGGGGGGGGTGAATATTGTAAAATGTTCGGATTAATAGGTTAGAGAAATTACGCAGTGGAAATTTAAATCAAACACGCAAACACCAAGTTTTTTACTTGGTTCGGAGTCGCGGTCGGCTCCTACTCTAAGGCCCACGGTCATTGACCGTTTTCTGCGGGCAATTCTATATTTTCGCAAAACTAGTTTACAAGATTGAATTACAAGTATAGTAATGTAAACTTTAAAGAAAGCTCTTCGTTACCGACGTCCAGTGTAGATTGGATTTTTGATGCGGGAGGACGTCGTCGGCGCTTGTATCTCGAGTCGGGAGGTTTTCGGAACCGAGCGCGGGAGCAGAAGAGCGTAGAAGTGTTGAAAGAATTATTGTACGAAGCCTTGGGGTCGAGGGCCTATTTATACCCCCTGGGGGCACCCGGAACGTCGGGGGTGCCCCTCCACATGTCGGCCGATCCGAGTTCCACTCGATCAGCTCTGATCCCTTCAAACTCGGGATCAGATCATGACGGGGGCGCCCGGGACGCTGGGGGCGCCCGGGTTGACCGGGTCAACTCTTATCCCTTGGCTTCGCTGGCTTCTTCTTCGTTGGCTTGCACTGGGGGCGCCCGGGAGCACGGGGGCGCCTCACCCATGAGCTGTCGAAGCCTGCCTTTACTTCATGTGTTTTGTGTTCACCTTGGGGGCGCCCGGGACACTCCGGGCGCCCTGGTCAGCTGCTGCCTCACTCCTTTGAGGCTCTCTGAGCTGCAGACACTCATTCCTTCGGTCCTGCATCCAGGGTTAGTCCAAAACAACATAAAGCAGTAAGATGTTAGTTTATACAGCCTTAGCTGTCTTGGTTCTGACTTTGGGCCTCCAAAATGGAGCCCTAGGTCGAACCGACGCCTAATATTCCCTCGACGGGGAACGCGTCCTCACCTACTCCTCTCGGGAGAATGTACCTGATGCCAACCAGCTCCTCCGGTTGGACTTTTGCCCAGCTGTCCTTCGCCAGGTGCCTAGCTGTCCTTTGCCAGGTCTTCAGTACCAAGCTGTCCTTCGCCTGGTGCCTAGCAGTCCTTCGCCAGGGCTTCAGTACCAAGCTGTCCTTCGCCTGGTGCCTAGCAGTCCTTCATTAGGTCTTCAAAACCAAGCTGTCCTTCGCCTGGTCCCTAGCAGTCCTTTGCTAGGACTTTAGTACCAAGCTGTCCTTCACCTGGTGCCTAGCAGTCCTTTGCTAGGACTTTGTATCCTGGCATTCCTTCGCCAGGTGCCTAGCAGTCCTTCGCTAGGGCTTTGCCTGCACACTTGAGTAACATGTTAGACAACCATTATACCTTAACTTTTGAACCCTGTTGCCATTATCAAAACACAGGTTTGACTTGGGTGCTTTCTGCACCAACAATCTCCCCCTTTTTGATTTATGGCAACCCTGGTTCAAAAAGTTAAGTTAATCAGAGCATATAAAGTTGAGATTTTGTTTCCTCCCCCTGGAAGGAATCTCCCCCTAGATTTTTCAAATGTTCATGGGTTTTTGAAAATAAATTCTAAGTCTAAGATGTTTTAATTTTGCTTAGAGTAATTTTCAATAGAGACTTTGTCCAAAATAATTTTGGTTGTGCACTATGTAGAAAATTTAAGTTTCAAATACTTAGACAAATTGAAGACTTAAGCTTAAATATCACGAAGGATTTTGAAAACTTAGGTTTGAGTACTAAGGAAAATTTCAAAAATTTAAGTTTAAGTACTCAGAAAGTTATTGAAAACTTAAGTTTAAAATACTTAGAGGGTTTTTGAAAACTTAAGTTTGAGTGCTTAGAGAAATTTTGAACATTTAAGTTTGAGTACTTTGAAAATTTTGAAAATTTCAGTTCAAAGTACTTAGGAAATTTTTTGAATGAAAACTTTAGTTCAAAGTACTTAGGAAAAAAAATTTTGTTTTAAGTACTTAGGAAAATTTGAAAAATTAAGTTTTAAGTACTTAGGAAAATTTGAAAAATTAAGTTATAAGTACTTAGGAAAATTTGAAAAATTAAGTTTTAAGTACTTAGAAAACTTTAAAAAATTTTGTTTTAAGTACTTAGGAAAATTTGAAAAATTAAGTTTTAAGTACTTAGGAAAATTTTAAATACTTAAAAAACTTAGTACTTTTTGAATAAAGGATAGAGTTTGAAGTTTTGGATTTTTTTAAAAAAATTTAAACTCTTTTCCTTTCTTATCTCTCCCCCTTTGCCATATATCAAAAACAAATAACTATAGCAAAAACAGGATAAATAAATTGCATAAGAAATAATAAATTGTTAAGTTGCTGTACTGAGCCAATTCAGGATATGAACTAAACCAAATCAGTTTCAATTTTCTCTTTTAGGGTCCTGTCTAACCCAATTAGCTATTTACTAACTGTTATAAACAGTAGTTTTCGCTAGGGTTAGTCAAGTTAAGTGTTCTGTTCAAGTTAGATTTTCTAACCTTGACACTTAACTTGATTACTGTGTAAGTTGTATTTAGTGCCCCAATTACTGCAGATGCACTGACTTAAAGCATCTTGAATTAACGCAAAGATCGAAGCATCTCAACCCATTCTACGTTATCAATCAAAAGTACCCTAAGGTGCTTGTGAGATGCTGGCTTCTAAATCTATAGGTGCATGCATTTCTAGGGTTAGGACCTAGGCTAAATCCATTTGCGAAAAAGCCCTAGTTTTGAAGGGGGTAGTTTTTAAAATAAAACTAAGTTGAAAACTTTATTTTAAAACTTTTCAAAACTGAATAAAAGCTGATTTTAAAAGCATTTAAACACTGCTTTAAAACTGATTTTAAGTAAGAAACCCAATAGTAGACTAAACCTATTATACCAAGCATAGTAAAGATCAGATACTCAAGTCAAATAAGTGGTCAAACAAAATAGGTTAACCGGTCAAACAGAGGTCCAGTAGAGTCAATCATGAGTCAAGTTTTAGTTACTTAGTACAATGCTGAAATAGTCTAACTATGAAGAAGGGCCAGGGTGGTCAGATGAGCTAGGCTGCCATGATCGAAATAGTGCCATCATCTCGTGATACTGTGCGTCTCTGGCCTCCCTCTCAGCTCTAAGGGCACTCATATAGTCAGTGTAATAGCCTATATTTGTTTCCATATCTTCAACATGGTTTGCTCCTGCTTCCTCTCGGAGGCTCTGGACCTGTGTCTCCAGCCGTGTCACTCTCTCGTAGAGTGTCGGTGGAGGGGGCTCGTCTATGTGTGCTCGGGCCTCTGCTGCCAGATCTGCAACGTCAACGTCTACCTCCTCGTCTGAGTCGATCTGAGCTCCGGCGCGCTGTCGTCTCCAAGTCAAAACCCCGGTGGCCGATACATCTATACCAGCTAAAGAGAAGTTCCTAAACCCTATCTCGTCAAAATCGGTCATCGCGGATATTTCACCTACGGTAATGTCACGACCGTGGTGTTGAAGGATGGAGGTGATGATGTGGCAGAAGGGGGTGCGTACCCGACCCTGAGTCGTGACACTGGAGGCATGTAAAATAGCGTGGAACATGTGAAGGCCAATGTCAAAGTCTAAATGATGGATCAGGGCATACAGAAGGAAGGCATGAACAGGTCGCATAGTCGCGACATCCCTAGTGGATAGTGGTAATATGCAGCGGACCAGGACTCTGTACAGGGCGTAGTCTTGGACCTGAAGGTCAACGGACTGAAATCGTCTAGCTACGGGGAGTCTAGCTTCCCTATAGAAATAGGAGTGGATAGTGTCTAGAGTAATGTGGGAGTAGGGAGCATCAAATGGAGGATCCCTAGGTGGATAGCAACAAAAGGTGGACTTGGAGGGTCGTAGTCCAAGAAATCGATTTAGTAAAATAGGAGTGATCGACAAGGGTATCCCTTGAACAGTGGTGACAATCATGAGATCGTTCTGTCTAACTATGTTATTATAGAATTCGGCACATAAAGATATATTAATCGAATGAGTGCAGAATACTAGATTATCTAGTTGATAAAAGTTTATAACATTCATGGCTAGAGGACATGATTGGGTGAAGAAGTGTCTATTGAGATAGCTAGTTTTGATAGGCTTGTAGGTTGTTCGAGCAAACTTATTACAAAGTTCTAGAGTCGGGAACCTAGGGTCGGGACTCGGTTAGGTACCGGGGTTCGCTTGGTTTGTTCGGCGTTTTCTAAGTTAAGAAACATGCACTTATAAGAAAGGAATTAAGAAAATAATTCTAAATGCATAAAAGAAATCATACCAGGGAGGCATGGTTGAGATTGAGGAAGCACAAGTGTCACTTGATCTCCTTGGAAGGAAGGAAGTGAGGAAGGAGGATGGTTTTTGGTGTGGGAAGAACAAGGGGTTCGGATGCCCTTTTATAGGCAGGTCATTGGGGGAGCCCGGGACAGTGGTCTCTGCCTTTGGCAGTGACTAGGGCTGTTGGGGGCGCTCGCAGTGGCCCGGGTGCCCCGGTCAGGGTGATTTTGCAGCTTTTGCTGCTTTGACTGATATAGGGGCGCCCGCGTGGTTCCGGGCGCCCTGGTCAAGGGTCAGAGGTAGCTTTTTGCTTTGAGAGAAGATAAAGGCATGGGGGGGGCGCCCGAGGAGTCACGGGCGCCCGAGGTGTGTAGGAAGTGACAAATTTGATGTCTTGTCATTGTTTGACCATGGTTTAGTTGGTTTGACCATGGTTTTACATGATTTGACTGCTTTGACTATGGTTTGACTGCTTTGACCATGGTTTGACTATGTTGACCATGGTTTGATCACGTTGACCATGGTTTGATTGCGTTGACCATGGTTTGACTACATTCTGAACTATAGGATTAAACCACAATATAGGTATTAAAGGAATTACAATTGAGTTTAATTTTACTGTCTCACCCAATAGGGTTTTCAATCACGTTAGCCTTACAGGTTTTGTGAGACAGGTTCTGATAAGTAAAATCATTTTGAAAAATTATTTTGAAAACCTTAAATTAATTTTTGAAAACAATTGAATTTATTTTGAAACGAATGTTTAAATCTACAAGTAACTGAAAATTTGTGTTAGATTTGAATTTGACAAAGAATAATTTGAATTTGAATTTCAAAAATTGGCTTCTAGGTCTTGGCGAGGCACTAGGCCTTCTTTGGCCGTAGCCTTATTGGATCATCAACCCTTTCCTTGACAAAGCCTTTTAATGAAATTTCATTTTCAAAATTAATCTTTGAAAAATTCTGGTCTAACTAGTTTGGGTCTTGGATCGGTAGCTTCGGCTAGTTTCACCAGTCTAAAGAGACCAAGTATACTTGACCTTATTAGAATTGGTTTTCCTAACGTACTATCATCTCACCGCCACCCAATACTATGTTGTTCAAATTTCAGTTAAGTTTGTTCAGTCCTTACACTAACCATTCCTAAGTCTGAGCATGA
The DNA here is from genome assembly GCA_024364735.1 of Boesenbergia rotunda. Taxonomy (NCBI): domain Eukaryota; kingdom Viridiplantae; phylum Streptophyta; class Magnoliopsida; order Zingiberales; family Zingiberaceae; genus Boesenbergia; species Boesenbergia rotunda. The sequence continues at coordinate 116,584 of JAGFNQ010001561.1, forward strand.
TAAATTGCAGAAATTAAATAAACAATCAACCAAGCAATTTGTAATCAAGAATTAAATTTTATCTAACAATAAATATAGTTTTTAATTTGGCTCCCCTTGGACTAAAGCCACGGTAATGGTTAGGCAAGATGTGAATCTTGTCCTTGGGGATCCAATACTGATTTGATCAAGTTAGTTTTTTCAGGTACAGTTTAGGTACCCATGCCTGAACTTTATTTCTGGACTGATTCAGTACAGCAAAATAGGATCTTTGTCTAGATTTGGTTCTATAGCCTAGTCCGGATCGATTTAGAACGGACTTCTGTTTTCCAAGAATCATGTCAAGACCCTTGGAACCAGAAGTGAATCATTCTAAAGCTGATCTAAGATCCTTTACCTGAGTTTTCAAGGAGGAATTCTCTTTCTCAAGTTTTTCAACTTGATTAGAGGTTCCTTCTTGAACCTTCTCAGTTAAGGGTTTAGAGTCAGCTCCCTCTTTCAGGAATTTTACTTCCTGTCGGAGGGATTTGACTCAGAGTTTAGCTTTCGCCAAATCTCGAGAATGATAAGATATTAATTCATTTAATTGAGTTCTAGTAAATCCACTTACCTTGATTTCGCCGTCCTCTGAAAATGTCAGTCTGCCGTCGTCCTGTTCTGATTCTGACTCGGTCTCGACTTCTTCTGAGGTGGTTAGTGCGAGTAGGTTCGATTATGGGACCTCTTCTTCTTCTTCGGAGGAGGACTCGTCCCACGTTGCTTGAAGTGCTTTCTTCTTCCTTGTCTTCTCTTCTTCCTTCAAGTTAGGGCATTCGGTATTGTAGTGGCCCTTCTTCTTGCACTCGTAACAGGTTACGTTGGGCTTGCTCTTTTCATTTGCAGGTTCAGCTGGTTCATCCTTTCTTCGGCTGGCTTTCCTTCTGTTCGTTTGGTTCTTCAATTCCTTGTAGTAGTTTCTTGCCAGTCGGACCAGCTTTGGTCGAACTCCTTCATCTTCAGAGTCTGAGTCTGATTCAGACTCAGGTGTTAGTTGTGGTTTCTTCTTGGATTTCTTTTCAGATTTACCTGCAATAAAGTCAATGTCTTTCTCGGCCAGGGTGCAGTTAGTCTGCTCATGTAATTCTAATTTAGAAAACAATTCATCTAATTTAATTTTTGAGAGGTCCCTTGAAACCTTGTATGCATCTACCATAGATGCCCACAAGGTGTTTCTTGGGAAAGCATTTAAAGCGTACCTTATTAGGTCACGGTTTTCTACCTTGTGACCGATGGTGTGCAGTCCGTTCATTAGCTCCTGGATTCGGGCATGAAGCTGAGTTGTTGTTTCGTTGTCGGTCTTTTTGATTGTATACAGCTTGTTCAGGAGCAAATCTCACTTGCTGATCCGAGTGTCTGATGTTCCTTCGTGCAGCTAGATCAGTTTCCCCCACAGCTCCTTGGCACTGTTGAAAGGACCCACCCGGTTCAGCTCTTCTTTTGTTAAGCCGCATTGAAGGGTCTGGGTCGCCTTTGCATCCGCTTCAATTTTCCGTTTCAGAGCGGTGTCCCACTCTGTGTAGATTTGAGGTACTCCTTCAGTATTTTTCGAAATCTCCAGTCCGGACTGGATGATTATCTACATGTCCACCTAAGTTTTCAGGTGGACCTCCATTCTGCTCTTCCAGTAGGAGAAGTCCTCCCCACTGAAGAGAGGTGATCTTGCGGTGCTGAAGCCTTCTTACATGGCCATTTATCTGAAACTTAAGAAAAAGAGAGATATCCCAAGACTTGGTCTTGGATTAGTAGTGTGAAGAAAGAAATATTTATCGAGGGGTGTTGCACCAACCTCGACTAACGAGAAAAATTTCGAAAAGAAGAGAAAAAGATTTTAAAAAAAAATTAAAAAAAAAATCCGAAAAATTCTCAAATTGGTGGTTGCACCAAATTTGAGCTTCCCCGCTCTGATACCACTTGTTAGATCGAGAGAAACGATAGAGGGGGGGGGTGAATATCGTAAAATGTTCGGATTAATAGGTTAGAGAAATTATGCAGCGGAAATTTAAATCAAACACGCAAACACCAAGCTTTTTACTTGGTTCGGAGTCGCGGTCGACTCCTACTCTAAGGCCCACGGTCGTTGACCGTTCTCTGCGGGCAATTCTATATTTTCACAAAACCAGTTTACAAGATTGAATTACAAGTATAGTAATGTAAACTTTAAAGAAAGCTCTTCGTTACCGACGTCCAGTGTAGATTGGATTTTTGATGAGGGAGGGCGTTGTCGGTGCTTGTATCTCGAGTCGGGAGGTTTCCGGAACCGAGCGCGGGAGCAGAAGAGCGTAGAAGCGTTGAAAGAATTGTTGTACGAAGCTTTGGGGTCGAGGGCCTTTTTATAGCCCCTAGGGCGCTCGGAACGTTGGGGGTGCCCCCCCACGTGTCGGCCGATCCGAGTTCCACTCGGTCAGCTTTGATCCCTTTAAACTCGGGATCAGATTTTGACGGGGGCGCCCGGGACGTTGGGGGCGCCCGGGTTGACCGGGTCAACTCTTATCCCTTGGCTTCGCTGGCTTCTGCTTCGTTGGCTTGCATTGGGGTCGCCCGGGAGCATGGGGGCGCCCGGGAGCACGGGGGTGCCCCGCCCATGAGCTGTCGAAACCTGCCTTTGCTTCATGTGTTTTGTGTTCACCTTGGGAGCGCCCAGGACACTCCGGGCGCCCTGGTCAGCTGCTGCCTCACTCCTTTGAGGCTCTCTGAGCTGCAGACACTCGTTCCTTCGGTCCTGTATCCAGGGTTAGTCGAAAACAACATAAAGCAGTAAGATGTTAGTTTATACAGCCTTAGCTGTCTTGGTTCTGACTTTGGGCCTCCAAAATGGAGCCCTAGGTCGAATCGACCCCTACTGTTCCCTCTACGGGGAACGCGTCCTCACCTACTCCTCTCGGGAGAATATACCTGATGCCAACCAGCTCCTCTGGTTGGACTTTTACCCAGCTGTCCTTCGCCAGGTGCCTAGCTGTCCTTCGCCAGGTCTTCAGTACCAAGCTGTCCTTTGCCTGGTGCCTAGCAGTCCTTCTCCAGGGCTTCAGTACCAAGCTGTCCTTCACCTGGTGCCTAGCAGTCCTTTGCTAGGTCTTCAGTATCAAGCTATCCTTCGCCTGGTGCCTAGTAGTCTTTTGCTCGGACTTTAGTACCAAGCTGTCCTTCGCCTGGTGCCTAGCAATCCTTTGCTAGGACTTTGTATCCTGGCATTCCTTCACCAGGTGCCTAGCAGTCCTTCGCTAGGGCTTTGCCTGCACACTTGAGTAACATGTTAGACAACCATTATACCTTAACTTTTGAACCCTGTTGCCATTATCAAAACACAGGTTTGACTTGAGTGCTTTCTGCACCAACAGGTCTATGGTACCCCCGTACCGAATCATTCGACCTAATTGGCTATACCGATTATGACTATGCTGATGCATGTTGGACCGGAAAAGCACAAGTGGGGGCTGCCAATTTTTAGGATCATCTTTAGTTAGTTGGTCAAGTCGGAAGCAACACTGTGTTGCTCTCTCCACGACCGAGGTAGAATATATTGCTATGGGAGAGAATATATCACAATTATTGTGAATGATTCATACTCTAGAGGACTATGGATTAAGCTAAAAGGGTGTGCAAGTGTTGTGTGACAACATAAACACAATTAACTTAACCAAGAATCCAGTCCATCACTCTAGAACCAAACATATTGAAGTACGTCACCACTTCATTAGAGATCATATTGCTAGAGGAGATGTTGTACTCTCGTATGTAGAGTCCAAATCAAATCTAGCAGACATTTTCACTAAACAACTCTCCGAGAATGAGTTTGGCTTCTTACGAAGGGAGTTGGGAATGTTCCACGCTTTATAGGATTGAAATGCTTTCAAAACCCTTCATGATCAATTCGAATTGTTGGGATACAATTGGGTAACTTGGGGACATCTCACACAAACTATAAGGTTCAACAAAATGTTTTTGGTTGCTAGATATGGGGTGAGATGCTAGGATCAACTTAATTTCTCGAAATGTCAATGCATCCCTGAGAAATTTGGTTGACGAGATAAAAATCACTTCGGTGACCAAGTATGGGGAAAACCAATGCATAACACATGTGTACTTGGCTCCATGATCATACTTGGACATTCCAATCAAGGAAACTTGATTGGAGACTTAAATTTGGGACAAACTTGCTTGAAATTGCTTGAATGTTTGTTGATTGAGTTTGACTCCACTTGGGTGGAGAAAAGTGATTTGTCAAAACCATAAGGACCTTTGATCCTCCTTCAGGGATCAAGTATAGCCATGGGATCACTTCCAAGATCGATAACATTCATCAGATCTTGTCAGAAATCATTTGGAAGTCTGAAACTGAAAGTTTCAGATCGTATCAGGAAAAATCAGGGAGCCTGATCGGTCACCTGACCGATCAGGAGTAGGACTGATCGGTCTAATGGATCGATCAAGCTGTTTCGTGATTAACCACAGAAATCTATCTGTGTTGGTCTGGATCGGTCCCCGGACTGATCTGGCGCACTCTGTGGTGATCGGTCCACAGACCGATCAGAGGGGTCGTAGAACACTTCGCGAAAAATTGACCAAACATTCTGTGTTGGCCTAGATCGGTCCCCGGACCGATCTGGCACCCTGTGGTGATCGGTCCATAGACCGATCAGGGGGCTCACGGAAAAACCTCCAAACCTATTGTTCGCTTCCTTATCGATCAGCCGATCGATCAGGGGCCTGCCTGATCTGTCACCCGACCGATCAGGACCAGGCCAGTCCGATCAGGCTAGGGCCTGATCGGTCTGGGCGCTCCCAGATCGAATGGTGATCCGTTCGATCACATTAAATTTCAGTTGGTGGACCGATCCACCAACCTATTAACTTCGTGTAAACCCTTTCTTCCCAAGCCCTAGCGCCGAAATCCTCTCTTGCACGTGTGATCTACTTGCTGTGCTAGAGCTCCTCCTGCGTTTCCTCCTCCCTGCGCGTGGCTTCCTGCGATCTTCTCCCTGCTACGCGTGCGACTAAGTTTTCTTCTACGCCATTAGGAGTTTCTCTTTTACTTCTGTGTTCTCTCTTCCAAAGCACCATTTTTGTGTGTTGTTCTTTGCACAACTCAGCCGCGAGTTTTCTCCAACCAAGTACTTCATGGCTCCGAAGTAAGCTTTGTGTATGATTTTCATTTGGTGCTTATCATTCTAACATCTACCATGTTTAGGCTAACCATGTTTTTCTTTTGGTGTTTGTGTTGTGATCCTACTCATTGTCGTGACCTTGCCATGATTTTTCACCCTACTGATGAAATCTAATCATTTGCAATCTATATTATGATCTGATTCTTCTCTTGATCAAATCATGTTTCTTTGATTAAACCTCACCTCACTGATCAATTCGTGTCCTACAAATGATTGGGTCCTGCTTCATGTGATCATTTCAATATTGTTGCCGTGTGTGATCAAATCCTTGTGTTATGATCTGGACTCTTGATCATAATTTGTTTTCTTTTGTTCACTTGATCAAATCTGTTGTCATGGCTTATTCCACCCTTTAGAAAGTCATCTAAGGGCAAGGAACCCGCTGAAGGGTCCTCCAAGGGCAAAAGCCCTTCATCATCTACACCCCCTTCAAGACCTCCACCACCTCCACATACCAGATTTCAAAATATTCATTATGCACTAGCCTTTCAATGGCACACTTTCAAACTCATGCCATGTCGAACTGTGGACCAAACCTTCATTTATGAACATTGTCCGATGGTATGGCAAATCATTGAACACTATGAACTTCAATCCATTCTTTTCCTTGAGAGGCCAATCAAATTTGATTGGTCTCTGAATTTTATAATAACATGGTCAGTGGAGAGGGCACGGGGTGGAGGACCCGTGTCGCCAGTGTCGACCTTGATTTTAATCTATCTGCCTTCACTGCCTTTCTTGGTTGTCGCCAGTCAGATAATAACTTTTCAATCTACCCTTATCTTTCGGATCCCCTACCGGTTCCCTTTGATGGAGTCACCCCTGACTCTATCCATGAGTACTTTTTCGATCATCCCAGGTCGAGGGATCTCGGTGAGGTTACCAGTCACTTCCCTACATTTGCTGCTCTCCGCCTTTCCCCCATAGATTATGTCTTGTTTAAGATTATCATTAACTGTCTCATCCCTACTACTTCAAAGCACTTAGATGAAATTCACTCATTCCACTGCTTGATGCTCTATTGGATGCATCGACGATTAGATTTTGATATCGTGACGACCATTTACTTCTCCATCATCGTCCACAGTCAGATGTATGGTCAGACAGTTTACATATCGTTTGGCCATATCATCACTGCCTGGCTGCAGTCGGTTGGTATCGACGTTTCATAGGGCAGCATTGTACCCATGGTTCGACAGGACTGTCGACTAGATCGTTGCATGTTGGCCCAGTCTGGCATTGTTGTCGGACCGCAGGGGCTGAGGTGGAAGGATCGGTGACGTGTGGGGGAGTTACCGGGAGCAACTCCTGATCAGGAGCCGTCCGCTGTTGCTGAGGATTACGATGAGTGGGATCCTGACCTCCGCTGGCAGGTTGCGGAGCTAGAGCGGACGATGCAGCGCGAGTTACATATTTTCAAGCTCTGGCAACAGGAGGTCAGCTCAGAGTTTCGGTCCTTCGATCGCCGACTAGTCGCTCTAGCATCCGATGTTTCTGGGATCAGCTCACTGTAGGAGACGTGGTATGAGGAGTGGTACCAGCATACATTTCCTGGTGCTGCGACCTCCAGCAACACTCCACCAGGGGATGCCATATATATTGAGGATTCCTCAGAAGATGACCCCGCGGCGGATTGATGATGTTAACTATTCTGATTTGTGTCCCAGTTGATTGTTATGCCTTGTGCTATGTTTGACTGTGTTGTATTTGCCTTGATATTGATATGATGTGCTGCATCTGCTATGACTGATTTTTATGTTTTATTATATTATTCTTATTGTTGGTTTTTATGATTGTTCACATAATTGCTATCATCATGCCTTATTATCCATTGCTATGGTTGTTCTCACTCCATGTTCATATGATACATATGATTATTTTGCCATGCTTTATATTTTTCATATGTTTTCATATGTTCCTCAAAATTCAATCATATCTTTTGTTGTTTTGGGAGACCCCTGGGCTTGAGGGGGAGTATATTTAAACATAACAACCCCTCTAGACCCTTTTCAGTGTTTGACAAAGGGGGAGAGTGTGGTTGGTTATGTTTAGGATGATCATGTTGTTGGGGGAGGATCCTGATTCCCCTATGATTCTGAAATTTGAGAATATTGATTTCAAATCCCTAAACTTAAAATCGGGTTGTCAAACAACAAAAAGGGGGAGATTGTTGATGCGGTCTAACCTTGATTGTCGTTTTGGTGTTGACACCGATTTTAGTTTAGGTTGATGATTATGATTATGATTAAGTCCTGATCGGGGATTAGGCACGGTGTTGAAAAGTCCTAACCAGGAGGGTTAGGTGTGAGAAAATCCTAGCATGGAGGGCTAGGTGTGAAAAGTCCTAACCTGGAGGGTTAGGTATGAGAAAATCCTAGCTTGGAGGGCTAGGTGTGAAAAGTCCTAACCTGGAGGGTTAGGTGTGGAAAAATCTTAGCTTGGAGGGCTAGGTGTGAAAAGTCCTAACCTGGAGGGTTAGGTGTGAAAAAGTCCTGGCTTGGAGGGCCAGGTCCTAGCTTGGAGGGCTAGGTTGATGAAATCCCGGCTTGGAGGGTCAAGCCCTAGCTTGGAGGGCTAGGTTGGATGAAATACTGGCTTGGAGGGTCAGGTCCTAGCTTGGATGGTTAGGTTGGAATCCCTGGATCGGTCTGGTGACCGATCAGGGAAGTTGGCACGGTGCTCCTTCGTGGATCGGTCTGGTGACCGATCTAGTGATGGCTGATCGGACTGGTGACCGATCAAGGAGCACACAGTGAGGTTGGGAACCTGCTGCTCGGCTCCTTGATTGGTCAGCTCGGCGCCTGATCAGTCTGGTGACCGATCAGGGAGCATGCAGTTCGCTCACTGCTCTGCTCCTGATCGGTCTAGTGACCGATCTGGAACACTATTCGGATCATTCTGGTGAATGATCAAGTGTCGCGAGTTCGTCACTATGACCGATCAGGACGGAGCCTGATCGGTCTGAGCATGCCCTGATCGGTCTGGTGACCGATCAGGAGGTTGGACTGCGAAGCTAAGAAATCACCCTGCAAAGGGGTGGATCAAACTGGTGACCGATCCACAACCTGGGATCGGTCTGGTGATCGGTCCCAGAGAAATCGCGATTTCTGATTGAGCGTTGGGGACCGATCAGGATGGAGCCTGATCGGTCTGAACCCATCCTGATCGGTCTGGTGACCGATCAGGAGCCTCTCTGATCGGTCCGGTGACTAATCACTTTAATTCCAAATGCACTGTCAGACGCTCTGATCGCGTCTGAACACATCTGATTTCTCTGCGCTTAATCTCCGCTACTTGATTCACTACTGATTTGCTGTGCTAATGCTCTGATTAAGTTGCAGGTGACAGGAATGGATTCAAACACTCAAGGAGGGTCAATGGGAGTCTTTCCTTGGAGCAGGTTTGTCCGTTTTCCATCTAAGGTTGCAACGGACGCTGGCGTTGGCTGGAGCTACTGACTGGGGCTGTTCTGAGTGAAGCTCAAGGAGTCCAGGAGAGCTCAGTAGTAGCTGGCTGTTGCAGGTGAGCAGCTGGAGGCTGCAGTGAGATGGTGACCTGGTGATCGGTGAGCTGAGACTTAAGGGCTTTGTGGCGAACAAGTCTTAGTAATGTTACAGCTTGTGTTCTTGCGAAATCTTGTGTTTTGCTCTTGTGACAACTCTGTTCCATCATCTTGAGCAAGCGACTATGATCTCTCAAGCAACCTCTGTTATTTGAGAATTTGGAAGAAGAACCAGGAAGCTTGGCGAGTCCATCAGCGAGAAGACACGAAGAAGGGAGTTCTTGCGTGAGATCTACGCTGGGTGGGGCTTGGTGAGAAGTTTTCTTGGGTTCTTGCTGTCCTAAGTGCTCTATAAGATCCTTCTTGTGTTTCATTGTGCTTAAAACTTTATTTTGTTGAAACGCTGTGGAGAGGTTACTCCATCGAGAAGGAGGTTGCTTACTATCCGGATTTTCCGGGGCTTGATCTGCCGACGATCAAGGGATCACCCACGTTAAGGGCACGCCAAGGAGTAGGGGCAAGTTATCCCCGAACCTTGTAAATCCTCTTGTTAGTGTTCTTGTGTTTGTTCTTAGCTTACGGCTTAAATTCTGCAACTCTGTTTTTCCCTTGCTTCCGCTGTGCTACTAACCATTGAGGTGCAGAAAATTCAAAAGTGCTATGTTTCGATGTCTGGCTACATTCACCCCCCTCTCTAGCCATCCAAGTTCCAATAGCTTGGTTAAGTCTGATTGGGTAGATTTGTGGTTGATTTTGTTTGTTTACCTTGTTGACATGGGCTACAAATTGAGTTTTCAAAGTTTTAGATTTTTAGAATTCCCCTAACTAGTCCATTTTGACTTACATTAGAAATTAATTTTATGTGAGTATGACCTAGTCTCCTATGCCAAAGGTTAGTTTCTTCAAGTTGAGTCAAAAGACACTTAGGTGTTGATGGTAGATTAATAGTATAGATATTATTTTTCCTAACTCCCTTAAGGGTTATTTCTGAGTCATGTAAGTTCCTAATAAGGCAGTCAGAGTTGGTAAAGGTGACTACATAACCAGTATCACGTAATTGACTAATGCTAAGCAAATTAAATTTAAAATTATCATCCAATAAAACCTTTTTGATAATAAAATCAGAATTTAACTTGATATTACCTGACCTAATTACCTTAAGTGTGACATTGTTGCCAAATGCCACTAAGCCTAGATTTTTGTACTTGATTTTAGTGAACTTCAATTTGTCTCTAGTCATATGTCTGGAGCATCCACTATCCAACATCCACTGGTCTAAACCATTATGTTCCTACATATAAAGTATTCTGATTTGGATCCATTTATGTAGAGGAGTAGGATAGATTGATTGAATTTCAGTGTCTAGTCTGTCTCACCTAGTTTGGGTTATCAATCATGATATTCTTATGAGTATTTTTGTCAAACAGATTTTCAACTTAAAATATGTTAAGTTAATCTTTTGAAAATAATTAATTTAAATTTTCAGAATGTTAAATTGAATTATTAAGTTGAATTTTGAAAATATTAAATTGAATTTTCAAAAATGTTAAACTGAATTTTGAAAATTATTAAATTGAATTTTGAAAATGTTAAATTGAATTTTGAAGATTATTAAGTTGAATTTTGAAAAAGTTAAGTTGAATTTTGAAAATTACTAAGTTAAATTTTGAAAAATATTAAATTGAATTTTGTAAATTATTAAATTGTTATTTTGAAAATATTAAGTTAAATTGAATTATGAAAATTATTAAATTGTATTTTGAAAAATGTTAAATTGAATTTTATAAATTATTAAATTGAATTTTTGAAAATAATTAGTTAAATTGAAAGTAATTAGTTAAATTGAATTTTTGAAAATATTAAGTTAAATTAAATTAAACTAAATTGTTTAAAATTATTAAGTTGAATTTTTAAAATGTTAAATTGAATTTTGAAAATTATTAAAATGAATTTTGAAAATTATTAAGTTAAATTAAATTGTTGAAAATTATTAAGTTGAATTATATTAAATTAAATTTTAGGAAAATTTGAAAATGTATATTAAGGGTAACATTAATTGAGTTGATTGAGTTGGTTGAGTTGGACTACATTATTAGATCCTAAACATCTCACTCATTTCTAAGTGACAAAACAGGTATCCTTATCTGTTTTGTCAGATGTATTAATTTTATCTTGCTTTTATGTTAATACTATGATTTAATTGAAACTTGTGTTAGATTTAGGTTTGACAATTAATAAGTTGAAAATAAATTTCGATAATCGGCTTCCAGGTCTTGGCGAGGCACAAAGGCCTTCTTTGGTCGTAGCCTTATTGGATCATCAACTCTGTCCTAGACAATGCCTTTTAAAGAAATTTTATCCTCAAATTACTTATTCAGAAACCTTAGTCTAACTAGTTGAGGATTTGGCGAAGTAGCTTCGGTTAGTTCCACCTGACTAATAGGACCAAATAGGGTACGCCTTAACCTACCTGACTTTTTAGACAAGTTTTCCTAATGTACTATCATCTCGCCCCACCATAATACTAGGTTGTGCAAGTTTTAGTTATGTCAGATCCTTATCTAACCGTTCCTAAGTCTAAGCATAATATTTGCAGAAAATAAAACAAACATCAAACAGAAAAAATACAAATTTATCTAATTATAAAAATAGTTTTTATATTGGCTCCCCCTGGACTAAAGCCTTGGTATGGGTTAGGCAAGATGTGAATCTTGTCCTTGGGAATCCAATATTAGTTCGGTCTGGCTTGATTTGTCAAGCATAATTTGGGGACCCAAGCTTGGACTCGGGTTCTACTTGGATTCACCATAGAGTAGTACGATCTATATCGTAAGTTGGCTCGATAACCAAGTCCAAATCGGTTCAGAACTGATTTTTGCTTTCCAAGAATCATGTCAAGATTCTTGGAACCCAAAGAAAATCGTTCCAATGCAACTCTTAGTTCCTTCACCTGATTTTTCAAGGAGGAATTCTCCTCCTCAAGTTTTTGGGCTTGAGCTGAGGTTCCTTCCTGAACAGGTACAGTTAAGGGACTAGAGTTGACTCCCTCTTTCAGGATTTTGACTTCCTGTCGAAGGGATTCGACCCTAACGTTGGCTTTGGCCAACTTACGAGATAGATAAGATATTAAATAATAATGTTGAGATTCGGGGTAACCTCTTGCTGTTATTTGCCTATCTTTCGAAATTGAAAGTCTTCCAATTTCGACGTTCTCTTCCGATTCTAATTCCGATTCGGTGTCGAGATTCTCCGAAGCAGTCAGCGAGGAGGTTGGTGTGTGGTACTTCTTCTTCTTCTTCTGAAGAGGATTCATCTCACGTACCTTCGAGCGCTTTCTTCCTCCAATTCTTCTTATTTTCCTTCAAGCTGGGACACTTCGATTTGTAGTGGACCTTCTTGTTGCACCCATAACAGGTGACTTCAGTCTTGGCTTTTTGGCTGGTAGATGGTTCGGTTGGATCATCCTTTTTCTGGTTCGCCTTCTTCTTCTTCATTTGACCCTTGATCATTTTGTATTGACTCCAGGCCAATTGAACCAGCTCTAGATAATTGATTCCATCGTCGTCAGACTCTTAGTCGGAATCTGACTCGAGTATCGGTTGCACCTTCTTCTTCTTTTGCTTTGCAGGGGCTTTTCCTACAAAAAGAGCTAACCCTTTCTCGACCATTGAGGCATTAGGTTGTTCGTGGAGTTCTAATTCAAAAACAATGCATATAATTTGATATCTGAAAGGTCCTATAAACCTTGTAAGCATCTACCATTGATGCCCTCAATGAATTTCATGGGAACGAGTTAGGGTATACCTGATTAGATCACGGTTCTCAACCTTGTGACATATCGTGTGCAAACTGTTCATAATTTCTTGAATTCTTGCATGTAGCTGAGCGGTTGTTTCACCGTCTTACATTTTGATCGCGTATAGTTTGTTGATGAGGAGGTTTCTCTTGTAGATTCTGGTGTCTAACGTCCCCTCGTGCAGCTCGATCAACTTATTCCACATTTCTTTAGCGTTGTTGAATGAGCCGATGCAGTTGAGTTCTTCCTTCGTTTATCCACGCTGGAGAGTTTGAGTGGGTTTTGCATCTGCTTCTATCTTCTTGTTGAGTGAAGCATCCCACTCAGAGTTGTTAGTGATATGAGAGAAGTGTCCTAAGGCAATCGCCTTATGATTGTAATCATTTATTTTAATAAATGAATATTCACTATTTGAGGATACATGATTATTTGATTAAGATCTTAAGCTCATTTACTGAATGTCCGCAATACAATTCACAGCATGAGAGAATTTGTGATGAATTCACAACTAGTGATTATCTCTACATGTGCAATTGTGAAGTATTGAAATTGTCCCTAGTCGATGAATTGATAAATACGGACACTATCAATTCTGTTGAGACTAGCATGGGTTATTCTCTAATCAGCTGATTCTCACTGGCTAGTGACATTGAGATGTCCAGAGATAATCATGAATGCTAGTTAAGGGAACTAGTTCATTGGAGTGACTGGCTGTAAAACTTCATATGGTAGTCTACATATAGATATGTCAGTGAAGTTCTTACTGCAGCTTAAGTGCGATGTTCCTTTGACTTGCGGTGTTCAAGTCATCTTGGTCATGGAGACTTATACTTTGACATCTTAAGCAAGCATCTCCAAGGAGGTGTGGACCCAGAATGATTGGGTTTAAGCCGAAGTGCCCGAAGATGTTTGATTAGCCTACAAAGGATTCACCACTCCTTGCGAGGAGATGTATACCTGAGGCCTATTGTCGGATTGTTACTCGAAGCCTCTGGCCAGAGCATGACATGTTCAGAGTATGAATCTCTTAAATACATGAGAGTAATTAGAATCCATAGGACGAGAAAACGTTACTTGGGCTAGGTGTGACGTAGTCAGCCTAGTGGGGACTGACACACATAGACCATGTCCTGAACCAAGTGAGTATAAGATGGTGAAGGGAATGAGGCACGATTCATTATAGCTGCTGAAGGGTTTCAGAATCATTTCTGAGGTCAACCGTTGATCTTTCAATTAATTGGGTATCATGATGTACTACTAGGTGCCACTCATGATCGTTCTATAATTAATTACTTAATTATGGACGACCAACATAAATTGAAAGACTATTTGGTCACACGCATAACGAGTAATTCGAAGGATTTAAAACGAGTTGAGAATTGGATTCTCCAATCGAGATAGACTATTTTTGGTAAGTCCAAACAATAGTCAAAATTGAATTTATTGCAGACGCATCGGAAGCATAGAATGACTAAGTCTTTTAAAGACTTAATGGGTGAATTAAATAAGTTTAGTTCATTAAGGGATTTAATCCAATTGGGGTTAGATGGGCCGGCCAAGGAAGGGGGCCTCCTCTCTTCTTGTCATGGCCGGCCACCACCATAAGAGGATAAGGCTATTTTGGTTTGTTTTATAAAATAGACCAAATGTTGGTTTATTTTATAAAAGGTTATATAAATTTTTATATAATGAACCATGAGTTGGTTTGTTTAATAAAATTTATATAATGAACCAATGGTTGTTTTATTTTATAAATTTTTATATAATGAACTAATGGTTGGTTTGTTTTATATAATCATGCTAAAAGAAAGAGAGCCTTGATTATGGATTGATTGAGAAATTATTCCATAATCAAAAAGAAGAAGCTTGATCATGAGAGCCTTGATTATGGATTGATTGAGAAATTATTCCATAATCAATGAGAGGTTTACTTGGGAATTAAGAAACCTCTCCCTATATAAAGGACCCAAGGGGTGCCATGGATGATGATCTATCCAAGAATTGCTTGGGCTCTCTCCTCTTCTTCTCTCCCTCTCTCTTGGCCGGTCATAGCCCTTCCTTCTTTCTTCTTGCCGTGAGCACAAGGAGAAGCATGAAGGCGATGAAGTTCTTCCTTGCAACGATCTTCCTCTTCGGCCAACCTTGGTGGTGAGTCTTTCGATTTGATTACTCTCTCGGTTTTCGTCGTGTTCACGAAACTCGTGGCTTAGCGAAGTCATCCCGACGATACTCGGCGTGGATACGAATAGAGGCGGAGCTTTCAAGGGACGCTAACGGTTGGATCTCGTCCCTTCTTCCAAGTTACGCAAGGTAATTCGTAGAGTAATTTCCTTTTCTGCAAAAAATTTTATATTACGATTATTTGAACACATTGCATGCTTAGGATATGTGTTAGAATAATTTAGGAAATTATTCATGCTTTTGTTTCCGCTGCATGTAATTATGTAACAATTACAATACGTGTCCACGTCGACATGCACCCGGTCCCAACAAGAGTATCCTTGGATTTCTCCCTGCGCGCTTTTTGGGATCTCCAGTCTAGACTGGATGATGATCCACATTTCTACCTGAGTTTTTAGGTGGACCTCCATTCTGCTCTTTCAATAGGAAAAATCCTCACCAGAGAATAGACGAGTGTGTGCGGTACTGTAGCCTTCTTGGATGACCATTTAGTATTCCTGAAAAAAATCAGAAACAAAAAGACTCGTTCCAAGACTTTGTATTGGTTTAGTAGTGCGGTATAAAAAAACATAAAAGAAATTCGAATGGTGTTGCACCAACCTCGAAGAAGGAAGAAAAATAATATATAATTTTTTTAAAAAATGAAAAAAATTCCAAAAAACTACTCAGTTGGCGGTTTCACCAAGGTTGAGCAACCCGCTCTGATACCACTTGTGGGATCATTTTAATCTATAGAGGGGGGGGGGGGTGAATAGCGATTACGTAAATTCTTTCAGAAAAATCAGAACACAGTAAAAGAATTAAAAATCACAACACTAACACGTTTCATTTTACTTGGTTCAAAGTCTATAACGACTTCTACTCCAAGGCCCACAGTCCTTAACCGTTTTCATTGGACAATCCTATAAGTCGAAAAAGTATTACAAAAATGTAAGTTGAGTACAGAATTTGATCAACGAATAAAATATACCGACAACACTTGAAGGATCGCAAAATTTCTTGGGTGGCGTGTTGTCGATCTTGATCGTTTGTGGCGCAGAAGAACTCGAGCATGGAAGAATTCTGAAGAGCGTTAGCATGCTTGAGTTGCAAGAAACCTTTTTTTCGTTGAATGGAATTGATGTTGGAAAGCAAGGGGTGAATGCACTTATATATAGAGTTCTCAGGCGCCTGAGGCTTATGGGGCGCCTGACACGTGTCGCGAATCCAGCGCATCATTATCCGCAGACTCGACAAAACTCCTATCTTCTGATCTTGGACGCCTGGGACCCCTGGGTGCCTGATGGCTCACAGGCACCTGAGTTGCTGACATGGCAACCTACCAGCTCAACCGAACTCACCCGCTGGAACAAGCCATTCGGGGCGCCTGATAACTATCAGGCACCTGGCTTTTCGGGAGCTTGACTCCTCTCAGGCGCCTGGGATGCAACAGTAACAACACTTCACTCCTACAACCAGGGTTTGTCATATAACAATATATAATATATAGATAATTGAATAAATCACAGTCAAAGCTGTCTTGGTTCTGACTTTGGATTTCAAAATGAAACCCAAGGTCGAACTGACGCCTATTGTTCCCTTCTCTTCCCGGGAACGCGTTCTCACCTACTCCTCTCAGGAGAAGCTACCTTTTGCCAACCGGCTCCTCTGGTTGGACTTTTGCTCGGCCTCTGAGACTGCCGGATCTCAAGACGTCCTTGTTAGGATGTATACTAAAAGCCTTGCTTTTTGTATGGACATCTATATTTTGAAAGAGAATCACAAGATCACTGTTTGCATGTTTATATTAGTATATGCATATTATCTAATCTTTAGATTGTAGATAACATAGTGTGTAGTATCACATTAATGATCATGTTATCAGTCCCTTGTAAAGTATAAGTAGAGGCTCACAACTGAGATGGATTTGGACTAACCATCGGGATGGTTGTAGTGTAATTTGGTGTTGGTTTGTCTTAATCATAGAATTACACTAGTGCACTTTGTGTCCATTGAGCAGGACTGACATAGAGATGATTCAATTTATACTGACTTGATAATTGAATCATACCTCAGTATATTATGGAGTACATGCTCTTAATCTCGATATAATAACAGGCACATGTACTTATAGTTATTTCTTTGATTTACCAGTGGGCAAGATTTATTCTGTTAAATTGATAGACCCGGTATGTTGGGAAATAATATTATTTACATGGTGTGTCATATATTATAGATGGAAATTGTGTCCTGGCAAGTCGAGACGATGATGCCCCCTTAATGAGCTCATAAGGTTCATCATGTTAAATCTTGCAGGTGGACTTGGTCCAACATGATGATAAGGATGAGTGGTACTAATCAAGGAGTTAGATGTTGATTAATTAAAATCATCAGTAATTTAAATTAATCAACAGGCATTCGATATCTTAAACACGGGGAGATACTTGTACCCATTATAGGTGAAGCCCATATGTAAATATGGGGGTTGGTGAGGTAGTTCAATAAAGAGCCTTTAGTGGAATGAATCTTCATTAATGGATCGGGCCTTGATCCATTAGGTGGCCAAGACCCAACTCCTCCTCATGGTCCCTATTGTAGCCCCATAAATACCCCATGAGTCATGAAACCAAGACATCCAATTGATCATCCAACACACACAAACCCTAGGCCCCTCCCTCTCCTATTCTCTCTCTCCCTTCTCTCTCCTAGGTCAACCGGCGGGATCAAAAAAAGAAGGGTTTCTCCTTCTTTTCTTCTCATCCTCTTCCCCACCTCTTGGCCGACAATCGCAAGGACAAAGAGGAGTCCTTCTCTTCCTTTTGTGGTGCTCGGCAATAAGAAGGAGGAGAGGAGGTGGCCGATTGTGGAGAAGGAGGTTCTTCTTGGACGCTTCGGCGCCGCAAGTGGAGGAGGAAGAAGCTCGGTAGGGAAGGAGGAAGAGAAGTTCTTCTTCGACTTCTCTTTTCTTCTCTTCCTCTTCTCTCCATTAGGGCATGCACTGCTGGGATACAAGGAGAAGAAGGCCGGCGGTTCTTCTTCTTCTTTGGTTGGCCAGCGGTGATAGGAGGGAAGGAGGAGGTGGCTGGTGTGGGTTTAAAGGATGAAGAGGATTGTTTTCTTCTTCTTCTTCATCTTCCTTTGCTTCCACACCTGTGATATCTTGTGGTCGGCACACCTTGGTGGCTTGGAGTGGTCGGCGGCTCAAGGTGGGAGAGGAATTGGTGGCCAGCAGCAACCCTTGGACCTAGGGTTCGTGGCGCAAGGAAGAAGGAAGAAGGAAGAAAAGGGATTGGTTGGTAGCCTTGGTGACTTCGGTTCTTGGTAGATCGTCGCCCACACGACGTCCAAGAGGGGAGGGTCATACAATAGAAGATTGCGAGATAAAAGGAAAGGTATAACCTTCTCTTTGGCTCAATATTTTCTATCATTTTATGTTGATTAATTAATTATCTTGTTGATTAATTATTTGATAATTAATTATGATAAATTAATTATTGTGGACCTTGATGATAAACACAAAAATCGACGATCCGCTCGTCGTCTATTCCGCGGCTAATCGGTTGGACGAGATTGATCGCTAGAACAACTTGGTTGTTCAAACGATCGTTCAAATCAGTTAGCACGACGATGAGACGGTCGTTTTGGGAAATAGGTCTCCATTCGGATTAAAATTTTAATCCGTGGACATGGAGAGGTTTCCCATGAGTGACCCGGTATTCGCTTATGAAACGCGCAACCAACAATTGGTATCAGAGCTGAGGATTCCGATTTTGTGTGTTTTGGATTCGGTTACATTTTGCACTTTATCATATATTTTATTTTGTCGGATAATAGTAGGATGTGCATAGGCTAACTCTTTGGTTGCAGGCACGAGATTCCAACTATTATGGCTAAAATAATGTTTGTATGTGATTGGTTGTGCATGCTTGTAAATTTATTTGGATCCTTGGGGTTGACGAGGCTAAATTTGTATTTAATTTTTGTAATTAAATATGACACCTGTTTAGCCACATTTTTTTATTTACTTTCGATCTAGATTTGATGTACACTCCTTTGTGGAGTACTGGATCGATAGATGTAAATAAATAGCATTTTATCTCGGCTCAGAGATCCCTTCAATGGTGGCCTGTGCATGGTATAGGGAAGAGCGGACAAGGTAGCGACACGACTGGAGGCACATTGAAGACTAAAGCCATGATAGTTCGAAAATGTTAGAATTTTTCTTGTTTATTGCTTTTAGTTTATGTGCTTGTCGTGCGTGCATGAGAATTCCTCAATTATAAATAACTAAGTGGGAGAGGGACCCTAAACATCCCGTGGCCTCCATCACTAATTTGACAAGTGATGCGAACAAGCTTGCGCGTTGGCTCTGAGTGCCTTCCTCCATATCGAATGGGCTTGTTCTGTTGATTAGTGGGTCAGACATGATTATAGAAAATTATTTAGAAGCGTGTGATATTCCCCATCGGATGACACATAATCCGAGATAATTTTCTTAGTATCATGTAATGGTAAACATATAGATGCAAATAATAGTATCCTCCTTGTCGGACCGGTGCCATCAATAGAGGGGGGGGGGTGAATCTCGACTTGAAAAAACTTTTTCGGAAACCATCATAGTAAACATCGATGTTCATTCTTTCTAGACAAAGAATTAGTAACACAGCGGAAAAATAAAGTAAACGGAAAACAACACAGCACAGTAGACACGCGGGTTTTTTACATGGTTCCCAACCCCCCAGGGTTAGTATGTCCAAGGCCTAAGCACGGGAATCGCCCATCTACTAATGGTATCCATTCCAGACTTTCCGGAGGCGGAGAAACCCGTATTACAGTTCAAGTTTTACAAGCAAAAGATAGTGAAATTAAGTGCATAAAAATAAACTCAAACCAAACAGGAATGTTGACGATCTCGGTCGATCTGGAACTCTGAAGTGTCGTGCACTTCCTCCTGGAGCCTCCTTGGTTGCAGAGCTTCGTCTCTAGGACTTTTTCGTCGCTCAGAATACTTAGAATGTTGTTTTAGTTGATATTCTGAGTTGAGGGGTCGAACCCGTTTATATAGTCACTTCTTGGGCGCCTGTAGGGCTGTAGTGCGCCTCTATGAGCTGGTCAAACTTTATCTTCGCGCTGAACTCTTTTCAGCAGGGATAGAAATCCCGTTCCTAGGCGCCTGACCAATACAGGGCACCTGGGACCCTTCAGGCACCCTGGATTGCCAGGTGCCTGAGAGTAGGATGCCTTAACTGGGGCGCTTGCTTCTCATGGGCGCCTGATTCAAGTTTTAGCACCCAGGAGCTAATTCCCAGACTTCTCTTGTGTTTGTTCACCTGCCTTGCCTTCAATTCTAAGTATCTGCAAGATACATAAACATAAAACAAACATGTATACAATCATAGCCTTAACGATTTGGTTCTGACTTTGGATTTCCAACGAAACCCTAGGTCGAACCGACGCCTATGTTCCCTTCCCGGGGAACGCGTTTTTCGCCTACTCCTCTTAGGAGAAGTTTTGCCAACCGGCTCCTTTGGTTGGACTTTTGCCCAATCTTCTGAATCAGGAGATCGTGCCCAGTCCATGACCAGGACTTATTGCCCAGATTCACTCACCAGGACTTCGGTGCCCAACCCTCAGCCAAGACTTATTGCCCAATTTTGCGAACCAGGACTTCGTGCCCAACCCTCGGTCAGGTCTTAGGTGTCCAGCCCTCGGCCAGGACTTATTGCCCAATTCCTCAAATTAGGACTTTGTGCCCAACCATCGGTCAGGTCTTAGGTGCTCAGCCCTCGGCCAGGACTTAGTGCCTAATCCATGATCAGGACTTAGTGCCAAATTCCTCGAACCAGGTCATATTGCCTAGGTTAACTAGGACTTTGTTTACCTTCAAACGGATTTCTTGACTAACCCTTATCTTGTCCAATATATCACTAACTTAAGCATATTGTTAAACATTGAAACACTAGAGGAGGACATCACGGATGCATCTTGCACCAACAATCTCCCCCTTTTTGATGTTTGACAATATCTTAAGTTAGATTGGATTTAAGGGTTAAGTTTTGATCCTTGAGAGAAAAAAAACATTTTGATTTAACTTTTGATCTTTGGGAGAAAAAAACATTTTGATTTAAGATTTGATCCTTGGGAGAAAGAAAAACTTTTTGATTTAAGTTTTGATCGTTGGGATAAAACGAAAAAGATATTGATTTAAGTTTTTGATCCTTGGGAGAAAACGAAAAAAATTTCTAACATAAGCTTATCCTTGGGAGAAAACAAAAAAAATTTCTAACATAAGCTTCTCTCTCCCCCTTTGTCACACATAAAAAAATGACAAAAAAATCTTGCACCAACAATGAATTTTTTTTAAAAAATTTTTCATCTCCTTTTGAAAGTACATAGGATAAATTTTTGAAAGCATATAATTTTTATAAAACATTTCGATACTCCTTTTTGTTTGAAAAAGACTAAGTACTAGTTTGAAAAAAAACTCAATACTTAAATTGCACCTGAAAAAATATTTTGTACTTAGAAAAATATTAGTACTTCGAAAAAATTTTTACACTTGGAAAATGTTTTTGCAAGAAAAAGTCTTTTTAATAAACTTTTGTTTTGAAACCATAATAATTTTTCTTGACTCGGTTTCTTTTCGAGTCTGACACAATCCTAGGAAACCTTGTTAACTACAAGGAAATTTTCTTAAGTGTCCTGGAAAGTCTCCAAACTCAAGTAAAATTATTTTTAAAAGTGATTCCATAAGTCGAAAAGATAAGCTTTTTGAAAATGATAGTATAATATCTTCATAAAATGATTTTTATGACAAAAAATGATTTTGAAAAGAGAATACATATGTTTTCGAAATGATTTTAAAAACATAATAGTTTGAAATGTTCAATAATTCTTTTAATTTGACCTCCCCCTAAACTTGACACAGTCCTAGGAAGCTTGTTGACTACAAGTGATCTTCCTCTGAGTCTTAGGGTTTGATTCAAAACAAAAGAATTATCTAATGATTTTGAAAAATAATTGTCAAAAAATAGTTCATTTAATTTGACCTCCCCCTAAACTTGACACAGTCCTAGGAAGCTTGTTGACTACAAGTGATCTTCCTCTGAGTCTTAGGGTTTGATTCAAACTAAAAGAATTATCTAATAATTTTGAAACATAATTGTCAGAAAATAGAATTGCTTTCTTTTGACTTAGACTCCCCCTAAATCTGACACATCCTAGAAGTTCTTGTAGATCATGAAGAAGACTTCCTATGTGTCTTTAGGGTTTATCAAAATCGAAAGGGCAATAAGAACGATTCTTGAAATGCATTTTGAAATAGTATGGTAAAAGACATAATTTAAAAAAATATTTTGAAGGATAAAATAAGTTTTTGAGACAATTTTCGAAAACACATTTTGAAATGATAATAATTTTCAAAGCACAATGTATTAGAAAAATCTAAATTTTTGAAAAGAATAATTTCTGAATTAAAATAAAACTGCTCCCCCTGAACTCGACACCGTCTGACTCTATCTATTTATCTTAAGGGACTTTAGTATTGACCTAAAAGGTTTGTGTCTTAGCGTGTAGGTCAAACAATTTTTCGAAAAGATATAATTTTGAAAATATATTATATATTTAAGCATCCAAGCAAGTATGAACTCCATAAAAACATTATTATGTTGAAATATTATTTTAAAAACATATTTTTAGAAAAATATCCTAAGGATTTTGAAAACATTTTGAAAAACATCTATCAATTAATTAGTCCTTAACATCT
Source organism: Boesenbergia rotunda (assembly GCA_024364735.1). NCBI lineage: Eukaryota > Viridiplantae > Streptophyta > Magnoliopsida > Zingiberales > Zingiberaceae > Boesenbergia > Boesenbergia rotunda. Next base: position 138,987 of record JAGFNQ010001561.1, read on the forward strand.
ACCCATTCTAAATGTCTCAGTACAAGCAAACATGGTTGCCTTATGGGTGTATTGTGAGATGCTTGAATAATTTTTCTCAATTTATTTACAGACTGATTGGCCTTGAGTTAGATTCGAGTTTAATCAATTTGTAATCTAAATGTATATTTCAATAATTGACATCCAGGTCTTGGCGAGGCATAGAGGCTTTCATTGGCCATAGCCTTATTGGATCATCAACCCTTTCCTTAGACAAAGCCTTTTAAAGAAATAATACTTTAATTTTACTCTTTGAAAAACTCTGGTCTAACTAGTCTAGGATGTGGCGAGGTAGCTTCGGCTAGTTCCACTTAGCTAGGCCAAGTTTCCCTAACATACTATCATCTCGCCCCACCCTGGTACTAGGTTAGGCAAGTATCAACTAGTCATTTTCCTATCTAACCGTTCTAAATCAAAAAATGTACTAGGTTAGTCTTTTTCCTATCTAAATGTTCTAAATCATGCAGAAATTTAAACATGAATGTCATGACATATAATTAAAGAAAAATAAGCAAATGCATGAGCATGACATTTATGCATGATTCAATCAAGTCAAAGCATTTTTAATTAAGTTTCTAATAATGTATCAAATTCCTGATTTGATACATATCATATGAATCCGTGAATATGCCAACCCACTTTGACATATTTAATATTATTAAGTTGGAGGTTTCGGTTGGGTAGAATTTTATTTGGTTTCATACTTAAAGTAATTAATTATAATTTCGTTCGTGGATTTTATTGAATTAGCGATTAAAAAATTTTAGTTGTAGAATTAATTAAGAGTTAATTAGGATTAATCAGGGTTCAATCAATTAAGGAATGATTAAATTAATTAAGGTTTAATTAGAGTTACAATATTTAAGAATTAATTAGGATTAAATTAATTAAGGATTAATTAGGATTACATTAATTAAGGTTTAAATTAGGATTAAATAAATTAAGGTTTAAATTAGGATTAAATTCAATGTTGAAGTTATTAATTCAAATTTCGTTAACAGTTTTGGATCTAGTTGAATTAATTTTATTAATTCAAAAATCTCTGATTCATCTACTATTTCTTTTATATTTAGTTTTTCAAGTTTATCTAATACTTCCGCTTTGTTTTAATTTTTGTAGACTTTATTAAGTGTAGCCTTGATTCTAAAAAATTCTTCTTCCTCCTCATCCTCATCATCAAGGTTATATTCTTCTACATCATCATAGTGGATAGAATAGTTCTCAGGGCTACTAATTAGTATTTCATAATTAACTTCAAGATTATTCAAAAAATTATTAATTAAATCATCATCTAAAGAGTTTTTATCTTCAATATTCTTAGAGTTGATTTCGGAGACATCAGTGTTAATAATAGTTTTATCATTATCCTCAAAAATATTGTCATTATCTGAAATATTAGATATTAAAGGCTTATTAATTTTGATTTCATCATTATCAACAACCTTATGAGAAATATCAGTTAAAGTATCATTATCCTTAACATTATCAAACACAATGTTGGAATTAATTCTAAAAATTGTTGCATTGATATCAAGGATTAACGAATTAACGTCTGATATTTTATTATTGTCAACATTTGGAAATTGATCATGCAATATATTAAGTTGATTTTGCAAAACATCTATTTTATCAGAAAAATTATCTAAGTTATCAGCATGCATCACAAACTGTACAGAATTTTCAAAATTATTACAATAATAAACTTTTTGTACCTTGGTCGAACACTGGTTCTTGTAGTGTCCGTGCTTTTGACACCTGAAGCACCTAATGTGGCTTTTCTCCCTCCGGACTCCTGGCGTTAGTACCTCCTTTGCCGCTGGTGGTGACGAATGATTCTTACGAGTAAGACACTGGTTTTTATAGTGTCCTCTCTCCCAACACTTAAAACATATTATGTGAAATTTGAAAACAGACATAATTGAAAAAAATACCTGATTCACCCCTGGCACCCCTTGTTAGATCGTGACAAGCAAGCTAGAGGGGGGGGGGGTGAATAGCGTCTTTCGATTTTTCTACCTTCAACGTTAGCAAGCGCAAGAGGAAATCTAATAAAACAAATGAAAACAACGCTAACACAACCTGATTTACGTGGTTCGGAGATGATGCTCCTACTCCACGGCAGCCCGTAAGGTGGGCGATCCCTAATTCGTCGATGGATGATTCCCCGGAGCACCTCCGGCTAGACCGTAGCTCTTTGTGGGTGGAAGAACCTCTCCACAACCTCTGGACACTATCTGAGCAAGGAAGGCTACTAACAAGCTTTGACCAAGCAAGTTTTGCCAAGAAAGAAAAGCCTGAAACGTGCTCCTTTAGATAGAGCTCGAGTATGAAATGGTCGCTACAAGTCGACTGTCCCTATGGCAGTCGACTGGTCCCACTCAGATTCGAACATTACAAGCCCAACGTTCGAAACACCAGCCATCACCAGTCGACTGCCCCTGGGGCAGTCGACTGGTCCTTCCCTACGCCTAGGGTTACCCTTCCCGAGTATATTCCTCTCCGCACTCGAACCCTCCCGGCATAGTTCCCGAGTACAAACTCTCACACTCGGACCCTCACGACCTGGTTGACTCTTTAATCAACAGTCTTGATCTGTTGCCTTCACGCCCTCTTCATCTTCGCTCCCGTCCCTCGGATACGCACGTAAGCCCTCAGCTTGCCTCCATGCCACCCTTCACGCATGCCTTGAAGTCTGCGTCCCTTGGCTCATTGTCTCTACTCCAGCAACCTCGATCAATCACCTTCAAGCCCTCTTCGACTTTGGCTCTCGTCCCTCGGATATGCACATAAGCCCGCGACATGCCTCCATGCTATCATTCACGTACGCCTCGAAGTCCGCTTCCCTCAACTCATTGTCCCTTCTTTGTCCATGGTCCCTCGAATGCGCATGCAAGCCAACAGCTTGCCTCCATGCCACCCTTCATCTGAAGACATCCAACCAAGTCTATGTGAACCTGCAAACCTGCACACTCACATACACATATTAGTCTAATAACAAAGCCTAACTTACTCATATTGACACACAAATAAAAACCCATGATCATCCAGATCAGACTTGGGTCGATTGTGTTAGTAGTATGAGAGAAGTGTCCTAAGGCAATTGCCTTATGATTGTAATCATTTACTTTAATAAATGAATATTCACTATTTGAGTATACATGTTCGTGTATTTGATTGAGATCTTAAACTCATTTACTGAATGTCCGCAATACAATTCACAGCATGAGAGAATTTGTGATGAATTCACAACTAGTGATTATCTCTACATGTGCAATTGTGAAGTATTGAAATTGTCCCTAGTCGATGAATTGATAAATACGGACACTATCAATTTTGTTGAGACTAGCATGGGTTATTCTCTAATCAGCTGATTCTCACTGGCTGCTGACATTGGGATGTCCGGAGATAAACATGAATGCTAGTTAAGGGAACTAGTTCATTGGAGTGACTAGCTGTAAGACTTCATATGGTAATCTACATATAGATATGTCAATGAAAGTTCTTACTGCAGCTTAAGTGCGATGTTCCTTTGACTTGCGGTGTTTAAGTCATCTTGGTCATGGAGACTTATACTTTGACATCTTAAGCAAGCATCTCTAAGGAGGTGTGGACCCAGGATGGTTGGGTATAAGCTGAAGTGCCCGAAGATGTTTGAACAGCCTACAAAGGATTCACCACTCCTTGCGAGGAGATGTATACCCAAGGCCTATCGTCAGATTGTTACTCGAAGCCTCTGGCCAGAGCACAACATGTTCCGAGTATGAATCTCTAGGAAACATGAGAGTAATTAGAATCTGTTGGACGAGAAAGACATTACTTGGGCTAGGTGTGACGTAGTCAGCCTAGTGGGGACTGACACACATAGACCGTGTCCTGAACCAAGTGGGTATAAGATGGTGAAGGGAATGAGGCACGATTCATTAAAGCTGCTGAAGGGTTTCAGAATTATTTCTGAGGTCAACCGTTGATCTTTCGATTAATTGGTTTGGCCGACCCACAATAAAAAGGGAAACCAAATTGTTTGGTTTAAATTATAAAATAAATCGAGCGTGATTTGTTTTATAAAATTATGGATAAAGAAATTTATATAAAGAAATTTTTATAAAGAAATTTATAGAAATTTATTCTTTTTTATGGAAATTAAAATAAACCATGGATTGATTTATTTTATTTTATAAAATCAATTATGAATTGACTTTTCCATGATAAGAAAAATTTATATAGTAAATTTCTTGTAAAAATTTATTCGATAATAAAAGGGGAGACATGGTTGTTTTTATTATAAATTAAGTTATAATAAAAACTTGGCATAACGGAATAATTCATAGAAAAATTTATAAGATAAATTTCTTATGAAAAATTTATTCCGTTAAAAGGAGAGTTGGCGATAAAGAGGCTACTATATAAAGGTACAAAGGCAAGGCTTGGAAATTAATCCATGAGATCAAGGATTCTTGCCTAGCCTCTCTCCCTCTCCTTCTCTCCCTCTCCCTCTTCTAGTGCCGCCGGCCCTAGAGCCCTCCCCCTTTGCCGTGAGCTTCCACCACCAAGAAGAAGCCGAAGAAGAAGAAGAAGCGGGCGCGACTCCTTCCTTCCTCCCGGAATCTTGATTCCGTTCTTCGTTTGATGGTTAGTTTTTCATCTCTCTCTTGGTATTCTTGTCGTGCCTTTGGAGAATCTAGTAGTTCTTGTCGGCACGAAACTCATGACTTTGCGAAGTCATCCCGAAGAAAACCCGGCGTTGACGCGAATAGAGGCGGAGCTTCCAAGGGACACTATGGTTGGATCTCATCCCTTTCTATGAGTTACGCGAGATATTAAGTAAATTAGTTTACTTTCTGCAAAATTTTAAATGTATGATCATGTCTCCATAACATAAGGTTGCATGCTAGATACGTGGTTAAAATAATTTGAGAAATTATTTATGCTAAACCTTCCGCTGCACGTAATTAAATTTTAAAATTACGAACCCGTATCCATGTCAACATGCACCCGGTACCAACAGTGGTATGAGAGCCAGTTAGTGTTCGACATAATCATATAATTGTTTTGCGGAAAACTTTGTCATGATCTCAATTTTGGAAAATTTTCCAATTATGATAAATTTTAGATTTAGGAATTTCAAAGTTTGGAAATCCTCATGAAATTTCGCAAACTTTTGAAATATCCTAGTTTCTGAAATTTTATGATAATTGTGAAACTTCCCATCTTTGGAAACTTTCCAATTTTGGAAAATTTCCAATTTTGGAAATATGTAAGTTTTCTTTGTACCAGAAACTTACAAATATTCTGAAAACCTATTATGAAATCTCATAATTTTGGGCACTTTCTTTCAAGAAAGTCTAGACAAATTTATGGATCATTAATTGACAATTAAAATTTGAATTGGTTTTAAATTATTAACAAAATTCTTTATTTTGGATTGAGCCTTGGGGAGCCGTCCAATTTAAAGTTAGTTGTTGTAATTTAATTTCCCATTTTGAATAAAATTGTCATGTTTAATTTGGTTACGCCTCGGGGAGAGGACCAAATTGGATTTACAACAAATTTCTTTTCTTTGGGTATCTGAGCCTCGGGTAGCCACCCTTAGAAAACAATTTGTTGTAATTAATTAATCCATAAATAAAATATGTGATCAAGTCTTGGAAATTTAGGATAATTTCCTTATTTGATTTAAGAGGTGATGCTCTTATATATTTTTTTTTTTTTTAAAAGAAGGATCTTATTTCAAGGAGAAAGAAAATCCATATTAGAAGGGGGACCAAACCTGACCTTCTAATATAGATTTACAAAAGGACTTAATAAGATTTACAAGTTGTAGCTCAAAAAACCGGAAATTTTTTTGAAAAACAAATTCTATGCAAAATCAGATCCATCACTGCCTCCAATTTTCCGCCCAATTTTGCTGTCTCTTTAAACTGAGAAACAAGATTTCAATTTCCCGCCCCCTCGGATCCCAGCACAAGCTGATCTGAAATCCTTTCCCATAACAAATTGATCCCAGCACATCTTGATTTACCAAATAGCAATACCAGAAAGCCTTAAATTCAGTAACCACCATTGTGATCTTCTTTAGAAATTCTATCAATACAATTTCCACCAATGTATTTAATTAGCCTATGTATCAATCATATAGAATTTACTTCAGAGCTCCCTCTGGTATATAGCTTCCAATGGAACAGTTTCCAAACCATCAGGATTTACTCCTACGGCTTTCCCAAGCTTCCAAGTTACTCAGTTATCTTTTCCAAATCAATTACATGGAATCAACGCAAGATAGATTCAAGCTAGCAATTAGAATCTCAGATTCTTCCAGTAAATATAAGGATCTTCATATCCATAGAAAACCAATAGATGAGCAATCGCATTGATCATCAACTACATGCCACAGGGAAAAGGTGATTCCCAGGTACATTTAATAGTTGCACGAGAAGTCCAAGCACATCATCAGCAGCAGCAAAGAGAAAAACTAAGTTCTACAATTGAAACAATTAAATCATAACATATAAACTGCTGCGTTAAAATAATAACAATTGAAACAAGAGATGCAGATGAACGTATCTGCAAGTTGGGGAAGTAAATCCAGGGACACCATCTGCCCTATAGTTAATAGAAATCTCTTTCCAAAACAGAGAAAGCCATCAATATATAGAGAGACTGAACTGTGAGTATAAAGGAATATTTCCAGTATCAGCAGGAGAATAAAATCACTTCTTAAAAATTATCAAAGATAACAGATCCATTGTTTCCGGGGCTCAGCGAAGATATGAAGTCTGAGCTTTGAAAAGTAGAGACTGATTTTTCTGACAGTTATAAGTGATAACAAAGTTGATATTGCAAATAAAAGCTGAACCCAAGAATATAGTAAGAATCAGAAGTAACCATCAGTCAGAAATTCAGCAATCAAAAGCTGAGGTAGTCATCAGTCAGGAATTTAGCAATTAAAAAGAAATTAGAACCCCCTCTTACAGTAAGCAAGTTACTGACCAAAAATTTACATTGGAATGTCCAAATTATTTCCCAGCACTACAGCTGCGCAAATAGGGGATCCTGATCATTTTTATCAGAGTTCCAGAGCTTTTTCTTTGAAAATCTAATATAAGACAAATTAATCCTATCAAGCTTACAAATGCCAAAGAGTGACTTATCTATTGCGTCCTCCCACTTTCTATGGTTGGATGATAAGAAAGCTTGATTTGCAAGATAGTCCGCCGCCGCATTTGCTTCTCTATATACATGAGTACACTGCACTCGATATTTTCTTATTATCCTTTTGCTCTTAAGGATCAGATTGCGTAGATCCCATGGGAAATAAGCAGATTTAAGCATGTTCAAAGCAAGCATTGAATCGGATTCAAGCCAAAGAGGGAACCAAGAATTTTCCACACATAATTCTAGCCCTACAAGTATTGCTTTCAATTCTGCTCTAACGTTTGTACCAATACCAATCAAGCCATATTTAGTTTGTAGTGGCAGACCTTCATGATTCCTGATTATAACACCATAAGAAGAAAGTCCTGGATTTCCTTTAGAGCAACCATCTGTGTTTAGTTTGAAAGAACCCAATTTTGGCTTCCTCCAATGTACAGCCGAAATAAAAATGGTTGATCTAATGGATATTTGGAAACCCAGAGTTTGAGCAATGCTTTTACAATTTTTCCAGTGATGTTGTTTTATCAGACCTGAAATCATACCTAAGAGTAAATAATTCTTAATTTTCCATATGATTTTTCCTGTGATTGGTTTTAGTCCTTGATGTTTGGCTTCATTTCTAGCATTCCATAAAAACCACACAATCAAGAAAGGGATAGATTCCTTAACATGGCCGTCCCTTGCCCAAGAAGCACCCAATTTCCAACTGTCAAAGAAAAGAAATCTATCAACCCCAAATAACTGCGAAAAGTGAAACCATACCTCTTTGGCAATAGGACTGCTAAAAAATAAATGGTCCCATGTTTCCGACGAGTCACAACAAAGACATCTAGAGGCTAGGTGCACTCCTCTTCCTTGTAGGATGTCATCCAAAGGTAGGCGCTTCCTCAAAAAGCGCCATATGAAAACTGAAATACTCGGCAGCAGCAACTTACTCCAGCAAGCACCCCAGCTCATGATAATTGGTTGTACATCTCTAATACAATTCCAAGCAGTTTTTAAAGAAAAACTTCCATTACAAGCCGGCTTCCAAATAATTGCATCTAAAGTAGAAGGGAAAGCCCCTGCATGAGCTGAGATTTCCTCCATATTAGGAACTGCAATCTCTAGAATATCTTCAATAATTTTAGCCGGAACTATCTCTCGCAATTTATTCACATTCCAGCCCTGAGCATCAAAGAAATCTTTAACTTTGAAATTTGGATTAACTATTTTAGTCACATTTTGATATAGAGGCACTTGGTCCAACCAAGTATCGTACCAAAAGTTAATCTCTCCTTGTCCAATAATCCAACCAATGTTCTTCTCTGTTAATCTGCGGACTTTGATCAACCTGCGTCAAAAAGGAGAACATTTCCAGTTTGTCGATACCACACTTGGATGTTTCCTATCACAATACATTTTATTAAGAAATATTGCCCAAGGAGTCCTTTGCTCTCTAAATCTAAACCAAAGCCTCATAACATTTGCTGTAGCAATATCGGATAATTTCCTTAGGCCTAGACCTCCTTCCGATTTTGGTTTGCAAGCTTCCACCCAGGCTACCCAGTGAATCTTCCTGTTTGAGTCAGATGAACCCCAAAAAAATTTTGCAAAGATCATCTCTAATTGATAAAGAACTGATAATGGCGGAAGGAGAACCTGTAAAATGTATAGGGGAGTCGAATATAGCACACTTTGTATGAGAGTCAGCCGACCGCCATAAGATAATCTTCCAATATTCCATCCAAGAAGTTTTTTACGCGCCTTTTCAATTAAAGATTGGAAATATTTTGATTTCCTGTTTCCAGCTGCAATAGGAACTCCTAGATATATAATGGGTGCATTGCCTTCCACGAAACCAGTAATTGATGCAATTTGAGCCTTCCGGGCGCTATTAATACTTTTTGCAGGAAAAAACAGACTTTTGCTAGCATTAACAGATTGGCTAGAACAGGTTTCATATGCATCCAGAAATATCTTTAATCTTTTGACATTATTAATAGCCCCATTCATTACAATCATAATATCATCTGCATATGCTAGGTGTGATATTCTAATGTCACATCCTGAAATGAAGTGTAATTGTGGAAACTTGCAAAAAAATTTATCCAAGCCTCTAGACAAAAATTCAGCAGCAATTATAAATAAAAGAGGAGATAATGGATCACCTTGCCTTAGCCCTCTCTTTGAATGAAAGAAACCCTCCAGATTACCATTTACTTTGATAGAAAACCAACACTCAGTGATGCAACGGCGAATCAAGTCTATACAAGAATTAGAAAAGCCAAAAGCCTCCATTATTTTGAACAAAAAGCTCCATTGCACTCTATCAAAAGCCTTGGCCATATCTAGCTTTAAAATCAAATTGCCACCTCTAACATGATAATTTAACTTGTGATTGAGTTCTTGGGCCAATAAAATATTATCAGATATTAGCCTTCCTGCTACGAAGCCACTTTGAGATGGTGAAATCAGCTTTCCCAAAATCTACCCCAACCTTGAAGAAATTATTTTGGAAATGATTTTGTTAGAAACATTACACAAACTAATAGGCCTGAAATCCTTCCACTGCTGAGCATGGTCTATTTTAGGGATTAGAACTAAAGTGGTGGCTGCCATCCCTTTTGGCATTGAATTGCCATGAAAGAAATCCGTAATTGCCTCCAAAACATCTAGTTTTATAATTTCCCAGCATGCAATATAAAACTCAACCGAGAAACCGTCCGGGCTAGCTGCACAGTTCCTTCCCATTTCCCATATGGTTTGCTTAACCTCTTCCAATGTTGGTAATGAAATCAAATTAGAGTTTTCCTCTGCAGTTATGAGTGATGGAATACAATCAAAGTTGACTGAATCACAATTGAAGTCCTCGCCTGTCAATAATTTTTCAAAAAAACCCACGGCTGAGGAGTTAATATCTTCTGGTCTATCCAAACATATACCCTTCTCCCATATTCGAAATATCCTACTAGTCATCCTTTTTTTCTGCACCAAACTATGAAAATATTTTGTGTTTCTTTCACCTTCCACAACCCACTTAGTCGCAGCCTTTTGTCTCCAAAAGATCTCTTCCATGTTGAGAGTTTGAAAAAGATTTGCTTGCTGTTTTGCTCGATTTACTTTGTTTGATTCCGTAGGATCTGCATCATACTTCCTTTCAGCCATTGCAAAAAGCTCCTCTGCCTTCTTAATATTATCATGGATGTTGCCAAAAACTTCCCAATTCCACCATTTCAGATGTGATTTTAATCTCTTCAATTTTGATTGCAATTTGAGCATACCAGAACTCGAAATAGGCAGCATCCAGTTTAGTCTTACAGTTTGCAGAAAATTCTGATGACTAATCCACATGTTCTGAAACCGAAAGGATGTAGCTGGTTTTATGAATTTAGGAAAGGTAATTAATAAAGGACAATGGTCGGAAGCCGCTCTAGACAAGTGTTCTACCCGCACTGAGAAATCTTGAGTGTGCCAAGAAGGTGAGATAAGTATCCTATCCAACCGTTTCCAGATTTTGCCATTTGTCCAAGTAAATTTGTCACCTACATAGCCACAATCTAGCAAACCAGATAGCATAAGAAATTCATTGAAGTCATTGGTCGGACCCAATTTCGAGAGAAAACCTTTAGAGCATTCATTAGAATTAGAGACCACATTAAAGTCTCCTCCCATTAGCCAATAAACATCATTATCTGGTTTGTTATCCAAAAGATTTTCCCAAAGCAGAGATCTCTCTAATTGAGTGCATTTAGCATATACCACCGTAATGATCATACTAATAGGAAGAAGTGGAGAACTTATTTCCAAATGCAGAAACTGCTCATGATCAATTAAAATCCTGCACTTAATATTAGAATCAAACAAAAACCAAATTTTACCAGAGCAATTAGATATAGCTGTTTCGAAATCTAATTTTCTAGTAATAAGAGCTTCATCTAGTACAATAAAAGGCTCTAGAATTCCAAGGAAATTAAGATGATAAAATTTTTTCAGAAATATAATTCGGTGCAAGGATGCTTTATTACCAATTCCTCTTATGTTCCAAATAATTCCAGACATTAAAAGATTGAAGAGGATGCAAACTTTTTATTCTGAGCTTTGCTTCTAGTTTCCCTTCTATCTCCAATTGGGATATTTAAGGGAATAGTAGCCTTTTTTCCTTTCTTTTTGTTCATCACATTTAAAGTTGTGTTCTGAACCTGTGTAGTTTCCCCAGTCTCTAAGTTTTCTGATTCAGCAAGAATATTTTCTGGCCTTTCTCTCATATTTGATACATTTGACAAAGATGATGAAAAGTGGCTTTGTGCCAACTGATCTGCTTCTGTCTCATCAGATTCTATTTCCATCTCAAAAGTCTTATATAATATAGCTTCATTTGAAACCTCCTGTCCATCCCAAGAAACCTCTTCTCCCTGATCTGAGTTAACTGTTAAATCCTTCTGCATATATAGTGTTTCTTCCTCACGCAACAGCTGTTGTAAATTCCCTATCTCCTTTCCTTGAGCATAACTTGAAAGTTTGTTCACAGTTTGCAGATCTAATCCAGCTACATTTGTTTGAGTCTCTTTGGGAATTCCAATAGTGCCATTATCCTCTCCTACCTGAAATGCAGAAACTTCCATATCTTCTTGTATGTCATTTCCCAAATCAGCTAGCAAGCTAAAATGGTTATTGGAGTTTTCACTTCTTTTATTAGAAACAACTTTTTTCCCTGCTTGCCCTGTTTTTTTAATCCACATCCTTTTCCCTAGACGAGAAGAGAACCTGTCATCTGTTTGCAATTCAGGTTCATTGTTTTGATTCTCATTTGAGATTTCTTCAAGCCTGTTATCCTTGTTTTTAGGAGCCTTCCATGTTGGTTTTGGATTGTTTCCATTGACATAGCATTCTCTCTCATTATGTCCCAAGTGTTTACAATCCACACAGTATTTTGGTATACGTTCATATATAACTTTCTGTAGTCTTTTTTCCTCCCCAATGCCGATCTAGAAGTCTTCAACTTTGGGTTTTAGCAAATCAAACTCAACACAGATTCGAGCAAAGGAAAGTCTAATGCCTTCCATGAAGCTCTTACATATTGTTGTTTCCAAAATTAATTAGGAAAATGGTTTCCTATAGAGTTTTCTTAAATAAGATTTTCATGAAAATAATATGTGGTTGAATTAAGGGAATCTGTCTCTTAATTTAATAAGATTTGATTTAGAGAAATCAAAGTCTTAAACATATTATTTCCGAAATTGATTATGACAATTTAGGAAATTGTTTCCCAAAACAATTCCTTGAATAAAGTATGAAATTGGGATTAGGAAATCCGGTTCCTAATCCAATTAATGAGACTTGATAAATTAAGTCACATACATACTTTATCAAGGAAATCGTTAGTCATGACATAATTATATGTCATGAATGTGCTTTGAAAAGAAAGGATGAGACCCAAAACCCCTTACAAAATATTAAGGCTAACACCTTCCATTAATATGGTTAGAACCGGAGTTTTGTTTCTCGTTTGGGTTGATGGACACATCCATGCCCGGCTTGAACCTCAACATGTTCAAACCATGGAATTAGTTTATGAATAATATAGTTGGAGTCAGAGGTCAATCCTTAGTTTTGGTTGTTGGACACATCCAAGCCTGATTAAACGGTTGAATGAGCTCCAACCATATTAAAACTATTTCTTAATTAATGGGTCAGCCTTAAGCTTGGAGCATCGATTTGTTGTGCCACAGCCAAGGTCGATGTAAAAAGAGGTGCAGTTGGGTGCTATGTATAATGTTGCATACTTGTTAATGAGTTAACAACCCAATGATTTATGCAAACATTCAATTAGTTGATAGCATAAAGTGATAGTTACATATATGTGATATGTAATCGGTATAATTACCTACCTTCATAGCTAAGAATAACTTGATGGCCACAGCCATAGTTGTTCTTATATATGGTTGGATATCAACCTATTTGGAGGTGTTCCTACGATCTCCCGAATTGATAAAAAGGGTTATTCAATTCAAAAAATAAATAGGATTTAATTAATGTATGTTGATGCATTCTTTATCATTCTTCTCACATAAGCTCAATTTGTATTTCTAGGATAATCACTCGATCATGTCTTCTCTGAATTTGCGTTCCATTTTGGACACCAATAAACTGACTGGGCCAAACTTCATGGACTGACTTCGAAACCTGAGGATAGTCCTCAAGGCAGAGAAGCTTGCTTATGTCCTTGAAGATCAACTTCCCAACCGTCCTCCAGAAGATGCAACTCCAGACCAGTTAGTGGCATATCATAAACATGTGACCGATTCTGAACTTGCGAGTTGCATCATGCTAGCCTCTATGGTACCTGAGCTACAAAAGCTGCATGAGCATATGGATGCTTATACTATCATCTTCCATCTTCATGAGTTATTTGAAGAGCAGGCAAGATCCGAAAGGTTCGAAGTCTCCAGACTCCTCTTCACCTCTAGGATGCAGGAAGGCACTTCTGCCTCACAGTTTGTATTAAAGATGTTGGGGTACATTGACCGACTGAGCACACTCGGTTTTGCAATGGATCATGAACTAAGTATTGACTTAATTCTTCATTGTTTGCCCAAAAGTTATTCACAATTTGTGATGAACTATCGGATGAACAAGCTGGAGACTACCATTCCTGAGTTGCTCAACCTGCTGAAGACTATAGAGCCTTCTGTAAAGCAAGATCAGAAGACGGTACTGTTAGTTGGTTCCTCGAAGAAAGGTTCTAAGAGGAAGGCCAAAGAACAGAATAAAGGAAAGAAGAAAAAGGCCAAAAAGACTGAAAAGACACCAAAAGGCACTTGCCATCATTGTGGCAAGGAGGGTCACTAGCGAAGAAACTGCAAGGTTTATCTTGAGTCTTTGAAGAAGAAGGCATCCGATGCCCCATCCTCTTCAGGTATCTTCGTTATTGAATGTCACTCTATTTCCTCAGATACCTGGGTACTTGATACTGGGTGTAGCTCACATATATGCAATGACATACAGGGGCTAAGGAATAGAAGAAGACTCGTCAAGGGAGAAACGAATCTGCGAGTTGGAAATGGAGCAAAGATTGCTGCTGTTGCCATCGGAACATATTTGCTAAAGCTCCCTACTGGACGTGTCTTAGAATTGGATAATTGTTATTTTGTTCCTTCGTTAATAAAGAACATTGTATCTATTTCATGTTTGAATGAAAAAGGTTATCATTTAACTCTTAGTAACAATTGTTGTTACATAACTTTAAATGGTGTTCTTTATGGGACCGGAACATTGTGCAATGGTATCTACACGTTAGATTTATCCGGTGACGTTTTCAATATCGAAGTTAGCAACAAACGTGCTCGAATAGATAATCGAATAGACTCCTAGACGTGGCATTGTCGTCTTGGCCATGTAAGTAAGAAACGCATGACCAAATTACACCGATGTGGAATTTTGGAATCATTTGAACCCGGTTCATTTGATACATGCGAATCATGCATGAAAGGCAAGATGACCAAATTACCCTTTTTTGGAAAAGGTAATCCAGTGGGAGAATTGCTTGGTCTAATACATACTGATGTATGTGGACCAATGTCAACTCTTGCACAAGGAGGCTATAGCTACTTCATTACCTTTATTGATGATCACTCACGATTCGGGTATGTGTTCTTGATGAAACACAAATCTGAATCTTTTGAGAAATTCAAAGAGTTCAGAAATGAAGTAGAGAAACAGCTTGGCAAAAGTATTAAGATACTTCGATCCGATCGGGGTGGTGAATACTTAAGTCAAGAGTTTCAAGATTATCTTAGGGACAATGGGATATTGTCTCAATGGACTCCGCCATATACACTACAGCAAAATGGTGTATCTGAGAGGCGTAACCGAACCTTGATGGACATGGTTAGATCTATAATGAATCATGCAACTCTTCCAAAATCCTTTTGGGGCTATGCGCTTAAGACAGCTGTTTACTTGTTAAACAGAGTCCCGACCAAGGTAGTCTCTACTACTCCATATGAGATGTGGAATAGTAAGAAATCTCACTTAACTCACCTTAAGATATGGGGTTGTCCTGCTTATGTGAAGCGGACTGTATCAGACAAATTGGATGCTAAGTCTGATAAATGTCTATTTATTGGGTACCCTAAGGAAACGAAGAGTTACCAATTCTATCATCCCTTGGAACAAAAGGTGTTTGTTTCAAGGCATGCTGTATATCTGGAAAATGAATTTCTTTTACAAGAAAACAGTGGGAGTGGCATTGAACTTGATGAAGTTCAAGAAACTCCAATAGACATTACAGAGACACCTAGTCTAGAAACTCTACATATGAGATGTGGAATAGTAAGAAATCTCACTTAACTCACCTTAAGATATGGGGTTGTCCTGCTTATGTGAAGCGGACTGTATCAGACAAATTGGATGCTAAGTCTGATAAATGTCTATTTATTGGGTACCCTAAGGAAACGAAGAGTTACCAATTCTATCATCCCTTGGAACAAAAGGTGTTTGTTTCAAGGCATGCTGTATATCTGGAAAATGAATTTCTTTTACAAGAAAACAGTGGGAGTGGCATTGAACTTGATGAAGTTCAAGAAACTCCAATAGACATTACAGAGACACCTAGTCTAGACCCCCAACCAATAACTCATAATGATGAGCTATCAGTTGAACCTAAAACAACACCACCTCTTCGTAGGTCTGATAGGACACGCAAAATTCCAGAGAGATATGGATTTCTCATAAGTGTATCGAATGACGTGTTACTCACAAGCGATGACGAACCTATCAGTTATGAAGATGTTCTGAAAAGTTCAGAAAGGGACAAATTGCTTGAAGCCATGAAGCCGGAAATAGATTCCATGTACGAAAATCAAGTATGGGACTTGGTTAACCCACCTGAAGGTATTAAGCCCATAGGGTGCAAGTGGGTTTTCAAGAAGAAAACCGACATGGAAGGTAATGTTGTTACCTTTAAGGCTAGATTAGTGGCAAAAGGATATCATCAGAAACAAGAAATTGATTATGACGAAACCTATTCTCCAGTAGCTATGCTTAAATCCATTCGGATGCTCCTGGTCATAGCATCTCATTATGATTATGAGATATGGCAAATGGATGTGAAAACAGCTTTCCTTAATGGAAGCCTGCTGGAGGATGTATATATGATACAACCTAAAGGTTTCACATCGGTTGATAAAACCAAAATATGCAAGCTTCGACGATCCATATATGGACTGAAGCAAGCATCCAGGAGCTGGAACATCCGTTTTGATGAGACAATCAAAGAGTTTGATTTCTCACAAAATCCTGACGAACCTTGTGTGTACAAGAAGGTTAGTGGGAGTGCAGTCGTATTCCTAGTACTATATGTCGATGACATATTGCTTATAGGAAATGATATATCAGTCTTACAGTCGGTTAAAATTTGGTTGTCCAAAACTTTCTCCATGAAAGACCTGGGAGAAGCAACCTATATCCTTGGGATTAGAATCTATAGAGATAGATCAAAACGGTTACTTGGTCTTTCGCAGTCTACATAAATAGACCGAGTGCTAAAAAGGTTTAGCATGTCGGAATCCAAGAAAGGTTACCTTCCCATCAGGCATGGGATCAACCTTTCAAAGTCTATGTGTCCGCGCACAGAGGACGAGAGGATTTGCATGAATACGATTCCTTATGCATCCGCGATAGGATCTATCATGTATGTTATGTTATGTACTAGGCCCGATGTATCATATGCTCTGAGCATCACGAGCAGATACCAGTCTGATCCAGGAATGAATCATTGGGCGGCTGTCAAGACAATCCTTAAGTACTTAAGAAGAACTAAGGATGTGTTCCTAATATATGGAGAAGGAGATATGGTAATACGTGGGTATAGAGATGTCAGTTTCCAGACAGATAAGGATGACTCCAAATCTCAGTCTGGATACGTATTTACTTTGAATGGGGCGCAATAAGTTGGAAGAGTTCCAAGCAAGACACTGTAGCAGATTCTACCACGGAAGCGGAATATATTACGGCTTCGGAAGTAGCAAAAGAAGCAGTCTGGATCAAGAAGTTTGTCTCGGAACTTGGTGTGGTTCCAACCATTGATGAAGCAATACCGGTTTACTACGACAACAATGGAGCTATTGCACAAGCAAAGGAACCAAGGTCTCATCAGCGATCCAAACACGTGCTTCGCCGCTATCATCTGATCAGAGAGATTATAAGTAGGAATGATATACAAATTGAGAAAATTCCCACTGAAAGGAATTTAGCGGATCCTATAACTAAGGCCTTGCCTCAAAGCAAGTTTAAGGGTCTTGTTAGAGCCTGTGGTATTGGATACCATAGCGATTGGCATTAGGCCAAGTGGGAGTTTGTTAGTAATATGAGAGAAGTGTCCTAAGACAATCGCCTTATGATTGTAATCATTTACTTTAATAAATGAATATTCACTATTTGAGTATACATGTTAGTGTATTTGATTGAGATCTTAAACTCATTTACTGAATGTTCGCAATACAATTCACAGCATGAGAGAATTTGTGATGAATTCACAACTAGTGATTATCTCTACATGTACAATTGTGAAGTATTGAAATTGTCCCTAGTCGATGAATTGATAAATACGGACACTATCAATTCTGTTGAGACTAGCATGGGTTATTCTCTAATCAGCTGATTCTCACTGGCTGCTAACATTGGGATGTCCGGAGATAAACATGAATGCTAGTTAAGGGAACTAGTTCATTAGAGTGACTAGCTGTAAGACTTCATATGGTAATCTACATATAGATATATCAATGAAAGTTCTTACTGCAGCTTAAGTGCGATGTTCCTTTGACTTGCGGTGTTCAAGTCATCTTGGTCACGGAGACTTATACTTTGACATCTTAAGCAAACATCTCTAAGGAGGTGTGGACCCAAGATGGTTGGGTATAAGCCGAAGTGCCCGAAGATGTTTGAACAGCCTACAAAGGATTCACCACTCCTTGCGAGGAGATGTATACCCAAGGCCTATCGTCGGATTGTTACTCGAAGCCTCTGGCCAGAGCACAATATGTTCCGAGTATGAATCTCTAGGAAACATGAGAGTAATTAGAATCTGTTGGACGAGAAAGACATTACTTGGGCTAGGTGTGACGTAGTCAGCCTAGTGGGGACTGACACACATAGACCGTGTCCTGAACCAAGTGGGTATAAGATGGTGAAGGGAATGAGGCACGATTCATTAAAGCTGTTGAAGGGTTTCAGAATTATTTTTGAGGTCAACCGTTGATCTTTCGATTAATTGGGGGTCATGATGTACTACTAGGTGCCACTCATGATCGTTCTATAATTGGTTGATTATAGACGGCCAACATAAATCGAATGCCTATTTAGTCACACGCACTACGAGTAATCCGAGGGATTTAAAATGAGTTGAAAATAGGATTTTCCTATCAAGAGAGATAAGTCGAATCTGAATTTATCAGAGACGCATCGAAAGCTTAAAATGGCTAAGTCTTTTGAAGGCTTATTGTACTAATTAAATGAGTTTAATTCGTAAGGTGACGGCTTGGATTTGGCCGGCCAAAGAGGGTCTCTACCCTCTTTGGTTTAGCCGGCCACAATAAAAAGGGAAACCAAATTGTTTCGTTTAAATTATAAAATAAATCGAGCGTGATTTGTTTTATAAAATTATGGATAAAGAAATTTATATAAAGAAATTTTTATAAAGAAATTTATAGAAATTTATTCTTTTTTATGGAAATTAAAATGAACCATGGATTGGTTTATTTTATTTTATAAAATCAATTATGAATTGATTTTTCCATGATAAGAAAAATTTATATAGTAAATTTCTTGTAAAAATTTATTCGATAATAAAAGGGGAGACATGGTTGTTTTTATTATAAATTAAGTTATAATAAAAACTTGGTATAACGGAATAATTCATAGAAAAATTTATAAGATAAATTTCTTATGAAAAATTTATTCCGTTAAAAGGAGACTTGGCGATAAAGAGGCTACTATATAAAGGTACAAAGGCAAGGCTTGGAAATTAATCCAAGAGATCAAGGATTCTTGCCTAGCCTCTCTCCCTCTCCTTCTCTCCCTCTCCCTCTTCTAGTGCCGCCGGCCCTAGAGCCCTCCCCCTTTGCCGTGAGCTTCCACCACCAAGAAGAAGCCGAAGAAGAAGAAGAAGCGGGCGCGACTCCTTCCTTCCTCCCGGAATCTTGATTCCGTTCTTCGTTTGATGGTTAGTTTTTCATCTCTCTCTTGGTATTCTTGTCGTGCCTTTGGAGAATCTAGTAGTTCTTGTCGGCACGAAACTCGTGACTTTGCGAAGTCATCCCGAAGAAAACCCGGCGTGGTCGCGAATAGAGGCGGAGCTTCCAAGGGACGTTACGGTTGGATCTCGTCCCTTTCTACGAGTTACGCGAGGTATTAAGTAAATTAGTATACTTTCTGCAAAATTTTAAATGTATGATCATGTCTCCACAACATAAGGTTGCATGCTAGATAGTGGTTAAAATAATTTGAGAAATTATTTATGCTAAACCTTCCGCTGTACGTAATTAAATTTTAAAATTATGAACCCGTATCCATGTCAACATGCACCCGGTCCCAACAGGTTGCCCCAAAACCCCTCAACTCCTGGCTTCTTTGCTCCATCGGCTGTTAGTCCGGTGAAGAGCGACCAGACTCTGATACCATATTTGTGACCGGTGTCGTCGATAGAGGGGGGTGTGAATATCGACTTAAAAAAACTTATTCGGAAACCTTCATCGTAAACTTCAATGTTCATTCTTTCTAGACAAAGCGTTAGTATCACAGTGGAAAAATAAAGTTAACGGAAAACAACACAGCACAGTAGACATGCGGGTTTTCTATTTGGTTCCCAACCCCCCACGGTTAGTACGTCCAAAGCCTAAGCACGAGAATCACCCGTCCACTAATGGTCTCCTTTCTGGACTTTCCGGAGGCGGAGAAACCCGTCTTACAGTTCAAGTTTTACAAGCAAAAGATAGTGAAATTAAGTGCATAAAAATAAACTTAAACCAAACAGGAATGTTGATGATCCCGGTCGATCTGGAACTCTGAAGTGTCGCGCACTTCCTCCTGGAGCCTACTTGATTGTAGAGCTTCATCTCTAGGAATTTTTCATCACTCAGAATGCATAGAATGTTGTGTCAGTTGATGTTCTGAGTTGAGGGGTGGAACCCCTTTATATAGTCACTTCTTGGGCGCTTGTAAGGCTGTAGGGCGCTTCTATGAGCTGGTCAAATTTCATCTTCGCGCCGAACTCGCAGTAGGGATAGAAATCCCCTTCCCAGGCACCTGACCCATACAGGGTGCCTGGGACCCTTCAGGCACCCTGGATTGCTAGGCGCCTGAGAGTAGGCAGCCTTAACTGGGGCGCCTGCTTCTCTTGGGCGCTTGCTTCAAGTCAGGAGCCCAGGAGCTGATTCCCAAACTTCTCTTGTGTTTGTTCACCTGCTTTGCCTTCAATTCTAGGTGCATACAAGATACATAAACACAAGACAAACATGTATACAATTTTAGCCATAACGATTTGGTTCTGACTTTGGATTTCCCGTGAAACCCTAGGTCGAGCCGACGCCTATGTTCCCTTCCCGGGGAACGTGTCTTTCGCCTACTCCTCTCAGGAGAAGTTTTGCCAACCGACTCCTCCGGTTGGACTTTTGCCCAATCTTTCGGATCAGGAATTAGTGCACAGTCCATGACCAGGACTTATTGCCTAGCTTCACTCACCAAGACATCGGTGCCCAACCCTCGGCAGGACTTATTGGCCAATTCTACAAACCAGGACTTCGTGCCCAACCCTCGGTCAGGTCTTAGGTGCCCATCCCTCGGCCAGGACTTATTGCCCAATTCCTCGAATCAGGACTTCATGCCCAACCCTCGATCAGGTCTTAGGTGCCCAGCTCTCTGCCAGGACTTAGTGCCCAATCAGAGATAAGGACTTAGTGCCCAATTCCTCGAACCAGGTCTTATTGCCTAAGTTAACTAGGACTTTGTTTACCATGAAATGGATTTCTTGACTAACCCTTACCTTGTCAAATATATCACAAACTTATGCATATTGTTAAACATTGAAACACTAGAGGAGGACATCACCGATGCATCTTGCACCAACAATCTCTCCCTTTTTGATGTTTGACAATATCTTAAGTTATATTGGATTTAAGGGTTAAGTTTTGATCCTTGAGAGAAAAACAAACATTTTGATTTAAGTTTTGATCTTTGGGAGAAAAAAACATTTTGATTTAAGTTTTGATCCTTTGGAGAAAAAAAACATTTTGATTTATGTTTTGATCCTTGGGATAAAATGAAAAAGATTTTGATTTAAGTTTTTGATCCTTAGGAGAAAATGAAAAAAAAAATTCTAACTTAAGTTTCCCTCTCCCCCTTTGTCACACATCAAAAAAAATAACAAAAAAATCTTGCGCCAACAATGAAAATTTTTTTGAAAAATTTTCTTCTTCGTTTGAAAGTACTTAGGATAAATTTTTGAAAGCATATAATTTTTAATAAAATATTTCGAAACTCCTTTTTGTTTGAAAAGACTAAGTACTAGTTTGAAAAAAAACTCAGTACTTAAATTGAACCTGAAAAATATTTTGTACTTAGAAAAATATTAGTACTTTGAAAAATAATTTACACTTGGAAAATCTTTTTGCAAGAAAATGACTTTTTAATAAACTTTTGTTTTGTTACCATAATATTTTTTCTTGACTCGATTTCTTTTCGAGTTTGACACAATCCTAGGAAACCTTGTTAACTACAAGAAAATTTCCCTAAGTGTCCTGGAAATTCTCCAAACTCAGGTAAAATTATTTTTAAAAGTGATTCCATAAGTCGAAAAGATCAGCTTTTTGAAAATGATAGTATAATATCTTCATAAATGATTTTGAAAAGAGAATACATATGTTTTCGAATTGATTTTAAAAATATAATATTTTGAAATGTTCAATAATTCTTTTCATTTGACCTCCCCCTAAACTTGACACAGTCCTAGGAAGCTTGTTGACTACAAGTGATCTTCCTCTGAGTCTTAGGGTTTGATTCAGAACAAAAGAATTATCTAATGATTTTGAAAAATAATTGTCAAAAAATAGTTCATTTAATTTGACCTCCCCCTAAACTTGACACAGTCCTAGGAAGCTTGTTGACTACAAGTGATCTTCCTCTGAGTCTTAGGGTTTGATTCAAACTAAAAGAATTATCTAATAATTTTGAAACATAATTGTCAGAAAATAGAATTGCTTTCTTTTGACTTAGACTCCCCCTAAATCTAACACATCCTAGGAGTTCTTGTAGATCATGAAGAAGACTTTCTATGTGTCTTTACGGTTTATCAAAATCAAAAGGGCAATAAGAACCATTCTTGTAATGCAAAAAATTTTGAAGGATAAAATAAGTTTTTGAGACAATTTTCAAAAACACATTTTGAAATGATAATAAATTTTAAAGCACAAGGTATTTGAAAAATATGAAATTTTGAAATGAATAATTTCAGAATTAAAAAAAACTGCTCCCCCTGAACCCGACACTATCTGACTCTATCTATGTGTCTTAAGGGACTTTAGTGTTGACCTAAAAGGTTTGTGTCTAAGTGTGTAGGTCAAATAATTTTTCAAAAAGATATAATTCTGAAAATATATTATATATTTAAGAAACCATGCAAGCATGAAATCCATAAAAACATTATCATGTTGAAATATTATTTTAAAAATAGATTTTTAGATAAATATCCTAAGGATTTTGAAAATATTTTTAAAAATATTTGTCAATTAATTAATCCTTAACATCACCCATTCTAAATGTCTCAGTACATGCAAGCATGGTTGCCTTATGGGTGTATTGTGAGATGCTTGAATAATTTTTCATAATTTATTTATAAACTGGTTGACCTTGAGTTAGATTCGAGTTTAATCAATTTGTAATCTAAAAGTATATTTCAATAATTGACTTCCAGGTCTTGGCGATGCACAGAGGCTTTCTTTGGTCGTAGCCTTATTGGATCATGAACCCTTTTCTTAGACAAAGTCTTTTAAAGAAATAATACCTTTGTTTTACTCCTTGAAAAACTCTGGTCTAACTAGTCTAGGATGTGGCGAGGTAGCTTCAGCTAGTTCCACTTAGCTAGGCCAAGTTTCCCTAACATACTATCATCTCGCCCCACCCTGGTTCTAGGTTAGGCAAGTATCAACTAGTCTTTTTCCTATCTAACCGTTCTAAATCATGCAGAAATTTAAACATGAATGTCATGACATATAATTAAAGAAAAATTAGCAAATGCATGAGCATGACATTTATGCATGATTCAATCAAGTTAAAGCATTTTTAATTAAGTTTCTAATAATGTATCAAATTCCCGATTTGATACATATCGTGTGAATCCGCGAATATGCCAACCCTCTTTAACATATTTAATATTATTAAGTTGGAGGTTTCAGTTGGGTAGAATTTTATTTGGTTTCATACTTAAAGTAATTAAGTAGAATTTAGTTCGTGGAATTTATTGAATTAGGGATTAAAAAAATTTTGGTTGTAGAATTAATTAAGAGTTAATTAGGATTAATCAGGATTCAATCAATTAAGGTACGATTTAATTAATTATGGTTTAATTAAGGTTATAGTAATTAAGAATTAATTAGGATTAAATTAATTAAAGATTAATTAGGATTACATTAATTAAGGTTTAAATTAGGATTAAATAAATTAAGGTTTAAATTAGGATTAAATTCAATGTTGATGTTATTAATTCGAATTTGTTAACAGTTTTGGATCTAGTTGCATTAATTTCAATAATTCAAAAATCTCTAATTTGTCTACTATTTCTTTTATATTTAATTTTTCAAGTTTATCTAATTCTTCCACTTTATTTAAATTTTTGTTGACTTTATTAACTGTAGCCTTGATTCTAAGAAATTCTTCTTCCTCCTCATCCTCATCATCAAGGTTATATTCTTCTACATCTTCATAATGGGTAGAATAGTTCTCAGGACTACTAATTTGTGTTTCATAATTAACTTGAAGATTATTCAAAAAATTATTAATTAAATCAACATCTAAAGAGGTTTTATCGTCAATATTCTCAGAGTTGATTTCAGAGACAACAGTGTTAATAATAGTTTTATCATTTCCTCAAAAATATTCTCATTAACTGAAATATTAGACATTAAAGGATTATTAATTTTGATTTCATCATTATCAACAACCTTATGAGAAATATCAGTTAAAGTATCATTATCCTTAACATTATCAGACACAATGTTAGAATTAATTCTAAAAATTGTTGCATTGATATTAAGGATTAACGAATTCATGTCTAATATTTTATTATTGTCTACATTTGGTAAATGAGCATGCAATATATTACGTTGATTTTGCAAAAAGTCTATTTTATCAAAAAAATTATCTAATTTATCATCATGCTTGACAAACTGTGCAGAAATTTCAGAATTTTCAAAATCATTGCAATAATAAACTTTTCGTACCTTGGTCGGATACTAGTTCTTGTAGTGTCCGTGCTTTTGACACCTGAAGCACCTGATGTGACTCTTGTCCCTCCGAACTCCTGGCGCTGGTACCTCCTTTGCCGGTGGTGGTGACGAACGATTCTTACGAGTAGGACACTGGTTTTTATAGTGTCATCTCTCCCTGCACTTAAAACATATTATGTGAAATTT
This sequence comes from Boesenbergia rotunda, assembly GCA_024364735.1. Classification (NCBI taxonomy): domain Eukaryota; kingdom Viridiplantae; phylum Streptophyta; class Magnoliopsida; order Zingiberales; family Zingiberaceae; genus Boesenbergia; species Boesenbergia rotunda. The sequence continues at coordinate 163,820 of JAGFNQ010001561.1, forward strand.
GAAAATAGACATAATTGAAAAAAATACCTGATTCACCCCCTGGCTCCCCCTCAACTCTTGGCTTCATTGCTCCATCGGCTGTTAGTCCATGTTGGATCGAAGTAAATCGATAGGGGGGGTGAATATCGATTGGAAAATTTTTAGATAAATAGAGAAATTACGCAACGGAATGAGTAAAACAAAGTCGCTAACACAATTTGTTTTACTTGGTTCGAAGTCGCGGTCGGCTCCTACTCCAAGGCCCACGGTCCTTGACCATTTACGATGGACAATTCTATATTCGAAGAATGTTTACAATTTGGAGTACAGATATAGAATTAAAAAAGTAACAACACTTAAGAAATTTAATCTTTACCGACGACCAGAGTAGATGGAATTTTGGAGCAGCGGGTAGTCGTCGACGCTTGAATTGCGAGTGCAGAGCGTGCCGGAGGGTAGCGCTTGAGCGAAAGTGTTGAGAGCGAGATTTGCAAGTTGTTCTGAAGCCTTGTGGGTGAACCCCTATTTATATTGGTCGCTTGGGCACCTGTGTTGAAGGGGGAGCCTGACACGTGGCCTCTCCTGCGCGAACTCTAATCTGCAGGCTTGGTTAGCACTTATTCCCTTCATTGAGGCGCCTGAGCTGACTGGGGTGCCTGTGTTAACACAGGCGCCTAGCTTGACTTGGTCCAAAGGCTTTTGTGGCAGTTTGCTTCAATGGCTTGGTTTTGCCTTGCACTGGGGCGCCTGTATCCATACAGGCGCCTAGCCTAGTGAGGCACCTCCTTCCAATGAGGCTCCTAAGCTGCAGAAACACAGTCCCATCGTTTCCTGCAACCAGGGTTAGTTCCAAACACAAGAAGCAAATATACATGATATATTAAACATTAATTACAGCCTAAGTTCTATTGGTTCTGACTTTGGGTCTCCCAAATGGAACCCTAGGTCGAACCGATGCCTAATGTTCCCTCCTACAGGGAACACGCCCTCACCTACTCCTCTCGAGAAAATTTACCTTTTTGCCAACCGGCTCCTTTGGTTGGACTTTTGCCCATCTTTACTCACTAGGTCTTCGTGCCCAGTCCGCGACCAGGACTTAGTGCCCAGCTATACTCACCAGGTCTTCGGTGCCTAGTCCTCGACCAGGTCTTAGTGCCCAGCCCTCAGCCAGGTCTTAGTGCCCAGTCCACGACCAGGACTTATTGCCAAACCTTATGTCAGGACTTAGTTGCCCAGCCTGCGGCCAGGACTTAATGCCCAATTCTTAGAACCAGGACTTTTTGCCTAGTGTTCCTAGGACTTTTCCTACACACTTGAGTAACCTCGTTAGAGCACCAATAATACTTAATTTTGAACCCTTTACCAATATCAATACAAGGTTCAATATGGTGCTTCCGGCACCAACAATCTCCCCCTTTTTGATTTATGGCAACACAATTCAAAGTTAAGTAAACATTATAACTTTTAAGAAAAGAAGGTAAAACCAATAAATTTTAGAAGTTTTGAGCAGAGTAAAGTTTACAACCAATGTAGTTTTGAACCGTATAAATTTTTTTTTTCATCCTTCCCCTGCAACCCTGAATGATTGTGTTATAAAACACTTAACTTTGACCTTTCCTCCCCTTTTGACATATATCAAAAAAATATTGATGGGTGAACATAATAACTAAGAGTTTTTTCAAAATAACTTTAAGTAATGGATTTCACAATTTCTCAAAAAATAGTTTTCAACAAAAACATTTCATAATGTTTAAAAAAAATTCAAAGATAACCATGTTACAAAACTTTTGAAAAACTGCTTTGAATGGATGTTTTGAAAATGCATGAAGCTCCCCCTTAAATAACCATTCTCCTCCTGAAATAAACATTCTCCTCTTGACACTTTCAATTATATGCAGTTTTTGTAAAACTTCTAAGTGCTTTTGACTAAGTGTTTTTCAAAATTGAGCAAAAGCATTTCCACTCACAAAAACTTTTTACGCTTAAACAGTTTTTCACTTAAAAATTTGCAAGCCCAAAATTTATAGAAACTTTTACTTAAAAAAAACTTTTGCAAACCAAAACAACTTTTTGTTTAAACCAGTTTTTGCAAGAAGAGAAAAAAAATTTTCCTTAGCCAAAAATTTCCACTTAAGAAAATTTTCCTTAAAAAAATTTAATTAGCCAAAACTTTTGAAAGAAAATTTTCCCTTAAAAAGTTTCACTTTTCACACTTAAAAAGAATTTGCTTGGAAATTATTTTATGCAATTTGAAAAAAACATTTTTACTTGGACAAGTACTTTAACAAATTTGGTTGATAAGTTTTTGCTCAAAAATGTTTGTTCACTAAGAAAAACTTTACTTAGACACATTTGCCAAAAAAAAATTCCAAAAGGTTTTTGCTCAGACAAATTTTCATTACTAAAGAAAATTTTACTTAGGAATATATTTAGGAAAACATACACATAAAAAATTTTGAAAGCATTTAGAACTTTTTGAAGCACTTAAAATTTTTGAAGCACATAAAATTTTGACTTAGAAATTCACCCTTACTGTTGGAAAAAGGAAAATTTCCTCTCTTTCTTCCTCTATCTCCTCCTTGGCCATATATCAATAAAGAGCTTTTGAAAAATATCTTTTGAAAGAAGATTTAAAAAAAAATTGTGTATCACTGCCTATGAGTTTTGAAAGCATAAACGTTTGAGCGGAAAATAATCCTAAGTAATGTAATGTCAAGAATTATGATAATTTTTAAGTAACAAAATTTTGAAATAATTAAGCAAAAATGAAGAATTGATGCTCAAGAACAGAATTGGAATCAAGTGTCTATTTTTATTGAGTCCATGCATGATAAGCAACAAAAAATCTTAAAATATTAATCAACAAGTTTAGGTTCAGAACGTTTAACCATTTAATCCTCAAGTTAAGGAGAATAAAAATTTCTTAAGTAGAGAGACTTTTGAAAGAGTTTTCTAAGAGCAGTATTTTTGACAATATTTACACTTAAGTAATAAGCACCAAAAAACTAACTATTCTTTCTCAGAATATATTTTGACAAATTCTAAGTACATGAGAAAGAAAATTTGAACATCTAAGTGCTTTAGAAAATAAGCATATTGTATTTTCAAATGTGTTTTTTTTTAAAGGATAGTGCTATTTGAGAATATAGTATTTTTAACCTTCTAACACTTCTTTGAATTTGAACTCCCCCTAAACCTGACACAGTCCTAGGAGGCTTGTTGACCACAAGTTAATCCTCCTCTGAGTCTTAGGGTTTGATTCAAACAAAAAGAAAAAAAAAACTAAGTTTAAAACAACTTTTGAAAACTATTTCGTTTTAATGGTTTGAAAAACAAATTCTTCTTTTCCTCTTTCCTTTTGAAAAAGTTAATATAAAGTATTGGAAAGAAGAAATTCTATATTTAAAATAATTTCCAAGAGAGAAACTAAACACACTTAAGTCTGAAAAATATATAAATATCAAACCCGGACTGCAGACATTTTTCTAAAAAAACATCCTAAGTAATACCCAAGGTGACTCTTGCAACACTTATTTTTTAAGAATAAATTGATTGTCTAAAAGAAGCTCTTTGTATAGAAATGTTTACAAACATTAAATAGTTTTCAAGTAGCTTTTAGGTCCTAAGCATCTCACCCATTTCTAAGTGACAAAACAGGGTAATCTTATCCTTTTTGTGAGATGCATTAATTTTATCCTTTGATTTTAGATCAAGACTATGATTTGATTGAAGCTTGTGTTAGATTTATATTTATCAAATAGTAAATAAAAAATGAGTTTCGGTAATTGGCTTCCAGGTCTTGGCGAGGCACAGAGGCCTTCTTTGGCTGTAGCCTTATTGAATCAACAACCCTTTCCTTGACAAAGCCTTTTACCGAAAATTCATTTTCAAATTACTTCTTGAAAAACTTTGGTCTAACTAGTTTAGGATTTGGATCGGTAGCTTCGGCTAGTTCCTCCAGACTAAACAGACCAAGTAGGATACGCCTTACCCCACTTGACCCTTTTAGAAGGGCATCCCTAACGTACTATCATCTCACCTCCACCTAATACTCACTAGTAGAAAAATGCTTATTAACCACAGGTGGTCACCGTTGTCGTAGGCTAAAAACACTGTTGTTAAAGGTCATGTTGTTAAAAGGGGTGCTCAACATCAACAGTTATAAACCGTTGTCGTTTATAGTCAATAACAACAGTGTAGCAATGGTTTTTCACCATTGTTTGTGTGTGATTTAAACAATAGTTTGCCAACAAATAAAAATCGTTATCTTTTAGTTGAGGCAGCCAACAATTTACAACAAATACCATGCTTGAGTACTACTTTGTTTTAAATTCTTGATTGAGGAGTTGAGATGAATCATTTGCACCTAGTGAGAATTAGCCTTATATTTGTGACACACATGTTATTAAACTCTAGAACTTGCTTAGGTTCATTCAAAATCATATTTCAATGATTGGATCACATCTATAGAAGCTAATCCATTTGTTTCCCTTTTCCAAATCAATTTTTAGCAATAATCATGTTTATTCTCTTTTTCTTTGCTTATCTCCTACGCTTACCCTTACTTTTCTTTGGACTTGTTGTTTAAAATGTTTCTAATGCTATTTTGCCCGGGACGGACAAAGATTCAAGTGTGGGGGAGTGACTAGTTTTTTGGAAAGATTTGGTATCAAGGAGGCACTTCATTTCGAAATTTTTTTTTTTATGCCAAGTGAGTTGAGTTTGGTATCAAAAATGAGTAAGAGAGAGGGAAGCAATTGGAGATCGAGTTTCCTTATCACATTTTGAAGAGCAAAGTGGCACGCAAGAAGAGAAAAGAAGAACCAAAAATCTGCAATTAGGGGAAAGTTGGCACCAAATGAAGACAAATAGTGCCAAAGAAAAAAAAACAAAAATCTGTGCCAAGCAACTTTTGTACCAACTTGAAATGGATTCGGATTTTCCAAGGCTGAAAAATTCTATTGCAGAGCACCTCCACTGCTAAGAGATTTCAGATCAGAATTTGCAATGGTGAGGAAAGTGGTGCTAAGGTTTTAAAATGGAATGGCAGCTGAACTTGATTTGAGATCAAAAGAAGAGATGAGATGCAAGCATTTCTGCATTCTCAGAAAAATAATTCTGCATTGAAGCATTTCTGAATTCACAAGGTTTTTCATTGCTGATTCTTGGCAGAAGGTCTCCTGCAAAGTATTGAATGTGAAGAAGAGAAGGGAAACAAAAGAATTGAAGGCTGAAAAGTTGAAGAGTTGAAGCTGGAATTAATTGAATCATAGCAGAATTTCTGTGCCAAAAACCAAAATGAGCTGTTCGGCCACCCTGATTACAGCTGATTGAAGCTGTCTTTGCTATAGAAATCAGGATACATTATGCTAGACCTGCTGATCAGAATAAAAAGAAGAATGCAAGTGGCTGAAATTCCATGTTCTGATTTGAATTTGTGAGAGGAATACTTGAGGTTTCCACTACCATTTAATGCAAGGTTGCTGCCAAATGCTAGCATCTGATCTATAGCTGAAAAAGAAAAGAAAATTCAGATGGTATGTTCCGTGAAAGCAGTTTTTGTGCAGAGATAGTATCAAGATGAAGCTGAAATTGGTTTTAAAGGGTTGTGAATCAAGGAACTTAGTATATAAGTGCATCAAATTTGTATCAAGGTTATCCACTGCTGATCAGAACAAAAGAATGTTGCTGCTGGGATGTTTCAATTCAGAGCAGAGAAAAGAAAAAAAAAGAAAGCAGTTTGAAAAAAATGAAAAGAAACCAAGTGGACACAATTGAGTTGGCATTGAAAATCATTGAAGTTCTCTGATCTGAATTAAAAGCTTTGCTCCACTACAAATCTGACCTTGCTAGAGGATAAAAGAAGAAGAGAAAAATCAGAAAAGAGAAGAAAGAAACAAAAAATGGCACACAAAAGAAAATTGGCACAAGGAAATCAAGAAAGGGTTTTTCATCCAAATCAAAGGCAATTACTTAAAATTGACTTCACCATACTTTTGATATCATTAGAGGACTGTTAAGATTGGGCAAAGCACATTGGAAACATTTTTGAGCAACCAAGTCTCCCACTCTATCCATTTTCCATTTCCTTGATTTTTACTCCATTTCTTTATCATTTTCCATGTTTTCATTTGTTTTTGTAGATGCTGATCCTATTCATGATTAATGGTGGAGATTAGATAATAAGCAAGCCTATGGTAGTGCAAGAAGCATGTGTGTTTGAGTGAGCTCCACTTCCATCATCAAGTTAGAACTTAAGGAGAGAGCCACCAAAATTTTCCTTGAAAGGCTAGTGATTTAAATTCATCTCAATGACTCATGATAGATGAAAAGGCTAAGTTGTTGATTTAAGGACAAGATACTAATCCATAGAGCTTAGATTTATGAGAATTGACAACCTTAGGTAATTTCTTTTCATTTGCTTCTAATTATGCTTTAGAAAACCTAAGGGATACATATTTAGTTGTTTCGCTAGACGCTCAAGGTTAAGTGTGGGGGAGTTGATAAGGATCATTTTATTGATTATTTTAATTGCTAAAATCCATGTTTGACCCATGTTTTTATTGCTTAATTATGATTTTACCCTAGGTTTTGGAACTTTATCTTATTTTGGACTTAATTGCAAAATTACACAATTTTTGGATTATTTGACCACTAATTTTCTGATATATTTTTATAGGCATGAAAGGATCCTGGACCTAGGGCATATTGGGTCAAAACCTGAGTCGGATGTGAACCGGATCGAATTATCAAGCCTACGATTAATCCGGGCCGTCCGATTCAAGAGCGACTAGATCTGAGCCATCCGGGACGATCTGAAGCAATCCGAGCTAGGGTTAGGGTTGATCAAGCTCCATGATCATGATCTGAAGGTTTCATCCCAATCAGAGCTAAATCAACCGTTGGATCAAGCTTGGAGGGCTCTAGAGCGTCCATTCACAGATTGAGTTGATCTGGACCATCCGTTGCAAATTTGGAGGATCCAAGCTACCACGAGGCAGATCTCGACCCCAGATCATCATCATAAAAGTTTGGCTCCAATTAGAGCAAGATCAGCCGTTGGATCTCCTCCAATCAATCTGAGCCGTCCAATTTTTATTACTTAAGGAAAAATTTGGCCGCAGCAACCTTCGTCGCGTCTTCTTCGCCGCAACATAGTTTTTCAGCTGTTCTTGGTTTTCTTAGCTAATTTCTTCATTCAAGGGGGCGCGACCACTCAATCTCGACCTCGGATCAAGTTTTGGATCTTTGGGGATCGATTCCTTGAAGAATTCGGCTCCATTTGCGCCGGAACAGCGATTGCTTGAGGGTTTCGGCAGTTCCTCAGTCCGATCATTGGATTCTCTTCCACAGTCCATTTCCAAGCTTCCGAGCCATTTGTAGGGGTTCTCAAATGAGCTTAGAAGCTTCCCAAATCATCATCGCAGCTCATTCAACTGAGAAAGAGTGAATCGGATCAAAACTTCCAGCCAAGCGCAGAATTGAGCCGAATCAACTTCAGAAATGGATTTCCACTGATTTGCTGTGCCTAGGGGTTCGAAGCCAGCTCTTGATTGACAACCAAGAAGTTCTTGAGCTTAGGGAGAGTTGAGGAGTAGTTTAATTGGTTACAATTTAGTTTTCAGCTATAGTTTTTAATTCTGCTGAATTCTGACCTGTTCTAGAATTTTAGTTTGATCAGCTATAGTTTGTTTTCTGAGTTGTTTCGATTAATTAGTTTTTTTTAATCCTTAGAATTCAGTAAGTTAGGAACTTGATTAGTGATTAATAGAGTTAAATTTCAGTCCACTTTAGTTTTAATTCATGCGTGCCAATCTGTTCTGCGTGCCAAGATTAGTTTCTGATTTTTTACAGCTTATTCCAATTCAATTCTTGCTTAGCTTAATTCCCTGTAATTTAAGCTCGCATTTAGTATGTTAATGCATTAGAGTTGAGCTTGATTTCCATTCAGTTCTGTTTCTTACTTTTAGCTCAGACCTTGTGTATCCATTCTTGTATCACCTTCAATGCCGTAATCTTCATTTCAACCCTGCAATCATTTATTTCTGCACATCATTCTAATTTATGAATTCTATTTAGCTGGAGCTTGTCTCTGCATGAATTGGTTAATGAATCTTGCTCCCAATTTGTAATCTCACATCCACTTGCTCCACGTCAGTTGTAGCTTGGCTTTCTTCATTAAAATTCAAGTTAAAACTGCAGATTGATAATTCTGAAACCTTGTATCAGTTTTCTTCTTGCGAGCCACCCTGCTGTAGCTGAAACTTGTTTCATTTTTCCTTCTTGACAACATATTATTTAGCATTCGCTTACTTGCAAGACTCAATTACTGAAGTTAAACCTGGTTAATAGAGTAATAGTGCACCTGACTGCAGCTTGTTTTGCATGCGGTTTGCTCAGAAATTCAGGTTCCATGTCCTGCATTTCAGAATACGTATGCTGTCCTGTGTCAAGAGACAATTTAGCACTGATTATTAGCAAGTTAAACATAATTGTCAGTGAATCATAGCATGTGATTTCTGTTTGTTTAGCATTCAGTGTGTTTCGAATTGCAATCCTCAATTTCTGCAAATCGAGTTATATTTTCTGCATGTGTGGTTGTGCCAAGTTGTTGAAATCTGTCCTGTTCATCATTTTTTTTGGCATGATTGAAATTTGCACATAATTTGGTTGTTTCACATCCATTTACTTAATATCAATTGCTTCACATCAATTGTAGATCTGCCCTTGTTTTTTTTCCAAAATTGTTTAAATGCCTTGATAAGATTTTCCATTGGTTGAGTCCATGAATGACCATTTCTTTGTTTAATTTGCTTGGTTAAATTCTTCCTTTGCATTGTATTTTCATTTCTCATTACTAAACCAAACCCAAATTCCAGATTTTAGTTGAAACCCGAAAACACGAACGACACCTAAATACAAGCGCGAATCAAATTATATGAACTAGCCCCGAGAAAAATACGACCTGTGGCCCCTATATTACATTTTCATACATTTGATTGTAAAAGGGTTTCCAACATCATTTATAAATTCTAAATCTGATGGTCCCAACAATTCGTGACAAATTTAATCTAGTATATTCGGGGTTATCAAATTTTTGGCGCCGTTGCCGGGGAAGCAACTAGTTGATTTGTTTGATTTTTGCTTGTATGCTTTTTGACATATCATTGGGTTCTATTTTCTGTTGCTTTATCATTTGTATACGGTTGCTGCCATTTTTCTTGTTTGTTTTGTGACAGGGTTGCAAGATCAAAATGGGGTCACCAGAGTTCGGTAAAGAGATAGAAAAGACATTGGAGGAGTTAAGAAATGTGTTAAAGGAGTTGGACTACCAACAAAAATGGAAAGCTCAGTCATCTACTTACCAGAAGCTACCTCAGCCACAATTTCAGCCTCTCCAGCAATTTCAGCAGCCAAATCAAGATTTCCAGTAGCCCTATCCTAATTTTCAGCAACCAAACTTTCAATTTCAGCCACAAGATCAACCATCATTTCAAAATTTTCAACAGTTTCAGCATGGGCAGCCACCATTTCAGAATTTTGATCAACAAATTCAGCAATTTCAGCTACCATGTCAACCATTTCAGCCACCACAACCATTTCAACCGCAATTCCAACAAACTCAGCCGGATTTTCAGCCAATTAAACTAATTTTCCAGAATTTTCAGAATGGGCAGCAGTTTCAGAGTTTTCAGCAGCCCTATCACAGTTTTTAGCAATGTCCATCAAATTTCCAAAGCAATTTCCAGCCATATCCTCAACAAATTCAGCACCAAAATCAGTACCAACAGCCCCCACATCAATTTGAGTGTTCACCACAACAATTTCAACCTCAGATCCACGAATTTCAGGGCTACATTTTTCAGCAATCTCCACCAACTTGTGAACCAAATTTTCAGCATGTTCAACCATTTGATCAGCCCCCACGGTCTCCATTTCAGAATTCACAGCCTCCTCCTGGATTTCAGCAGCCCTATTTTCCATTTCAAGACCAACAGGGTTCCACACTAACCAAGGAGGTTTTGATGATCCTGATTGGGATGAGGCTCTACACCAAAGGATGATGGAGATGTGTCAACAAATCCAACAACAACAAGAACAACAACAACAATGGTTTCAAAATATACAAGATAAATTGAATCAGATAAAAGCCCAAAGAGCAGAACAATTATCTTCTAAAGCTGCTTTTGATTCTGAGAGCCCCGGAGTTGGTTTTATATCAGTTCAAGGTGACCCTAGTGCATGGCAAAGTCCTTCTTCTATTAATCTTGCAATTTTAGAAGAAGAAGAAGAAGAATACATTAAAGTCTAGGCACCTACAGCATGCATTCCTCCGGAGATTCCTACTAAAAATCCAATTCCAAATTTTTCAGCTCCAGAAGAAGAAATTGAAGCTTCACAGGACCATTCTAGACTTTTATTTTCTGATGATAGTGTTATTGAGGGTCCTAATTTTTCTAATATTGTTGTTGCAGATATTACAGGAGAAGCATGCAGAGGAGATGATTCCATAGGTGTAGGGGATTGCACAAAGCCCCAGGGACCACCACAAGATTTAGAGAACGAACCAGAAAGTGTAGGGACTTGCATGGTGGGAGCAAGCACCCAAGGATCACCAGTTGATTGTCCACCAGAGCCTGAGGCTGAAGAGGAGTATAAACATGACCAGGAGGAGGCCACAAATACATCTACTACTATAGAACCTTCAGGTATTATCCAGCACGCTCAGGTAAGTATTTCTCCTCTTTGTTCAGAAAAATTCAGTGAGGTACCTAGTGCTGACTTTATTGATTCTGATGAATTTATTGATATACCATGTGTAGAGCTTGTTTGTGAAAATCCAATAGAGGTACCAAACATTGATTTCATTGATCGTACTGAATTACTTGATACATCTCTTGTAAATATGAATAGCGAAATAATTTTAGAGGCACCAATAACTGATGTAGTTTGTTATGATGAATCTTTAGATACATCTTTTGTGAATATGGATAGTGAAATTTTTTTAGAAGTGCCTGAAATTGATGTCATTTATTTTGATGAATCTCTTGCTATATCATATGCTGAGGTTGAATGTGAGAAACTTTTGGAGATATCTGATATTGATTTGATTGGTTGTGACACATTACCTGATACACCCTTGATTGAAAATAATTGTGAAATTTCTATTGATGAGCCAGAAATTGATTTCTTTATGTGTGATGAGTATCTGGATGCAAATTTGGTAGGAAATAATTTTGAAAATTTCATTGAGGCACCAGAATTTGATTTAATTGAATATGATGCAGATTTGGATTCATTTTATGCAGAGACTGATATCATTTTATTTCTTTCTGACCCTGAACGCTTGAGAGAGGTATTACATTATTTTGCAGGGTCCAGAAGACTCCAGGAGTGGGTGCTCCAACTGAACAGACTTCAGCCTCCTGGAAGGACTTCTGAAGGGCATCAAGAAGGAGGAGATGATCTTACTTTAATTAAAAGCACTCCACCCCTTGAATGGCTCTTGAACCTAAATCGCCTACGGCCACCAGAGCAATTTTTTGTGAAGTTCAAGTGTGGGGGAGTCCTAGATCTCTCAGCCACCCATTTTCCTCCACTACCACGGTGGAGGCTACTTCTGGATAGACTCCGCCCACCAGAATAAAGGGGAGTCTGATTCTTCTTACATTTTCTTTTATTGCATTTTTCATTTTTTATGCTTTTTAGAAGTAGAATTTTCTTTTAAATTGAGTCCTTGTAAATAAATGCATGTTCTTCCTTTTGTCACTTTTTCTTGCATGAGTAGAAATAAATGTATCCCTCTAGGTTATCTCCATAGCATTTTAGAATTTTTGAAAATAAATTAAATTTGGTTGTTAAAACTTAGGATTTGAGCTAATGGATGAAATCTTGGATGCTTGAGTACTACTTTGTTTTAAATTCTTGATTGAGGAGTTGAGATGAATCGTTTGCACCTAGTGAGAATTAGCCTTATATTTGTGACACACATGTTATTAAACTCTAGAACTTGCTTAGGTTCTTTCAAAATCATATTTCAATGATTGGATCACATCTATAGAAGCTAATCCATTTGTTTCCCTTTTCCACATCAATTTTTAGCAATAATCATGTTTATTCTCTTTTTCTTTACTTATCTCCTACGCTTACCCTTACTTTTCTTTAGACTTATTGTTTAAAATGTTTCTAATGCTATTTTGCCCGAGACGGACAAAGATTCAAGTGTGGGGGAGTGACTAGTTTTTTGGAAAGATTTGGTATCAAGGAGGCACTTCATTTCGAAAATTTTTTTTTTTTTATTCCAAGTGAGTTGAGTTTGGTATCAAAAATGAGTAAGAGAGAGGGAAGCAATTGGAGATCGAGTTTTCTTATCACATTTTGAAGAGCAAAGTGGCACGCAAGAAGAGAAAAGAAGAACCAAAAATCTGCAATTAGGGGAAAGTTGGCACCAAATGAAGACAAATAGTGCCAAAGAAAAAAAAAACAAAAATCTGTGCCAAGCAACTTTTGTACCAACTTGAAATGGATTCGGATTTTCCAAGGCTGAAAAATTCTATTGCAGAGCACCTCCACTGCTAAGATATTTCAGATCAGAATTTGCAATGGTGAGGAAAGCGGTGCTAAGGTTTTAAAATGGAATGACAGCTGAACTTGATTTGAGATCAAAAGAAGAGATGAGATGCAAGCATTTCTGCATTCTCAGAAAAATAATTCTGCATTGAAGCATTTCTGAATTCACAAGGTTTTTCATTGCTGATTCTTGGCAGAAGGTCTCCTGCAAAGTATTGAATGTGAAGAAGAGAAGGGAAACAAAAGAATTGAAGGCTGAAAAGTTGAAGAGTTGAAGCTGGAATTAATTGAATCATTGCAGAATTTCTATGCCAAAAACCAAAATGAGCTGTTCGGCCACCCTGATTGCAGCTGATTGAAGCTGTCTTTGCTATAGAAATCAGGATACATTATGCTAGAGCTGCTGATCAGAATAAAAAGAAGAATGCAAGTGGCTGAAATTCCATGTTCTGATTTGAATTTGTGAGAGGAATACTTGAGGTTTCCACTACCATTTAATGCAAGGTTGCTGCCAAATGCTAGCATCTGATCTGCAGCTGAAAAAGAAAAGAAAATTCAGATGGTATGTTCTGTGAAAGCAGTTTTTGTGCAGAGATAGTATCAAGATGAAGCTGAAATTGGTTTTAAAGGGTTGTGAATCAAGGAACTTAGTATATAAGTGCATCAAATTTGTATCAAGGTTATCCACTGCTGATCAGAACAAAAGAATGTTGCTGCTGGGATGTTTCAATTCAGAGCAGAGAAAAGAAAAAAAAAAGAAAGCAGTTTGAAAAAAATGAAAAGAAACCAAGTGGACACAATTGAGTGGGCATTGAAAATCATTGAAGTTCTCTGATCCGAATTAAAAGCTTTGCTCCACTACAAATCTGACCTTGCTAGAGGATAAAAGAAGAAGAGAAAAATCAGAAAAGAGAAGAAAGAAACAAAAAATGGCACACAAAAGGAAAATTGGCACAAGGAAATCAAGAAAGGGTTTTTCATCCAAATCAAAGGCAATTACTTAAAATTGACTTCACCATACTTTTGATATCATTAGAGGACTGTTAAGATTGGGCAAAGCACATTGGAAACATTTTTGAGCAACCAATTCTCCCACTCTATCCATTTTCCATTTCCTTGATTTTTACTCCATTTCTTTATCATTTTCCATGTTTTCATTTGTTTTTGTAGATGTTGATCCTATTCATGATTAATGGTGGAGATTAGATAATAAGCAAGCCTATGGTAGTGCAAGAAGCATGTGTGTTTGAGTGAGCTCCACTTCCATCATCAAGTTAGAACTTAAGGAGAGAGCCACCAAAATTTTCCTTGAAAGGCTAGTGATTTAAATTCATCTCAATGACTCATGATAGATGAAAAGGATAAGTTGTTGATTTAAGGACAAGATACTAATCCATAGAGCTTAGATTTATGAGAATTGACAACCTTAGGTAATTTCTTTTCATTTGCTTCTAATTATGCTTTAGAAAACCTAAGGGATACATATTTAGTTGTTTCGCGAGACGCTCAAGGTTAAGTGTGGGGGAGTTGATAAGCATCATTTTATTGATTATTTTAATTGCTAAAATCCATGTTTGACCCATGTTTTTATTGCTTAATTATGATTTTACCCTAGGTTTTGGAACTTTATCTTATTTTGGACTTAATTACAAAATTACACAATTTTTGGATTATTTGGCCACTAATTTTCTGATATATTTTTGTAGGCATGAAAGGATCCTGGACCTAGGGCATACTGGGTCAAAACCTGAGTCGGATGTGAACCGGATCGAATTATCAAGCCTACGATTAATCCGGGCCGTCCGATTCAAGAGCGACTAGATCTGAGCCATCCGGGACGATCTGAAGCAATCCGAGCTAGGGTTAGGGTTGATCAAGCTCCATGATCAAGATCTGAAGGTTTCATCCCAATCAGAGCTAAATCAACCGTTGGATCAAGCTTGGAGGGCTCTAGAGCGTCCATTCACAGATTGAGTTGATCTGGACCATCCGTTGAAAATTTGGAGGATCCAAGCTACCATGAGGCAGATCCTGACCCCAGATCATCATCATAAAAGTTTGGCTCCAATCAGAGCAAGATCAGCCGTTGGATCTTCTCCAATCAATCTGAGCCGTCCAATTTTTATTACTTAAGGAAAAATTTGGCCGCAGCAACCTTCGTCGCGTCTTCTTCGCCGCAACATAGTTTTTCAGCTGTTCTTGGTTTTCTTAGCTAATTTCTTCATTCAAGGGGGCGCGACCACTCAATCTCGACCTCGGATCAAGTTTTGGATCTTTGGGGATCGATTCCTTGAAGAATTCGGCTCCATTTGCGCCGGAACAGGGATTGCTTGAGGGTTTCGGCAGTTCCTCAGTCCGATCATTGGATTCTCTTCCACAGTCCATTTCCAAGCTTCCGAGCCATTTGTAGGGGTTCTCAGATGAGCTTAGAAGCTTCCCAAATCATCATCGCAGCTCATTCAACTGAGAAAGAGTGAATCGGATCAAAACTTCCAGCCAAGCGCAGAATTGAGCCGAATCAACTTCAGAAATGGATTTCCACTGATTTGCTGTGCCTAGGGGTTCGAAGCCAGCTCTTGATTGACGACCAAGAAGTTCTTGAGCTTAGGGAGAGTTGAGGAGTAGTTTAATTGGTTACAATTTAGTTTTCAGCTGTAGTTTTTAATTCTGCCGAATTCTGACCTGTTCTAGAATTTTAGTTTGATCAGCTGTAGTTTGTTTTCTGAGTTGTTTCGATTAATTAGTTTTTTTTAATCCTTAGAATTCAGTAAGTTAGGAACTTGATTAGTGATTAATAGAGTTAAATTTCAGTCCACTTTAGTTTTAATTCATGCGTGCCAATCTGTTCTGTGTGCCAAGATTAGTTTCTGATTTTTTACAGCTTATTCCAATTCAATTCTTGCTTAGCTTAATTCCCTGTAATTTAAGCTCGCATTTAGTATGTTAATGCATTATAGTTGAGCTTGATTTCCATTCAGTTCTGTTTCTTACTTTTAGCTCAAACCTTGTGTATCCATTCTTGTATCACCTTCAATGCCGTAATCTTCATTTCAGCCCTGCAATCATTTATTTCTGCACATCATTCTAATTTATGAATTCTATTTCGCTGGAGCTTGTCTCTGCATGAATTGGTTAATGAATCTTGCTCCCAATTTGTAATCTCACATCCACTTGCTCCACGTCAGTTGTAGCTTGGCTTTCTTCATTAAAATTCAAGTTAAAACTGCAGATTGATAATTCTGAAACCTTGTATCAGTTTTCTTCTTGCGAGCCACCCTGCTGTAGCTGAAACTTGTTTCATTTTTCCTTCTTGACAACATATTATTTAGCATTCGCTTACTTGCAAGACTCAATTACTGAAGTTAAACCTGGTTAATAGAGTAATAGTGCACCTGACTGCAGCTTGTTTTGCATGCGGTTTGCTCAGAAATTCAGCTTCCATGTCCTGCATTTCAGAATACGTATGCTGTCCTGTGTCAAGAGACAATTTAGCACTGATTATTAGCAAGTTAAACATAATTGTCAGTGAATCATAGCATGTGATTTCTGTTTGTTTAGCATTCAGTGTGTTTCGAATTGCAATCCTCAATTTCTGCAAATCGAGTTATAGTTTCTGCATGTGTGGTTGTGCCAAGTTGTTGAAATCTGTCCTGTTCGTCATTTTTTTGGCATGATTGAAATTTGCACATAATTTGGTTGTTTCACATCCATTTACTTAATATCAATTGCTTCACATCAATTGTAGATCTGCCCTTGTTTTTTTTCCCAAATTGTTTAAATGCCTTGATAAGATTTTCCATTGGTTGAGTCCATGAATGACCATTTCTTTGTTTAATTTGCTTGGTTAAATTCTTCCTTTGCATTGTATTTTCATTTCTCATTACTAAACCAAACCCAAATTCATGATTTTAGTTGAAACCCGAAAACACGAACGACACCTAAATACAAGCGCGAATCAAATTATATGAACTAGCCCCGAGAAAAATACGACCTGTGGCCCCTATATTACATTTTCATACTTTTGATTGTAAAAGGGTTTCCAGCATCATTTATAAATTCTAAATCTGATGGTCCCAACAATTCGTGACAAATTTAATCTAGTATATTCGGGGTTATCAACCCCCAGATCTAATTCTGTCATAGTGGCGTTGAATATTTCTATGTGAACTGAAATGCATCAGTAAGGAAGCTATCTGCGATGACCTGCTCCTAGTGTTTCAAGAATGTTCTGTAATCCACTTTAATTCCATCAATCCCAGCCAATGCGAGATATGAGTGAAGCTCATTTCAAAAACTATAGACTTTCTTAGGGTTGACAAGGCCAAGGCCATTTTTTGTCATGCTGTTCAAACAATCACAGTTTTCATTAGACTGAACTTCAGGCGATGAAACTAGATATTGCATCTTTGAATCATAATGTTCCATTCCAGCAACACCTAGCTTTAAGCCACCCCAGTCAGTACCCAGGTATCGAATGCCACACATAAATATATCTGTTGAGTAACTGTCCAAATCAAATAATTTAATTCACTTACAAATGCGAAACAAGTTTGTAATATAACAATCTAAAGATTTCTTACTTCACTCGATGTTATTTCTTCATTTCTATGACAATATGTGCCAGTCAATTTGCAGGACCTTCGTCGGGATGCCCCTCTCTTCCATTTTTCTGAAACTTGTGGTTCTCTGTAATGCCCGCTTTTTTTTTCTTCCATAAAGCGGCGTTACGTTAACATACTTAGGGCATGTAGACATCATAAGGCAGCGGAATAACTTTAAGACTTACACATATATGCCCTACTACCATTCTTAACATAATGACATGGGTACTTGACATATTAACTTCATACTTTGCATCATATCATGTCATGCTTAACATCATGTCATAGAGTCACATAAGCCATTATTCAAACACATAAGTAGCAAACATAAAGTTCTAGCATAAGACCGGTAAACATATTGTTTTCGTGGCCAAGTCACTACCACACACACACATTCTTGTCCTCCTGCTGCTTCCTTATTGTCCCCTTGCGTGATCTGTGGTATAAGGAAAATAAGACTATAAGCACATCGGCTTAGTAAGACTCTTTCCTACTCACTAAAACCATTCATCACTTAAGCATAAGCACATGAAACATAAACATAACTTTATGCTTGAACATAACTATAAATAAACTTACATGGCATGATACATGACATAACATGAACATAATTAAAATTTACATGGCATAAACATGAACATAATTCAACATAGCATAGCATAATACATGACATAGACATAAACATAATTCAACTTAACATGGCCTAATACATGACATAAACATAAACATAAATAAACATTCTTAACATGACATGATACATAAACATAAGTAGACATTCTTAACATGACATGAACATAAATATAAGGAAACATTCTTAACATGCATGATACATGACATAAACATAAATATAAAGTATGAACTAACCTGTATGGCATAAACATAGGCATGCTTTCTATCATATCATATGGGCATCTTCTTAACATAACCATAAGCATAAATCATTTACTATCATGCATATTTCTTGACATGAAACATAAGTATAAGACATTACTATCATGACATAATGCATAACATGAATGAATGAGTCTAATGCATATACATAAGGATGCTTAACTTTTAAAATCATACTTTTAAATACTTAAACATCATCATAACATCATTGGGGGTCCCCGGCTTGTACCACATACATACATCATAAGCGCGCATCCCTAAGTAAATACGAGGTCGCGAGCCCCGACCTACTAGGGTAAGGACAGCATAGTCGGTAGTCCCAGAACCGGGACGTTCTTAAGGTGCCCATCCCTGTTGCACAGCTTCGGTAGTGCCAGAACCGTGGACAGCATAGTCAGTAGTCCAGAACCGGGGCGTTCTTAAGGTGCCCATCCCTTGGACCCATACTTCGGTCTGGTACAAGCTCATTCATAAAGTAAAATACTTTACATGCTTTATCATTCATAAGACATGGCATACATCTTTATTCATAAAACATGGCATGCATCTTCATTCATAAAACATGGCATGCGTAACGACCCGGCCCGTCTACCGGCCCATTTACCGGTCCTCACGACCGTCGTACTGTCGTACCGTCGACCATCGACCGTGTCGTCATTCATAACATGGCACGCATCTTTATTCATAGAACATAGCATGCACTTTCATTCATAAACATAACATGCATCTCCATTATAATCATAACATGCATCTTCATTCATAGAACATGGCCTACTTACATAAACATCATTCTTATTCCTAGTGCTTGCATGATCATGGCATATAAGGTAAGCATTGCATTATATTCCTTGAACATGACATGTTTGCATAGACAATTATCCTAACCCATAGAGTTTGCATGATCATGATATCTAAGGTAAACATTGCATTTCATACATAAGCATGGTATTCATCCCAAGCATACATAAGTAGGACTTCCATAAACATACTACCTACCATTCAAGTGCATGGCATAGGACATAAGACATTCATAAATAAACCCTATTAAGCATGACATCCAATCATAAACATACAAACATGAAACATGGTGCTTAGAGTTAGGGTTATAGGTAACTTAATTGCTACCACATGCTTGAACCTTTATATATAATTCATAATAAACCATAAACCATCATTCTTCAAACCCTAACTCCATCCAAACCCTAAATTCCTTGTTTGGCCGAAACCTATAGGGAAGGGTTCCATCATTCAATTAACATGTAAGATAGCATAAGGTAAAGAAACAACCATACATTACTTATAAGACCATGGGGAGCCATTAGGGCTCATGATTAGGGTTATCCCTAACCTTTAGCCCTCCTTCCTAGGGCTGGCCGAAACCCTACAAGGCCATGGGTGCATGGAAAAATTCCATAAAAACCCCAATCAAACATTAAACACCAACCATACTCTACCATAGGGCCATTAGGACCCTTGCTTGAGGGAAGTCCTAACCTTTTTGCCCTAGACCCTTCTTGGCCGAAACCTACATGGGTCACAAGACCTTGTGAAAATTCACCCAATTCACTTTAAACCTCCTTTTGAATCATGGGGATACCCAAAGTACATACTTGAAAGGTTAGGCCCAATCCTAACCAAAGAATCATGGTGAGAGTCCCAAACCCTAAGGGGTCTTTAGGGTACTCCAAAAATTCCCCAAAAATTATATTTATTCTATATTCATCATGATAACACATTAGAAAACATGATTTAGATTTTTAACATCATTATGGACCCTAAACCCATGGTGGCCGAATATGATAGGGGTCCAAAGCATAGTTTCCTCAACATCAAACTCAAAACCAACTTTATATTATGCTAAAAATCACAAAGGAACTATTATACCACAGGTGAGGGAGTCTTACATTGGTTGATCTTGATTATAAACCTTAGATTTGGAAGAAGGATGAAGATCTTGTTGCCTCTTGACCACCCCTAGCCCTTGTACCCTTGTAAAAGCCTTGGATCTTGGAGATGGAGCCTTAGGTGAATTTTTTTCCAAGGGAGAACCCCTCTTGGGGTGTTCGGCTAGGATGGAGAAGGAGGGAGGAAGAAAGGTGACTTGATGGAAGGAGAGAAGTAACCCCCCATGCCTCTCTTTATAACTCATCAAGGAGGGTAAGTGAAGAGTCATGGTGTCTCTTCATTTCCCCCTAAGCCTTAACCATAATCCACTTCATTTCCTCATAGCACTCCCTTGCTAGGTGAATTGGTTAGAGCATGAATGGTTGTAAAAGAGGTCCAAGGTTCAATCCTTGGTGCATGCACTAATTTTTTTCATTTATTTTTATTTTATTTTTCTAATATTTCGAAAATCCTCTAAAAATTCCCCCATAATTATGTTAATATTTCTCATCAAAATCCCTTTATATTTCTATAAATTTTACCTAAAATTTACCAATAATCATGGTGATAGAAAGCCCATATAAGGCCCATTAGGGCCTATTTCTCCAATTTAAATGGAAAAAACATGGATTTCTAGGTTAAAATTCATGTTAATATTCCTAGGTCTCTCGAAAAATTATCTAGTCATGCTCAATATTTTAAAGTAATATTAAGAGAATTTTCTGGGTCGTTACAATCCCCCATACCTCGTGAAAGTTCGTCCTCGAACTTAGAATAGCTCCGGGTACTTGCGCCTCATCTCGTCCTCGCGTTCCCAGGTAGCTTCTTCGAACCGCTGACTTTGCCATAGAACCTTGACTAAGGGTACCTCCTTACTCCTTAGCTTCTTGACTTCCTGATCCAAGATCTGGATAGGTCTGCTTTCATAGCTTAGGTCCTCCTGTACTTGTACTGTCTGTGGCTCGATCACTTGATCCATATTTGGGATACCCTTTTTAAGCGTTGACACATGGAACACATTATGGATGGCCGACATCTCTGAAGGCAGCTCCAGCTCATATGCCACCTTACCAACTCTTTTCAGAATCAGGTACGACCCCACATAACGCGGACTTAGTTTTCCTTTCCTCCCAAATCTTGTCACCCCTTTCATCGGAGCCACTTTGAGGAACACCAAGTCTCTAACATTAAATTCCAGTGGTCTACGCCGGACATCGGCATAACTCTTCTACCGGCTCTGAGCAGCTTTTATCCGTTGTCGAATATTTTGTATAGCTCGGGTGGTGCTGTCGATGACCTCCGTTGTGAGCCCCATTTCCTTTTTTTCACCACCCTCGTACCAACAGATAGGAAACCTACATCTCCTCCCGTACAACGCTTCATAAGGTGCCATTCCAATCATAGCTTGGTAGCTATTGTTATAAGAGAATTCCGCTAAGCATAGATATCGACACCAGCTCCCTTTAAAATCCAAGGTACAAGCTCGCAACATGTCTTCTAGTACTTGATTCACCCGTTCCGTTTGCCCATCAGTATGAGGGTGAAAGGCGGTGCTAAATCGTAATTTAGTGCCCAGAGACTTGTGAACACACTCCCAGAAATGCGAAGTAAAGCGACCATCCCTATCTGAGATGATGGTCTTGGGAACTCCATGAAGTCTGATTACCTCCTTAACATATAATTGAGCCAGTTGCTCCATTGAATCAGTCATCTTGATTGCCAGAAAGTGAGCAGACTTCGTCAGCCTGTCCACAATTACCCAAATTGCATCATATCCATTCGTAGTCCTGGGAAGTCCTGAAATAAAATTCATAGAGATGTCTTCCCATTTCCACTCCGGAATTGCGACCGGCTGCAGAACTCCTCCAGGTCGCTAGTGTTCTACTTTTACTTGCTGGCAAGTCATGCAAGTA
This sequence comes from Boesenbergia rotunda, assembly GCA_024364735.1. Classification (NCBI taxonomy): domain Eukaryota; kingdom Viridiplantae; phylum Streptophyta; class Magnoliopsida; order Zingiberales; family Zingiberaceae; genus Boesenbergia; species Boesenbergia rotunda. Next base: position 185,658 of record JAGFNQ010001561.1, read on the forward strand.
CCAACATACTGAGCCACATCCCTCTTCATTCCGGACCACCAAGACTTCTCCTTCAGATCTTGATACATCTTGGTGGATCCTGGGTGCATCGAATAAGGGGTTCTGTGAGGTTCTGCCAGTATTTCCCTTCGAAGCTCCGGATCATTAGGAATACATAGACGATCCCTAAGGTAGAGTACTCCCCCTTTGGTGATATGGAAACCGTCGCCCTTTCCTTCTAGGATCTCCTGTTTTATTTTCTAAAGACTCAAATCCCCATTTTGTTTTTCCAATATGTCCTCAAATAGCGTGGGTGATATGGTCATGGTGGAAAGTCGCCCGGAGATGACTTCAATCCCAAAGTTCATACTTTCTTCTTCGAGTGGTCGGGGTAATACCGCTATGGACATCAAGGTGGCACTTGACTTCCGGCTGAGTGCATTGGCCACTTTGTTTGCCTTCCCTGGATGGTAGAAGATCTCGCAGTCATAGTCCTTCACCAGCTCAAGCCATCGGCGTTGTCTCATATTCAGGTCTTTCTGAGTGAAGAAATATCGCAGACTCTGGTGGTCTGTATAAATCTTACACTGTGCTCCATATAGATAATGCCTCCATATTTTAAGAGCGAAGACCACCGCGGCCAATTCCAGATTGTGAGTGGGGTAGTTCTGCTCATGTTCCTTGAGTTGCCTAGAGGCATAAGCAATGACCTTACCACTCTGCATAAGTACAGCTCCAAGTCCTAGTTTGGAGGCATCACTGTACATATCGAAGCTCTGATTACTTTCCGGAAGGGTAAGAATTTTGGAGCACTTGTAAGCCTCCTTTTTAGCTCCAAGAAACTTCTCTGGGTCATTGCATACAATCCTGGCCTTTCTAGCTTCTGGTCCTTGGTTTGACTTGCGTCGACCACATGTGCTAGAAATCCAGTGTATTCCTTGTCTAACATCTTCTGTGCTTTGGGAGTCGATAAGAATTTCCCGGTTCTTTTCCTTGACTCTCCGATAAATTCAAACATAGCATCTGCCTTGGGTTGGAAGACCACCTTTCGCTTACGGCACTCGATAGAAGCACCGTATTTGCTCAGGAAATTCCATACCCAATATAACATCATAATTCTACATGTCGAGTACTAGCAGATCGCAGTAGAGTTCTCTTTCTGCAATTCTGACTGGCACAGCACGCAGCATGTGGGATGCCATTATTTCTCCCAAAGGCAGGGTCGTTAAGAATTTGCAGTCTAGAACTTGTGGAGGCATATCCATCTTATTAGTATATGACATTAGGCTAGTATGTGTTATTGTTATTCCTACCCGCATATTAGATTCTAAAGTATTTAGTTTCATAAAAAATATAAGATAAAGTATCGTTCATATTACATATCCTAAAAGTACTTGCTATCATAATGTACATATCCTAAAAGTACTTGCTATCCTAATGTATCATTCATACTTGCATATTCTAGAATCATAAGGTATCATACATACTTGCATATTCTAGAATCATAACATATCATCCATACTTGCTTATTTAAAGGACATAATGTATCCTAAAAGTACTTACTATCATAAGATATGCATAGAGGTACTTACTTGGAAGCTGCAGGAGGAGGGCTTGATGTGTGTGTAGTGAGATGGCGATTGGCTCTGATACCAACCTGTAACGCCCGCTTTTTTTTTTCTTCCATAAAGCGGCGTTACGTTAACATACTTAGGGCATGTAGACATCATAAGGCAGCGGAATAACTTTAAGACTTACACATATATGCTGTAACGCCCGCTTTTTTTTTCTTTCCATAAAGCGGCGTTACGTTAACATACTTAGGGCATGTAGACATCATAATGCAGCGGAAACCTTTAAACTTACACCTAATGCACTTACTACCATTCCTAGCATCATAACATGGGAACTTGGCATATTAACTTTATACTTAGCATCATATCATACTTAGCATCATGTCATACTTTAGCATCATGTCATACTTAGCATCATGTCATAGAGTCACATTCAAGTACTTAATAGTAAAGGTAAAGTTCTATCATAAGACGAGCAAACATATGGTCTCTTGGCCAAGTCACTATCACACACATGCTGTAATGCCCTCCTGCTGCTTCCTTACTGTCCCCTTGCGTGATCTGCGGTATAAGAAAAATAAGACTATAAGCATATAGGCTTAGTAAGACTCTTTCCTACTCACTAAAACCATTCATCATTTAATCATGAGCACCTAAGACATTAACATACTTAGTGCTTTACTTAGAACATAAGCCTTTTCATCACTTAGCATACATTCGTCATGGCATGAACATAACTTAATCACATTCGTAGCATGGCATAAACATAACCATAAAACATTCATGGCATGACATAATACTTGGAATAGACATCAACATCGTAAACATTCATAGCATGGCATAATACTTGGCATAGACATAAACATAATCAACATAACCTCATAAACTTTCTTAGCATGAACCTAAATAAAATCATGGCATCCTAACTTAGCACAACGTAATTAAATCATGGCATCATTACTAGCATGAACATAAATAAAATCATGGCATCCTAACTTAGCATAAACATAATTAAATCATGGCATCCTAACTAGCTTAAACATAAGTAAATCATGGCATCCTAAACTAGCATAAACATAAAAAAAATCATGACATTTTAACTTAGCATAAACATAAATAAATCATGGCATCCTAAACTAGCATAGACATAAATAAATCATGACATCCTAAACTAGCATAAACATAAATAAATCATGGCATTCTAACTTAGCATAAAAACAATTAAATCATGGCATCATATATTAACATAAACATACATAAAATCATTTGCATAAACATACCTTGCATAAACTTACTTTGCATAATATTCTTATCATAAATATAATGCATAACATGGATGGATGCATGTGGCAATTGCATATATATATATAAGGATGCTTAATCTTTAAAAACCTGCTTTTAAATACTTTAACATAATCATATCATTCATTGGGCCCTGGCTTGGACCACATTCATTCATCATATGCGCGCATCCCTAAGTAAATACGAGGTAGCTAATCTCGACCTACTAGGGTAAGGACAACTTCATCGGTAGTCCCGAACCATAAGGACAGCTTCATCGGTAGTCCCGAACCGTGGACAGCTTCATCGGTAGTCCAGAACCGTGGACCTTACTTAGGTCCGGTACAAGCCCATAAAATAAAATAAAATGCTTTCACATGCTTCTTCATTCATAATCATTCATAGCATATTCATTCATTCTGTTGGTGCAGGAAGCACCATACCGAACCTGGTTTTGATATTGGCAAAGGATTCAAAGTTAAGTTTATTTGTGATCTAACGTTGTTCACTGAGTGTGCAGAAAAAGCCCTAGCGAAGGACTGCTAGGCACCTGGCGAAGGACTGCCAGTATCCAAGCCCTAGCAAAGGACTGCTAGGCAACTGGCGAAGGACTGCCAGCATCCATGCCCTAGCGAAGGACTGCTAGGCACCTGGCGAAGGACTGCCAGTATCCAAGCCCTAGCGAAGGACTGCTAGGCAACTGGCGAAGGACTGCCAGCATCCAAGCCCTAGCGAAGGACTGCTAGGCAACTGGCGAAGGACTGCCAGTATCCAAAACCCTAGCGAAGGACTGCTAGGTAACTGGCGAAGGACTGCCAGTATCTAAAGCCCTAGCGAAGGACTGCTAGGCGCCAGGCGAAGGACAGCTTGGGACTAAAGCCCTAGCGAAGGAATGATAGGCACCGAGCGAAGGGCAGCTCGGCATACAAGACCTGACAAAGGACCGTCAGGCAAAAGTCCAACCAAAGGAGCGGTTGGCATCAGGTAATTTCTCCCGAGAGGAGTAGGTGAGGACGCGTTCCCTGTCGAGGGAACAGTAGGCGTCGGTTCGACCTAGGGCTCCATGTTGGAGACCAAAGTCAGAACCAAGACAGCTAAGGCTGTATAAACTAATAATTAATTGTTGTATTGTGTTTTGGACTAACCCTGGATGCAGGACCGAAGGAACATGTGTCTGCAACTCAGAGAGCCTCAAAGGAGTGAGGCAGAAGCTGAGCAGGGCGCCCCCAAGGTGAACCAGAACCAAGTGAAGCAAAAAGGGCTTCGGCTGCTTACTGGGCAAGGCGCCCTCAGCAGCAAGGGCGCCCTCAGCAGCCAGGGCGCCCTCAGCAGCCAGGGTGCCTCCAGGCCCAAGACTGCGAAGCCAGTTTTATCCACAGCCGAGATTTCTGCGCGGAAGAAGTCAGCCAAGGCGCCCTCTGCGACCAGGGGCCCCAAAGGTCAAACCTCATCCCTATTCCGGTGGGATAACGCTTGACTGAGCGAAGCGCGGATCGGCTGACACGTGGCAGGGCGCCCCCGACGTCCAGGGCGCCCTAGGTGCTATAAATAGCACCCCTCGACCCCAAGCTTCATATAAACTTCGTTCCAAAGCTTCACGCTCTTCTGTGCTCACGCCTTGCTCCGGAAACGCTTCACCTCGAGCTGACGACGTCCTGCTGCCTCGAAAGAGTCGACCTACTCCGGACGTCGGTAAAAAGAAGAGCGTAATTTTTATTTAATATTTTATTGCATTTAATTTTGTAAATCAAATTGTGTAACCTATTTGCGCCAAATATAGAATTGCCCAAAGTAAACGGTCAACGACCGTGGGCCTTGGAGTAGGAGTCGACACAGGCTCCGAACCAAGTAAATCGATTGCGTCTCTGTGTCTTTTCGTTAATTTCCGCTGCGTACCTATTCTTATACAAATCCGAGAGTTTTCCGATATTCACCCCCCCCCCCCTCTATCGGGCTTCTCGATCCAACAAGTGGTATCAGAGCGTGGTTATTCAAACTTGGTGCAACCACCAGTTTGAAAATTTCTTTTCGGATTTTCGAATTTTTTTAAAATATTTCTTTTGATTTTTTTTGTTGTTAATCGAGGTTGGTGCAACACCCCTCGATATTTTATTTCCTAATCCAGCACTACTAATCCAAGACCTAGTCTTGGAAAATTTGTTTTTCTGTTAGTTTTTGTTATAGATCCAATGGCCATGCAAGAGGGATTCAGCACCGCCAGACCTCCACTTTTCAGTAGAGAAGACTTTTCTTACTGGAAAAGTCGTATGGAGGTCCACCTGAAAACTCAGGTGGATATGTGGATCATCATCTAGTCTGGTCTGGAGATCCCCCGAAACGCTGAAGGACAACCACAAAGCTACTCTGAATGGGACAACTCCCTTAAACGCAAAATAGAAGCCGACGCAAAAGCGACACAAACTTTACAATGTGGGCTGACAAAAGAAGAGCTGAACCGCGTGGGCCCCTTCAATAGTGCAAAGGAGCAATGGACAAAACTGATCGAGCTGCACGAAGGGACTTCAGATACTCGGATCAGCAAGCGGGATCTGCTACTAAACAAACTCTACACTATCAAGATGGCCGACAATGAAACAGCAGCCCAGCTCCACGCATGAATCCAAGAGGTAATGAACGGTCTTCACACAATAGGTCACAAGGTTGAAAACCGTGACCTAATAAGGTATGCTCTAAACGCCTTCCCTAGAAACACCTTGTGGGCATCTATGGTAGATGCATACAAGGTCTCTAGGGATCTTTCTAAAATAAAATTAGATGAATTATTTTCTGAACTAGAACTGCACGAACAAACTAACACCAATATGGTTGAGAAAGGTATTGCTTTTCTTGCAGGCAAGACTGGAAGAACAACAAAGAAGAAGCCTGAACCTTAAACCGAATCTAACTCAGACTCAGATTCAGAAGAAGAAGATAAAGATCAAACTAAGCTGGTCCGGCTCGCTCGAAGCTACTACAAGGAGCTGAAGAACCGAACCAACAAACGAAAAACCGGCCGAAGAAAGGACGAACCAACTGAACCAGCAAACAAGCCCAATGTGACCTGCTACGAGTGCAAGAAAAAGGGCCACTACAAGTCAGAGTGCCCTAACCTAAAGGAGACTAAAAGGCCGAGAAGAAAGAAGGCACTGCAAGCAACCTGGGACGAGTCTTCCTCAGAAGAAGAAGAAGAGGCACCCCAGTCCAACCTCCTAGCTCTGACCGCCTCAGATAAAGTCGAGACAGAGTCAGAATCAGAACAAGAGGACGGCAAGCTGACTTTCACAGAAGACGGAGAAATTAAGGTAACTGGTTTTAATAGATTACAGTTAACTGAATTGATTTCTTTTCTTTCTCGTGATTTGGCAAAAGCCAAACTCCAGGTTGAATCCCTCCGACAGGAAGTAAAACTCCTGAAAGAGGGAGCTGACTCTAAACCCTCAACCGAGAAGATTTAGGAAGGAACTCCTACTCAAGTTGAAAAACTTGAAAAGGATAACTCCTCCCTGAAAACTCAGGTTAAGGATTATAGAACAGCTTTAGAACGATTTACATCTGGTTCCAAGGGTCTTGACATGATCCTTGGAAAATAGAAATCAGTTCTAAATCGATCCGGACTTGGCTACCGAACCAAATCCCGACAAAGATCATATTTGACTGTACTGAATCAGTCCAGAGGAAAAATTCAGGCATGGGTACCTAAACTGTGCCTGAACCAACCTACTGGATCAAATCAGTATTGGATCCCCAAGGACAAGATTCACATCTTGCCTAATCATCACCGTGGCTTTAGTCCAGGGGGAGCCAAACTGAAAACTATTTTTATTATTAGATAAACTTGTTATTCTTGATTTAAATTGCTTGATTGATTGGTTATTTAATTTCTGCAATATACCATGCTTAGACTTAGGCTAGCTTAAGGACCAAAACAAACTTAACTGAAACTTGAAAACATAGTATTGGGTGGAGGTGAGATGATAGTACGTTAGGGAAGCCAATTTGGCGGAACTAGCCGAAGCTACCGATCCAAGACCCAAACTAGTTAGACCAGAAATTTTTCAAAGAATAATTTTGAAAATGAAATTTCATTAAAAGGTTTTGTCAAGGAAAGGGTGGATGATCCCATAAGGCTACGGCTAAAGAAGGCCTAGTGCCTCGCCAAGACCTGGAAGCCAATTTTTGAAATTCAAATTCAAATTAATTTTTGTTAAATTCGAATCTAACACAAATTTTCAGGTAATTTTAGATTCAAATATCTCTTTTCAAAATAAATTTAAAGTGTGTTTAAAAAATTAATTTAACTTTTTAAAATTATTTATGGTCTTTTCAAAATAAATCTTCTACTAAAACATGTCTCACAAAAACCCTTAAGGTTAACATGCTTGATCATGTAGAACTGGGTGAGACATCTAGGACATAAATGCATAACTCACTACCCTTTCAAATAAAATATACTTTCAAAAGTTATTCAAAATTGTCTCTATTTGTCAAATTAATTCAGTTTACTCTGCCTACTTTTTCGTCCCTTTATTATTGAATTTCATGATAGACTCATTTTAAATAGAATCTAAGTTTTTTTGTTAATCAAACATAGTCAACTGGTTAAAACTTGGGCAACACAGTCAACCTTAGTCAACATAGTCAAACCTGGTCAACACTGAAATCCCTTAAGGAATTTAGATAAAAGTTAGACTGTGTCGGATACAGGGGGAGTTTTCTTTTAATATTAAAAAAAATAGATTTTTTTCAAAAACCTTATGCTCTAAAATTTAGTAACATCTCAAAATAAGGTTTTCAAAAAATTTGATTCAAAAACCTTGTTATTACTCTTTAAATTATTATCATCATGATTTTTGAAAACTGTGCTATCATTTCAAGTCGTGTTTTCAAAAATTATCTTCTTAAAAATTATCATGCTTTAAAAGTTATTCTTTTGATTTTGGTAAACCCTAAAGACATAGAGGAAGGTCCACTACTTCATGATCTACAAGGACTCTAAGGAAGTGTCAAATTTAGGGGGAGTCTAAATCGAAAGAAATTAATTCTAACTATTTGTTTAAATTATTAATTCTTATAATTTGAGTCAAACCTTATGACTCAGAGGAAGATCACTTGTAGTCAACAAGCTTCCTTGGACTGGGTCAAGCTCAGGGGGAGATTAAATTAAAAGAATTATTAAACTGACAAATAATTTTTCAAATTATATGTTTTCATGCACTGCACTTTTTAAATCCTATTGAAAACATAAATAAATATTCTTTCAAAATAAAAGTACTTATAATTTTGCTTATATTCTTTTTGCCTATATTTTTCAAAAATGCATAATATTTTTCAAAAGTACTTATATTTTTCAAAATATGCAGAACATCTTTCAAAAGTACTACTATTTTTCAAAATGCATAATATTTTTCAAAAGTACTTATATTTTTCAAAATATGCAGAACATCTTTCAAAAGTACTACTATTTTTCAAAAGTACTATTACTTTCCAAGGTACTAATGTTTACAAAGTACGAATATTTTTTTCAATTTCAAAAGTGGAATTTAAACTTTTTTGCTATGCTTTCAAGAATTATACTAAGTTTTTTTAAAAAACTCATAAGGCTCTGATACACAAACTTTCTCTTAAAACTTATTTTAAAATATATTTCTTTATTGATATATATAGCCAAGGGGGAAAGCAAGAAATAGAGAAAGGAATTTTTTTTCTCCTTTTCAAAAAGAAAAATTCTAAGTGTGTTAAATTTTTTAAGTACATGTTTTTCCTAAATAAAATTTTTTCTTAGTAAACAAAATTTGTCTGAGCAAAAACTTTTAAATATTGGCAAATGTTCCTAAGTAAAATTTTTTGGTGAAAAACTTGTCTAGAAAATTCTTAAAGATTTTGTTGTATTTCCAAGTATATTCTTCTAAGTGTGCAAATTCTTTTAAAACAAAATTTTCCCAATTCTCAAAGTTGAAACTTTTTAGGGAAATTTGGATTCAAAATTTTGCCTAAGTAATTTTTTTTAGCTTTTCACAAATTTTAGGCTTCTTTTACTATTTTTTTTGAAACACCTTGTCAAAAACTTATTTTTGGTAAAACTCAAACCTCCCTATTAGATACCTTGTTCACCCATGTTTATTTTTGATATATGTCAAAGGGGGAGGAAAGGTCAAAGTTAAGTATTATAACACAAGTACTCAGGGTTTTAGGGGGAGTATGAGAATTAAAGGTTTTTTTCAAATCTTAGTTAAGTATTTTATAACACAAGTACTCAGGGTTTTAGGAGGTTTTTTAAATCTTACCTGGTGTTAGTAAATGTTATAATACGTCATTTTTACATTATGTTCTTAACAGTTTTCTACTTAACTTTGAATTGTGTTGCCATAATCAAAAAGGGGGAGATTGTTGGTGCAGGAAGCACCATATCGAACCTGGTTTTCATATTGGCAAAGGATTCAAAGTTAAGTTTATTTGTGATCTAACGTTGTTCACTGAGTGTGCAGAAAAAGCCCTAGCGAAGGACTGCTAGGCACCTGGCGAAGGACTGCCAGTATCCAAGCCCTAGCGAAGGACTGCTAGGCAACTGGCGAAGGACTGCCAGCATCCAAGCCCTAGCGAAGGACTGCTAGGCACCTGGCGAAGGACTGCCAGTATCCAAGCCCTAGCGAAGGATTGCTAGGCAACTGGCGAAGGACTGCCAGCATCCAAGCCCTAGCGAAGGACTGCTAGGCAACTGGCGAAGGACTGCCAGCATCCAAGCCCTAGCGAAGAACTGCTAGGCAACTGGCGAAGGACTGCCAGTATCCAAAACCCTAGCGAAGGACTGCTAGGTAACTGGCGAAGGACTGCCAGTATCTAAAGCCCTAGCGAAGGACTGCTAGGCGCCAGGCGAAGGACAGCTTGGGACTAAAGCCCTAGCGAAGGAATGCTAGGCACCGAGCGAAGGGCAGCTCGGCATACAAGACCTGACAAAGGACCGTCAGGCAAAAGTCCAACCAAAGGAGCGGTTGGCATCAGGTAATTTCTCCCGAGAGGAGTAGGTGAGGACGTGTTCCCCGTCGAGGGAACAGTAGGCGTCGGTTCGACCTAGGGCTCCATGTTGGAGACCAAAGTCAGAACCAAGATAGCTAAGGCTGTATAAACTAATAATTAATTGCTGTATTGTGTTTTGGACTAACCCTGGATGCAGGACCGAAGGAACGTGTGTCTGCAACTCAGAGAGCCTCAAAGGAGTGAGGCAGAAGCTGAGCAGGGTGCCCTGAGTGTCCAGGGTGCCCCCAAGGTGAACCAGAACCAAGTGAAGCAAAAAGGGCTTCGGCTACTTACTGGGCAAGGCGCCCTCAGCAGCCAGGGCACCCTCAGCAGCCAAGGCGCCCTCAGCAGCCAGGGCGCCTCCAGGCCCAAGACTGCGAAGCCAGTTTTATCCACAGCCGAGATTTCTGCGCGGAAGAAGTCAGCCAAGGCGCCCTCTGCGACCAGGGCGCCACAAAGGTCAAACCTCATCCCTATTCCGGTGGGATAACACTTGACTGAGCGAAGCGCGGATTGGCTGACACGTGGTAGGGCGCCCCCGACGTCCAGGGTGCCCTAGGTGCTATAAATAGCACCCCTCGACCCCAAGCTTCATATAAACTTCGTTCCAAAGCTTCCATACTCTTCTGTGCTCACGCCTTGCTCCGGAAACGCTTCACCTCGAGCTGACAACGTCCTGCTGCCCCGAAAGAGTCGACCTACTCCGGACGTCGATAAAAAGAAGAGCGTAATTTTTATTTAATATTTTATTGCATTTAATTTTGTAAATCAAATTGTGTAACCTATTTGCGCCAAATATAGAATTGCCCAAAGTAAACGGTCAACGACCGTGGGGCTTGGAGTAGGAGTCAACACAGGCTCCGAACCAAGTAAATCGATTGCGTCTCTGTGTCTTTTCGTTAATTTCCGCTGCGTACCTATTCTTATACAAATCCAAAAGTTTTCCGATATTCACCCCCCCCCTCTGTCGGGCTTCTCGATCCAACACATTCATCATACTTTCATCATACTTAACATCATCGTTATGCCTTGAAGGCATGAACTTTAACTTCATTCATCATTTTCATTCTTAAACATGGCATATGTACACATCATTCATAAAGCATGGCATACATACAATTTATTCATAAACATGGCATACCTACATATCATTCATAAGACATGGCATACATACATATTATTCATAAAACATGGCATACATACATATCATTCATAGATCATGGCACATGTCTTAAACATTTATGACCTAATCATACAATTCATGACATATAAACTAATGGTTTGGTTAACATAAAAAATTCTTCCATCTTACTTAAACATACCTCTTAGTAACCTATACCCAAGCATCTTGGTAGGTTTAACCCAACCCTAGCCCTAGGTTATGTCCTTGGCCGAAAGTCCCCAAGGGACCCTAGATCCATGACCCTTCACATAACTTCCCAAACAACATCTCATACACATATACTAGGCCATAGGAACCCTTTGATTCCATACTTAAGGCCAACCCTAATCCTTTAGCCCTAATCTTGCTCTTGGCCGAAACTTCTAGGCCATGGGGGTATGGAAAAATTTCCATTAAATACCCCAAATCAATTGTTAAATACCAACCATACCTTACCATAGGGCCATTGGGGCCCTTACTTGAAATAAGTCCTAACTTTCCACCCTAGTAGGGTACTTGGCCGAAACCTATAGGGTCTCTAGGCCATGTGAAGCATTCACATAAACACCCTCCATCTCCCTTATATCATGATAAAACATAAAACATATACTTGAGGTTTTAAACCCAACCCTACACATGAGTTCTTGATGTTGGCCGAAACCCTAGGGTATTATAGGGTACCCCAAAATTCCCAAAAATTTTATTTAATCTCTAAACATCATAAGAGAACATTAAACAACATTATAAAGTTTTTTAGCATCATCTTTGACCCTAAACTTCTAGTGGCCGAAACCCATAGGGTATCCTAGGGTTCTTGGTTTGCTTTTCTTGTTTCTTTTAACATCAAATCCCAAAAACCAACCAATAAATCATGCTAAAAACATAAGGAACTATTATACCACAGGTGAGGGAGTCTTACCTTGGTTGATATTGATTTTTAAACCTTAAAAGAGAAGGAAATGGTAAGATCTTTGGACCCTTGAACCCCCTTGTCCTTGTATCCTTGGAAAACCCTTAGATCTTGGAGATGAGACCTTCTTGTGGAGTTTTTCCCAAGGGAAACTCTTCCTTTGGTGTTCGGCTAGGATGAGGGAAGGAGGAGGAAGAAAATGCCAAGTGATGGAAGGAAAAAGGTAACTCCCAAACCCCCCTCTTTATAGCCCATTAAGGAGGTAAATGAAGAGTCTCTCCATGACCCTTCATCTTCTTCTAAGCCTTAACCAATATCCACTTCATTCCCTCATAACATTCCCTTGCTAGGTGAGTTGGTTAAAGCATACATGGTTGTACAAGAGGTCCAAGGTTTAATCCTTGGTAGATGCACAATTTTTTTCCACTTATTTTTATTTTATTTTTCTAGTATTTTTGAAAATCCCTCAAAAATTCCCCCATCATTATGTTAATATTTCTTATTAAAATCCCTTTATATTTATACTAATTTTTACCTAAAATCCACCAATACTTATGGTACTAAAAAGCCCATATAAGGCCCATTAGTGCCCTTTTTCCCAATTTAAATGAGAAAACATGGATTTTCTAGGCCAATGTTCGCATTAATATTTCTATGTTCCTCGGAAAATTATCTAGACATGCTTAATATTTTAAAGAAATATTAAGAGAATTTTTCGGGTCGTTACAATCCCCCATACCTCGTGAAAGTTCGTCCTCGAACTTAGAATAGCTCCGGGTACTTGCGCCTCATCTCGTCCTCGCGTTCCCAGGTAGCTTCTTCGAACCGTTGACTTTGCCATAGGACCTTGACTAAGGGTACCTCTTTACTCCTCAGCTTCTTGACTTCCCTATCTAAAATCTGGATGGGTTTGCTCTCATAGCTTAGGTCCTCCGGCACTTGTACTGTCTGTGGCTCGATCACTTGGTCCATATTTGGGATACACTTTTCAAGCAGGGACACATGGAATACGTTATGTATAGCTGACATCTCTGGAGGCAGCTCTAGCTCGTATGCCACCTTACCAACTCTTTTCAGAATCAGGTACGGCCCCACGTAGCGTGGACTTAATTTTCCTTTCCTCCCAAATCTTGTCACCCCTTTCATCGGAGCCACTTTCAGAAACACCCAATCTCCAACATTAAACTCCAGTGGTCTACGCCGGACATCGGCATAACTCTTCTGCCGGTTCTGAGCAGTTTCTATCCGTTGCCGAATATTCTGTATAGCTCGGGTGGTGCTGTCTATGACATCCGTTGTGAGCCCCATTTCCTTCTTTTCACCACCCTCATACCAACAGATCGGAGACCTACATCTCCTCCCATACAACGCTTCATAAGGTGCCATTCCAATAGTAGCTTGGTAGCTATTGTTGTACGCGAATTCCGCTAAGCATAGATATCGACACCAGCTTCCTTTGAAATCCAAGGCACACGCTCGCAACATGTCTTCTAGTACTTGATTCACCCGTTCAGTTTGCCCATCAGTCTGAGGGTGAAAAGCGGTGCTAAATCGTAATTTAGTGCCAAGAGACTTCTAAACGCACTCCCAAAAAAGTGAGGTAAAGCGACCATCCCTATCAGAAGTGATAGTCTTGGGAACTCCATGGAGTCTAATTATTTCCCTAGCATATAATTGAGCTAGTTGCTCAATCGAATAAGTCATCTTGACTACTACGAAGTGAGCAGGCTTTGTCAACCTGTCCACAATTACCCATATTACATCATATCCATTTGTAGTCCTGGGAAGTCCTGAAATGAAATCCATAGAGATATCTTCCCATTTCCACTCTGGACTCGGAAGTGGCTGCAGAGCTCCTCCGGGTCGCTGGTGTTCTGCTTTCACTCGTTGGCAGGTCAGCAAGTACTAACATGCTGAGCCACGTCTCTCTTCATACCGGACCACCAGAATTTCTCCTTCAGGTCTTGATACATTTTGGTGGTGGATCCCGGATGCATCGAATAAGGGTTAATTCTTTAATTCAAGGAACTCATAATATTGCCAATCTGACATACAGATTAGGTGTATTTTATTCACGGTCATTTATACTTATATCCTTGATGATATAAGTGACATACATGATTGTCATAATTGAGCTAGTGTCATTAATAGCCCTATGATGTAATTATATGCATATATCATAATTATATACCTATTATAATTATGGGTAAACCTAATAATAGTATGGTTCTGAAATATTAGTTCACAACATAAGCTATGAATTATATTAGTTAATGGTTATTATATGATAAGTGAGATCATATTTATTATATTACCATAAAATAACTCAAGGTAATCTTATATATTATATATAAGATAATAGTGAAACATACGTTGATAATACTAATATTTATAATTAGTATGAAAATATAGTGGACACATGATCTATAATAAGTGTTAATGTAAGTAGAACACTACCCTATGCGTATCGTTTTAGGTTATACCGTATGACTTATACCATTAATTATATTAGTATTAGTATAATGGAACTAATACTATATGCTAACATAGGTAAGAGAGTTATAATCTTATGTATGTAGGCTATCATATAATTCCCTACATGAGACTATATTATAGGTTATACATGATATCATAAATTATAGTTATTTATCATATAAGTTATAGGTATAATACCTATAATTGCTTATGGAATAATATGTGTAGGTGATAACTTATAGGTTGAGATGATACATGTCAACCTGTATGCAGGCTCATATTAAGTACCTATATGATAGGTGAATTATTATAGTCATATTTATACTAATTTTATATTAGTACATACTCTCATATTACTATTATCATTTGCTTTATATAATATAATATAATTATATTATATGATTGGTAACTCATATAATGTACAGGTTATATACTAGGTTCACCTTAATTACTAAGATTATGATGGTGCTCAATTAATACCATGTTTATGAACATAAGGTTGAGTCACACTTATGACTAATTATATTATGACTAACTTAGACCTAATGTAATCAGGCAGAATACTTATACATGATTGTCTTATGATGTGACTTAAGATAGGTTATGATATAAGGTATATTGAGCGTCAGGTCAGGCGATGAAGTAGTCTCATTAATTCTGTTACTCTGTCTTCTAGCCATGTTTTCCTTCATAAAGGACAAGTATGGATAATATGAGTTATTGTTATTCCTACCCCCATATTACTCTAAAGTATTTAATTCCTAAAAGAAGATAAAATATCGTTCATCGTTACATATCTTAAGGTACTTTTCATCATAACTATCGTTCATACTTGCATATCTTAAAATCATAAAACATCATACTACTATCAGATATGTAAAGGTACTTACTTGGAAGCTAAAGGAAGAGGGCTTGATGTGTGTGTAGTGAGATGGTAACTGCTCTGATACCAACCTGTAAATCATGCTAAAAACATAAGGAACTATTATACCACAGGTGAGGGAGTCTTACCTTGGTTGATCTTGATTTTTAAACCTTAAAAGAGAAGGAAATGGTAAGATCTTTGGACCCTTGAACCCCCTTGTCCTTGTATCCTTGGAAAACCCTTAGATCTTGGAGATGAGACCTTCTTGTGGAGTTTTTCCCAAGGGAAACTCTTCCTTTGGTGTTCGGCTAGGATGAGGGAAGGAGGAGGAAGAAAATGCCAAGTGATGGAAGGAAAAAGGTAACTCCCAAACCCCCCTCTTTATAGCCCATTAAGGAGGTAAATGAAGAGTCTCTCCATGACCCTTCATCTTCTTCTAAGCCTTAACCAATATCCACTTCATTCCCTCATAACATTCCCTTACTAGGTGAGTTGGTTAAAGCATACATGGTTGTACAAGAAGTCCAAGGTTCAATCCTTGGTAGATGCACAATTTTTTTCCACTTATTTTTATTTTATTTTCCTAGTATTTTCGAAAATCCCTCAAAAATTCCCCCATCATTATGTTAATATTTCTTATTAAAATCCCTTTATATTTATACTAATTTTCACCTAAAATCCACCAATACTTATGGTACTAAAAAGCCCATATAAGGCCCATTAGTGCCCTTTTTCCCAATTTAAATGAGAAAACATGGATTTTCTAGGTCAATGTTCACATTAATATTTCTAGGTTCCTCGGAAAATTATCTAGACATGCTTAATATTTTAAATAAATATTAAGAGAATTTTCCGGGTCGTTACATACGCCCTACTACCATTCTTAACATAATGACATGGGTACTTGGCATATTAACTTCATACTTTGCATCATATCATGTCATGCTTAACATCATGTCATAGAGTCACATAAGCCATTATTCAAACACATAAGTAGCAAACATAAAGTTCTAGCATAAGACCGGTAAACATATTGTTTTCGTGGCTAAGTCACTACCACACACACACACATTCTTGTCCTCCTGCTGCTTCCTTATTGTCCCCTTGCGTGATCTGCGGTATAAGGAAAATAAGACTATAAGTACATCGGCTTAGTAAGACTCTTTCCTACTCACTAAAACCATTCATCATTTAAGCATAAGCACATGAAACATAAACATAACTTTATGCTTGAACATAACTATAAATAAACTTACATGACATAACATGAACATAATTAAAATTTACATGGAATGATACATGACATAAACATGAACATAATTCAACTTAGCATAGCATAATACATGACATAGACATAAACATAATTCAACTTAACATGGCCTAATACATGACATAAACATAAACATAAATAATCATTCTTAACATGACATGATACATAAACATAAGTAGATATTCTTAACATGACATGATACATGGCATAAACATAAACATAAGAAAACATTCTTAACATGCATGATACATGGCATAAACATAAATATAAAGCATGAACTAACCTGTATGGCATAAACATAGGCATGCTTTCTATCATATCATATGGGCATCTTCTTAACATAACCATAAGCATAAATCATTTACTATCATGCATATTTCTTGACATGAAACATAAGTATAAGACATTACTATCATGGCATAATGCATAACATGAATGAATGAGTCTAATGCATATACATAAGGATGCTTAACTTTTAAAATCATACTTTTAAATACTTAAACATCATCATAACATCATTGGGGGTCCCCGGCTTGTACCACATACATACATCATAAGCGCGCATCCCTAAGTAAATACAAGGTCGCGAGCCCCGACCTACTAGGGTAAGGATAGCATAGTCGGTAGTCCCAGAACCGGGGCATTCTTAAGGTGCCCATCCCTGTTGCACAGCTTCGGTAGTGCCAGAACCGTGGACAACATAGTCGGTAGTCCAGAACCGGGGCGTTCTTAAGGTGCCCATCCCTTGGACCCATACTTCGGTCCGGTACAAGCCCATTCATAAAGTAAAATACTTTACATGCTTTATCATTCATAAGACATGACATACATCTTCATTCATAAAACATGGCATGCATTTTCATTCATAAAACATGGCATGCGTAACGACCCGGCCCGTCTACCGGCCCATTTACCGGTCCTCACGACCGTCGTACCGTCGTACGGTCGACCATCGACCGTGTCATCATTCATAACATGGCACGCATCTTTATTCATAGAACATAGCATGCACTTTCATTTATAAACATAACATGCATCTCCATTATAATCATAACATGCATCTTCATTCATAGAACATGACCTACTTATATAAACATCATTCTTATTCCTAGTGCTTGCATGATCATGGCATATAAGGTAAGCATTGCATTATATTCCTTGAACATGACATGTTTGCATAGACAATTATCCTAACCCATAGAGTTTGCATGATCATGATATCTAAGGTAAACATTGCATTTCATACATAAGCATGGTATTCATCCCAAGCATACATAAGTAGGACTTCCATAAACATACTACCTACCATTCAAGTGCATGGCATAGGACATAAGACATTCATAAATAAACCCTATTAAGCATGGCATCCAATCATAAACATACAAACATGAAACATGGTGCTTAGAGTTAGGGTTATAGGTAACTTAATTGCTACCACATGCTTGAACCTTTATATATACTTCATAATAAACCATAAACCATCATTCTTCAAACCCTAACTCCATCCAAACCCTAAATTCCTTGTTTGGCCGAAACCTATAGGGAAGGGTTCCATCATTCAATTAACATGTAAGATAGCATAAGGTAAAGAAACAACCATACATTACTTATAAGACCATGGGGAGCCATTAGGGCTCATGATTAGGGTTATCCCTAACCTTTAGCCCTCCTTCCTAGGGCTGGCCGAAACCCTACAAGGCCATGGGTGCATGGAAAAATTCCATAAAAACCCCAATCAAACATTAAACACCAACCATACTCTACCATAGGGCCATTAGGACCCTTGCTTGAGGGAAGTCCTAACCTTTTTGCCCTAGACCCTTCTTGGCCGAAACCTACATGGGTCACAAGACCTTGTGAAAATTCACCCAATTCACTTTAAACCTCCTTTTGAATCATGGGGATACCCAAAGTACATACTTGAAAGGTTAGGCCCAATCCTAACCAAAGAATCATGGTGAGAGTCACAAACCCTAAGGGGGCTTTAGGGTACTCCAAAAATTCCCCAAAAATTATATTTATTCCATATTCATCATGATAACACATTAGAAAACATGATTTAGATTTTTAACATCATTATGGACCCTAAACCCATGGTGGCCGAATATGATAGGGGTCCAAAGCATAGTTTCCTCAACCTCAAACTCAAAACCAACTTTATATTATGCTAAAAATCACAAAGGAACTATTATACCACAGGTGAGGGAGTCTTACATTGGTTGATCTTGATTATAAACCTTAGATTTGGAAGAAGGATGAAGATCTTGTTGCCTCTTGACCACCCCTAGCCCTTGTACCCTTGTAAAAGCCTTGGATCTTGGAGATGGAGCCTTAGGTGAATTTTTTTCCAAGGGAGAACCCCTCTTGGGGTGTTCGGCTAGGATGGAGAAGGAGGGAGGAAGAAAGGTGACTTGATGGAAGAAGAGAAGTAACCCCCCATGCCTCTCTTTATAACTCATCAAGGAGGGTAAGTGAAGAGTCATGGTGTCTCTTCATTTCCCCCTAAGCCTTAACCATAATCCACTTCATTTCCTCATAGCACTCCCTTGCTAGGTGAATTGGTTAGAGCATGCATGGTTGTACAAGAGTTCCAAGGTTCAATCCTTGGTGCATGCACTAATTTTTTTCATTTATTTTTATTTTATTTTTCTAATATTTCAAAAATCTTCTAAAAATTCCCCATAATTATGTTAATATTTCTCATCAAAATCTCTTTATATTTCTATAAATTTTACCTAAAATTTACCAATAATCATGGTGCTAGAAAGCCCATATAAGGCCCATTAGGGCCTATTTCTCCAATTTAAATGGAAAAACATGGATTTCTAGGTTAAAATTCGTGTTAATATTCCTAGGTCCCTCGGAAAATTATCTAGTCATGCTCAATATTTTAAAGAAATATTAAGAGAATTTTTCGGGTCGTTATATTCTCAATATGTGTAAGTCTATTTGCAAAACTGAAAATAGAACAAAAAATAATTAATCTCACAATGTCGCAATGTCTAAAAGGAAAACATCAGACCGAAGCTAGAACCATGTCAAAACCAAACAAATAAAAGTTAAATTACATACTTTGCTGCATTTTCAGATTCAGATGCAATCCAAGTAGAGTCCATGGCTACTGACTGCCAACGATCACAATTATGACAGATTTTGGATGAAACCCACCTTTCCCAAAGCTGGAGATTATCAAATATATTCGATAAATGGTAAAGCACTGTACAGTCCATTTACATCGCATTTGAATAATCATGTAGTAAGAACAAAGATTCATACTGCTCCTTTCTAGTCCTTGTCTCACCCCTTCAGCAGTTACATCAGTATAAAATGAATCCCATGTACACCAGTCAAACCAATTTAACATGCCTGCCATCTTCCAAATTGAAACATAGCATTAGAAAACAGAACTACTACAAGAGAATATATATATATATATATATATATATATATGCCAATGCCAACTAACGAGAGAGATCATTTACCTTTTTCCTCTCTAGATGTGAAAATGTCTGCAGGTGCTTTTAACTATCCTGTTTAGCACAACAAAGTTAGTTCAATAGCTAAACAAGGAGATCATGACAACCAAATTAACCAGCAAATTTTAATAGAAATTGAAGGGTTCAACAAAATTTTAAGAGATTACAAGCATTTAGCAGAGCTGACTAGAAGTTGTGAGTAAATCCAGATCTACATTCTGACTCCATTTTTTGCTATTTATATGAAGAAGAAGAAGAATGAACTCAATTCTCTCATGGTCTCACAAAAAGTACCTAAAATATTTTGACCAGAGAAAATTTAATAAATACTCACTCGATTGCCCCTCTAATAACTTCAAATGGGTCTGAGCCAACTA
This sequence comes from Boesenbergia rotunda, assembly GCA_024364735.1. Classification (NCBI taxonomy): domain Eukaryota; kingdom Viridiplantae; phylum Streptophyta; class Magnoliopsida; order Zingiberales; family Zingiberaceae; genus Boesenbergia; species Boesenbergia rotunda. The sequence goes on from JAGFNQ010001561.1 coordinate 206,041, forward strand.
CCACTAGAACCAAATAGGAATCTTCAAATACCTCAACTGCAGGGTCACCTAAAATTTCCCTAATATAGAGCGACGAATTTTCTCTAGATTTATCAAGAAATCAAAATATTTAGCAAAGAAATTGACAGATTGCCTACAACCTTCCAAGCAAATCTCTGGTTCATCATTAGCGTTGCCATGGAGCACAGCTCTGAAGGCACCTTCAAGGATCGGTAAGAAGACAGTATAGACTGCAGTTTGGCACATAGCATCCTCACATCCTTCTCCGAAATGAGAACCATCAGTGCCCTCGACAATAAAAACAACTGGGTCTCGAATGGGATATCTCATCCAAAAGTTCCCATCCTTTGAGTCATCCACCACATCTTGAGCCGAAATGTACACATAAACTGCAAATCCCTGTAATCCAAAGACTCAGAGATGATCAACACTCTTAACGGCCCCGATGATGATGTTAGTGATATGAGAGAAGTGTCCTAAGGCAATCGCCTTATGATTGTAAACATTTATTTTAATAAATGATAATTCACTATTTGAGTATACATGTTTGTATTTGATTGGGATCTTAAACTCATATACTGAATGTCCGCCATACAATTCACAGCATAAGAGAATTTGTGATGGGATCACAACTAGTGATTATCTCAAAATGTGCAAATGTGAATTGTTGGAAATATCCCTAGTCGATGAATTGATAAATACGGACATTATCAATTCTGTTGAGACTAGCATGGGTTATTCTCTATTCAGCTGATTCTCACTGGCTGGGGACATTGGGATGTCCGGAGATAAACATGGATGCTAGTTAAGGGAACTAGTTCATTGGAGTGACTAGCTGTAAGACTTCATATGGGAATCTACATGTAGATATGTCAATGAAGATCTTACTGCGGCTTAAGTGCGATGTTCCTTTGACTTGCGGTGTTCAAGTCATCTTGGTCATGGAGACTTATACTTTGACATCTTAAGCAAGCATCTCCAAGGAGGTGTGGACCCAGGATGATCGGGTATAAGCCGAAGTGCCCGAAGATGTTTGAACAGCCTACAAAGGATTCACCACTCCTTGCGAGGAGATGTATACCCAGGCCTATCGTCGGATTGTTACTCAAAGCCTCTGGCCAGAGCATATCATGTTAAGAGTGCGAGTCTCTTAAATACATGAGAGTAATTAGAAATCCAAAGGACGAGGAAGACACTACTTGGGCTAGGTGTGACGTAGTCAGCCTAGTGGGGACTGACACCATAGACCGTGTCCTGAACCAAGTGGGTATAAGGTGGTGAAGGGAATGAAGCACGATTCATTAGAGCTGCTGAAGGGTTTCAGAATAATTTCTTCTGAGGTCAAACCGTTGATCTTTCGATTAATTGGGGATCATGATGTACTACTAGGTGCCACTCATGATCGTTCTATAATTAATGGGTTAATTATAGACGGCCAACATAAATCGAAAGCCTATTTAGTCACACGCAATACGAGTAATCCGAGGGATTTAAAACGAGTTGAAAATTGGATTTTCCGATCAAGAGAAACAAGTCGAATCTGAGTTAGTCAGAGGCGCAATGGAAGCCAAAAATGGCTAAGTCTTTTGAAGGCTTTTTGGGCGAATTAAATGAGTTTAATTCGCGGTTTATTGGGTTGGTTTTGGCCGGTCAAAGAGGGTGTTAAACCCTCTTTGGTGGCCGGCCAAATAAGAGGAGAAAAACCAATTTAATTGGTTTAATTAATAAAATAAATCTAGTGTAATTTATTTTATAAATTATGGATAAATAAATTTGTATAAAGAAATTTATATAAATAAAATTTGTAGAAATTTATTCTTTTATGGAAGATTAAAATAATCCATGAATTGGTTTATTTTAATTTTATAAAATCAATTATGAATTGATTTTTCCATAATAAGAAAGTTTATAAATTTCTTATAAAAATTTATTCCATAATTTAAAGAGAAGAAGAATTAGTTTTATTATAAATTAGTTTATAATAAAGACTTGGTTTAAACGGAATAATTAATAAGAAAATTTATAAGATAAATTTCTTATAACCAATTCCGTTAATTCCGTTAATTCGGTTTAGAGGGAGACTTAGCAAAGGAGTTGCTACTATATAAAGGAACCAAAGGCTAGCCCTTTATTCGAATTAAGAGATTAAGAATTACTCTCTCCCTCTCTCTCTTAATCTCTCCTCTCCTCCTCTTCTTCTTCCCTTAGGGCCGGTGCACCCTAGCTCCTCTAGGGCCGGCGCCCAACCAAATCCAAGAAGGTGAAGTTGTCGTGAGCATTGAAGAAGAAGGAGAACCCGAACACGAAGTAGAAGAAGCGGATAACGACTCCTCTCTTCCGGAATACGATTCCGTTACTTCATTGGTTAGTTTTTCCATTATTTCTCTTGTCCTTCTAGTTGTGCCTTCCGAGAATCTAGTAGTTCTCGTCGGCACAAAACTCGTGACTTTGTGAAGTCATCCCGAAGAGAACTCGGCGTGGACGCGAATAGAGGCGGAGCTTCCAAGGGACGCTACGGTTGGATCTCGTCCCTTACTTCGAGATACGAGAGGTACTTGGTAAATTTGTTTACTTTTCCGCAAAGTTTTATTTTATGATTATGTCAACACAATGTAAGGTTGCATGCTAGATACGAAGTTGAAATAATTTAGGAAATTATTTTATGCAAACTCTTCCGCTGCACGAAAAATTTTGAATTTTACGAACTCGTATCCTTGTCGACATGCACCCGGTCCCATCAATGGTATTAGAGCCGGTTGGTGTTCGACTTAATCATATAATTGTTTTGTGGAAAACTTTGTCATGATCTCAATTTCGGAAAATTTTTCCAATTATGGAAACTTTCAAATTATAATAAATTTTAGAATTAGGAATTTCAAAGTTTGGAAATCCTCATGAAATTTCGCAAACGTTTGAAATTTTCTAGTTTCTAAATTTTTATAATAATTGTGAAAATTTCCCATCTTTGGAAACTTTCCAATTTTGGAAAATTTTCTATTTTAGAAATTTTCCAACTTTGGAAATATGTAAGTTTTCTTTGTACCAGAAACTTACAATTATTCTGAAAACCTATTTTCGAAATCTCGCAATTTTGGGCACTTTCTTTTAAGAAAGTCTAGACAAATTCATGGACAGTTAATTGACAATTAAATTTGAATTGTTTTTTAAATTGACAACAAAATTCTTTATTTTGGATTGAGCCTCGGGGAGCCGTCCAATTTAAAGTTAGATGTTGTAATTTAATTTCCCAATTTTTAATTGAAATTGTCATGTTTGATTTGGATTGAGCCTCGGGGAGCCGTCCAATTGGATTTACAACACTTTACTTTTCTTTGGGTATCTGAGCCTCGGGGAGCCACCCTTAGAAAATGATTTGTTGTAATTAATTAAATCCATGAATAAAATATGTTTTAAGAGGTGATACTCTTACATATTGTTGTCTCCAAAATTAATTAGGAAAATGGTTTCCTATAGAGTTTCTTAAATGAGATTTTCATGAAAATAATATGTGGTTGAATTAAGGGAATTGTCTCTTAATTTAATAAGTTTTGATTTAGAGAAATCAAAGTCTTGAACATATTATTTCCGAAATTAATTATGACAATTTAGGAAATTGTTTCCCAAAACAATTCCTTTAATAAAGTGTGAAATTAGAATTAAGGAAATCCGGTTCCTAATTCAATTCATGAGACTTGATAAATTAAGTCACATACATACTTTATTAAGGAAATCGTTAGTCATGACATATGTGCATTAAAAGGAAAAGATGAGACCAAAACCCCTTACAAAATATTAAGGCCAACACCTTCCATTAATATGGTTAGAATCGGAGTTTTGTTTGTCGATTGGGTTGATGGACACATCCATGCCCGACTTGAACCTTAACATGTTCAAACCATGGAATTCGTTTATGAATAATATAGTTGGAGTCAGAGGTCAATCCTTAGTTTTGGTTGTTGGACACATCCAAGCCTGACTAAACGGTTGAATGAGCTCCAACCATATTAAAACTATTTCTTGATTAATGGGTCAGCCTTAAGCTTGGAGCATCGATTTGTTGTGCCACAGCCAAGGTCGATGTAAAGAGAGGTGCAGTTGGGTGCTATGTATATGATGCATACTTGTTAATGAGTTAACAACCCAATGATTTATGCAAACATTCAATTAGTTGATAGCATAACGTGATAGTTACATATATGTGATATGTAATCGGTATAATTACCTACCTTCATAGCTAAAGAAAACTTGATGGCCACAGCCATGGTGATTCTTATCTATGGTTGGATATCAACCTATTTGGAGATGTTCCTACGATCTCCCAATTGATAATAAGGGTTATTCAATTTGAAAAATAAATAGGATTTCATTTATGTATGTTGATACATTCTTTAATAAATCTTCTCACATAATCTCAATTTGTATTTTTAGGATAATCACTCGATAATGTCTTCTCTGAACTTGCGTTCCATTTTGGACACAAATAAACTGACTGGGCCGAACTACATGGACTGGCTTCGAAACCTGAGGATAGTCTTCAAGGCAGAGAAGCTTGCTTATGTCCTTGAAGAACAACTTCCCACCCATCCTCCAGAGAATGCAACTCCAGACCAATTGTTGGCCTATCAGAAACATGTGACCGATTCTGAACTTGCGAGTTGCATCATGCTAGCCTCTATGGTACCTGAGTTGCAAAAGCAGCATGAGCATATGGATGTTAATACCATCATCTTCCATCTTCATGAGTTATTTGAAGAGCAGGCGAGATCCGAAAGGTTCGAAGTCTCCAGACTCCTCTTCACCACTAAGATGCAGGAAGGCACGTCTGCCTCGCAGTTTGTGTTAAAGATGTTAGGGTACATTGAGCGACTGAGCGCACTCGGTTTTGCAATGGATCATGAACTAAGTATTGACTTAATTCTGAGTTGTTTGTCCAAGAGTTGTTCACAATTTGTGATGAACTATCGGATGAACAAACTGGAGACTACAATTCCTGAATTGATCAACATGCTGAAGACTGTGGAGCCTTCTGTAAAGCCAGATCAAAAAGCAGTACTGTTAGTTGGTTCCTCGAAGAAAGGTTCTAAGAGGAAGGCCAAAGAACAGAACAAAGGGAAGAAGAAAAAGGCCAAGAAAACTGAAAAGAAACCAAAAGGAACTTGCCATCACTGTGGCAAGGAAGGTCACTGGCGAAGAAACTGCAAGATTTATCTTGAGTCCGTGAAGAAGAAGGCATCCGATGCCCCATCCTCTTCAGGTATCTTCGTTATTGAATGTCACTCTATTTCCTCAGATACCTGGGTACTTGATACTGGGTGTAGCTCACATATATGTAATGACATACAGGGGCTAAGGAATAGAAGAAGGCTCGTCAAGGGAGAAGCGAATTTGCGGGTTGGAAATGGAGCAAGGATTGCTGCTATTGCCATCGGAACATATTTGCTAAAGCTCCCAACTGGACGTGTCTTAGAATTGGATAATTGTTATTTCGTTCCTTCGTTAATAAAGAACATTGTATCTATTTCATGTTTGAATGAAAAGGGTTATCATTTAACTTTCAGTAACAATTGTTGTTACATAACTTTAAATGGCGTTCTTTATGGGAATGGAACTTTGTGCAATGGTATCTACACGTTAGATTTATCCAGTGACGTTTTCAATATCGAAGTTAGCAACAAACGTGCTCGAATAGATAATCGAATAGACTCCTACACGTGGCACTGTCGTCTTGGCCATATAAGTAAGAAACGCATGACCGAATTACACCGATGTGGAATTTTGGAATCATTTGAACCCGGTTCATTTGATACATGCGAATCATGCTTAAAAGGCAAGATGACCAAATTACCCTTTCCCGGAAAAGGTAATCCAGTGGGAGAATTGCTTGGTCTAATACATACCGATGTATGTGGACCAATGTCAACTCTTTCACAAGGAGGCTATAGCTACTTCATCACCTTCATCGATGATCACTCACGATTCGGGTATGTGTTCTTGATGAAACACAAATCTGAAGCCTTTGAGAAATTCAAAGAGTTCAGAAATGAAGTAGAGAAACAGCTTGGCAAAAGTATTAAGATACTTCGATCCGATCGAGGTGGTGAATACTTAAGTCAAGAGTTTCAAGATTATCTAAGGGACAATGGGATATTGTCCCAATGGACTCCGCCGTATACACCACAGCATAATGGTGTATCTGAGAGGCGCAACCGAACCTTGATGGACATGGTTAGGTCTATGATGAATCATGCAACTCTTCCAAAATCCTTTTGGGGCTATGCACTAAGACAGCTGTTTATTGCTAAACAGAGTCCCGACTAAGGTAGTCTCTACTACTCCATATGAGATTTGGAATAGTAAGAAACCTCACTTAACTCACCTTAAGATATGGGGTTGTCCTGCTTATGTGAAGCGGGTTGTATCAGACAAATTGGATGCTAAGTCTGATAAATGTCTATTTATTGGATACCCTAAGGAAACGAAGGGTTACCAATTCTATCATCCCTTGGAACAAAAGGTGTTTGTTTCAAGGCATGCTGTATTTCTAGAGAAAGAGTTTCTTTTACAAGAAAACAGTGGGAGTGAGATTGAACTTGATGAAGTTCAAGAAACTCCAATAGACATCACAGAGACACCTAGTCTAGGCCCACAACCGATAATTCATAGTGATGAGCTATCAGTTGAACCTAAAACTACACCACCTCTTCGTAGGTCTGATAGGACACGCAACATTCCAGAGAGATACGGATTTCTCGTAAGTGAATCGAACGACGTGTTGCTCATTGGTGATGACGAACCTATCAGTTATGAAGATGTTCTGAAAAATTCAGAAAGGGACAAATGGCTTGAGGCCATGAAGTCGGAAATGGATTCCATGTATGAAAATCAAGTATGGGACTTGGTTAACCCACCTGAAGGGATTAAACCCATAGGGTGCAAGTGGGTTTTCAAGAAGAAAACCGACATGGAAGGTAATGTTGTTACCTTTAAGGCTAGATTAGTGGCAAAAGGATATCGTCAAAAACAAGGAATTGATTATGACGAAACCTATTCGCCAGTAGCTATGCTTAAATCCATTCGGATGCTCCTAGCCATAGCAGCTCATTATGATTATGAGATATGGCAAATGGATGTGAAAACAGCTTTCCTTAATGGAAACCTACTTGAGGATGTATACATGATACAACCTGAAGGTTTCACATCGGTTGATAAAACCAAGGTATGCAAGCTTCGACGATCCATATATGGACTAAAGCAAGCATCTAGGAGCTGGAACATCCGTTTTGATGAGACAATCAAAGAGTTTGATTTCTCACAAAATCCTGACGAACCTTGTGTGTACAAGAAGGTTAGTGGGAGTGCAGTCGTATTCCTAGTATTATATGTCGATGACATCTTACTTATAGGAAACGATATATCAGTTTTACAGACAGTTAAGATTTGGTTGTCCAAAACTTTCTCCATGAAAGACCTGGGAGAAGCAACCTATATCCTTGGGATTAGAATCTATAGAGATAGATCAAAACGGTTGCTTGGTCTTTCGCAGTCTACATATATAGACCGAGTGCTAAAAAGGTTTAGCATGTCGGAATCCAAGAAAGGTTACCTTCCCATCAGGCATGGGATCAACCTTTCGAAGTCTATGTGTCCGCGCACAGAAGACGAGAGGATTAGCATGAATAAGATTCCCTATGCATCCGCAATAGGATCTATCATGTATGCTATGTTATGTACTAGGCCCGATGTATCGTATGCTCTGAGCGTCACGAGCAGATACCAATCTGATCCAGGAATGGATCATTGGGCGGCTGTTAAGACAATCCTTAAGTACTTAAGAAGAACTAAGGATGTATTTCTAATATATGGAGAAGGAGATTTGATAATACGTGGGTATACAGATGCCAGTTTCCAGACAGATAAGGATGACTCCAAATCGCAGTCTGGATACGTATTTACTTTGAATGGAGGCGCAGTAAGTTGGAAGAGTTCCAAACAAGACACCGTAGCGGATTCTACCACGGAAGCGGAATATATCGCAGCTTCGGAAGCAGCAAAGGAAGCAGTCTGGATCAAGAAGTTTGTCTCCGAACTTGGCGTGGTTCCAACCATTGATGAAGCAGTGCCGGTATACTGCGACAACAATGGAGCTATTGCACAAGCAAAGGAACCAAGGTCTCATCAGCGATCCAAACACGTGCTTCGACGCTATCATCTGATCAGAGAGATTATAAGTAGGAATGACATACAAATTGAGAGAGTTCCCACTGAAAGGAATATAGCGGATCCTTTAACTAAGGCCTTGCCTCAAAGCAAGTTTGAGGGTCATGTTAGAGCCTGTGGTATTGGATACCGTAGCGATTGGCATTAGGCCAAGTGGGAGTTTGTTAGTGATATGAGAGAAGTGTCCTAAGGCAATCGCCTTATGATTGTAAACATTTATTTTAATAAATGATAATTCACTATTTGAGTATACATGTTTGTATTTGATTGGGATCTTAAACTCATATACTGAATGTCCGCCATACAACTCACAGCATAAGAGAATTTGTGATGGGATCACAACTAGTGATTATCTCTAATGTGCAATGTGAAGTTTGAAATATCCCTAGTCGATGAATTGATAAAACGGACACTATCAATTCTGTTGAGACTAGCATGGGTTATTCTCTAATCAGCTGATTCTCACTGGCTGGTGACATTGGGATGTCCGGAGATAAACATGGATGCTAGTTAAGGGAACTAGTTCATTGGAGTGACTAGCTGTAAGACTTCATATGGGAATCTACATGTAGATATGTCAATGAAGATCTTACTGCGGCTTAAGTGCGATGTTCCTTTGACTTGCGGTGTTCAAGTCATCTTGGTCATGGAGACTTAT
>JAGFNQ010001561.1:217435-246589 GCA_024364735.1 Boesenbergia rotunda
GGAAAATTGAAAAGAGTATGTATCAAGTATGATCATTGCTAAGAATAATATGGAAAAGCGAAACAAATTGATTAGCTTCTATAGATGTGATCCAATCATTGAAATATGTTTTGAAAGAACCTAAGCAAGTTCTAGAGTACAATAACATATGTGTGTCACAAATATAAGGCTAACCTCACTAGGCAAAAATAATTCATCTCAAGTCCTCAATTAAGAATTTAAGCAAAGTAGTACTCAAGCATCCAAGATTTCATCCATGAGTTCAAACCCTAAGTTTTAACAACCAAATTTAATTTATTTTCAAAAGGACTCTAAAATGCTATGGAGATAACCTAAGGGATACATTTATTCCTAGTCATGCAAGAAAAAGTGCTAAAAGAAAAGACATGGTATTTACAATGACTTTTATTCATGTTACTCTACTCACGTATTTATTAGCAAGAACTCATTTTAAAAGTGAAAACATGCAATAAAGGAAAAGGCAAGAAAGATCAAACTCCCTTTTATCTCTGGCGGTCGGAGTCTGTCAAGAAATAGCCTCCATCGTGGTAGTGGAGGAGTCTGGGTGTGCGAAAGAGCTTCTTTCATTTGTTCAACTTTACGGTGCATCGCTCCCCCACACTTGGACTTAACAGCAATCTGTTCAGGTGGCCGAAGGTTATTTAGATACAAGACCCATTTAAGAGGTAGAGTTTTTCGAATTAAAGTAAAATCTACTCCCTCTTTATTCTTTTTGGAACACCTTCCAGGAGGTTTGAGTCTGTTCAGATGAAGCACCCACTCCAGAAGTCTTTGGGACCCTGCAAGGTAAGAAAGAAATGAAACAATATCAGTCTTTGTATAAAATGTATCCAAAAATGCATCACATCCAATTAAATTAATTTTCGACACCTCAAGGAATTTTTCACAATTAATATCCACAAAAAATGTGTCAAGCAATGCATTGTAACCCATGAAATCAATTTGAGGCACCTCTATAATTTTTTCACATTCAAATTCAGTATAATATACAGCAAGAGATTCATCACAATAAATAACATCAATTTCAGGCATCTCCAAAAAATTTTCACACTCAGTTTCTACATAAGGTATATCAATAAATGTGTCACAACGAATAAAATCAAGTCTGGGTGCCTCTATGGAATTTTCATCATTATTTCTCACAAAAAATGTATCAATACATGCTTCACCTGGAATTCTAGACATCTTCCTGAAATTTTTTAAAGGAAAAGAAGAAATACTTACCTGATCATGCTGAAAAATGTCTGTTGGGTCTACAAGAAATACCTCCATCTCAGGCTCAAATTCTGGTGGACATTCAACTGGAATAGGTGATCCTTGGGTACTTGCTCCCATCATGCAAGTCCCTACACTTTCTGAAAATGGTGGTGGTCCCTGGGGCTCTGTGCAATCCCCTACACCTGTAGAATCCTCTTCTATACATGCCTCCTTAGTAATACCTGCAACAACCTTATTAAAAAGATTAGGACTATCAATAGCAATATCATCACAAAATAGAAAACAAGAAAAATCCTGTAAAGCTTCAGTTTTGAAATCAAGGCTGTCACATGCTTTTCCATCTATCTCCTCAGCTTCCTCTGAAATCAAAGCTTCTCCCAATATATCAAACGCACCATCATCATCAATAAACTATGCCTCAACAGTCTCATCTGCGGTGTCCAAGCTCAGAATTGAGTGATCTCCCCTAGGGTCCTTCATGGCATCGAAAATGCTAAACTGGACTACTGTGTCTCCCACCTCCATCAAAAGTGTGCCAGCATAAACATCAATCTTTGTTCTGGAAGTCTTCAGAAAAGGCCTTCCAAGGATAAGTGGGGATCTACGTGCAAGATACTCTCCTTCCATGTCTAGAATGTAGAAGTCTGCAGGGAAAATCAACTCCTTCACTTTAACCAACTCATCTTCAATAACTCCCGCCGGGCGGGTCTGGCTTCTATCTGCTAGCTGGATCACAACTCCAGTGGGCTGCAGAGGACCAATGCCAAGCATCTGGAAGACCATCCTGGGCATGACATTAATGGAAGCTCCTAAATCCAGCATGGCATCATGTAGTGTGGTGCTCCCTATCTCACAAGATACAGTAAACATCCCAGGATCTTCACATTTCTGAGGTATGGCATGGATAAGTGATGAAACATTCTTCCCAATGCTGACCAATTCATTTTCCTTAAGTTTCTTCTTGTGAACACAAAGATCCTTCAGAAATTTTGCATACATAGGAACCTGTTTAATCATTGTCAGCAAGGGTACATTAATTTCTACTTTGCTAAAAAGTTTTACCAGCTCATTGTACTCTTTGGTTTTCTCCTCCTCCATTTGTCTTTTTGTTGGAGTTCTCTCCTGTGGAAAAGGCAAGGGAACCCTAATTTCATCTTCTTTGGCCGGAAGTGGAGAGGCTGAAATTTTAGTGGCTGTCCCTTGCGGTGTGGTGGCTGTAAAATCTGCCTCGGCACTGATTTCTTCTCTGTTTTCCACCAAAATTGGAGGATTGCTTGAGGAAGGAGTTGGGCACGGGCTAGGGGTGGGATCAGCTGAATTTGAAGTCGTTTCATGGCTATTTTGGGCTGGAATTGAAGGTGCTGTTCGGTTCCCTGAAATTTCAGCTCTTGGACCATTTTGAGGTGATGTAACCTTCCCACTCCTCAAATAAATAGCACTCACGTTTCCTTTCGGATTGGGAACAGCTTGGGAAGGTAGTTGGCTTGATCTCTGAGCTTTAATTTGATTCACATCACTAGCCAATTGCCCCATTTGCCTTTCGAGGTTTTGTAAAGCTCCAATGATACTATCCTGCTGTGATTCTTGGAATTGGGGCTGTTGGGGCTGATTGGAGTTCTGAAATTGCTGTTGAATTGGCTGATAAGTAGGCTGGAATGTGGGTTGAATTTGCTGAGAATTACAGCCTTGAAAATTCTGATTTTGAAGTTGAAATGGTTGTGGTGGAGATTGAAATTGATTGGGCTGAAATCCTTGATTGTGTGGTTGAAAACATTGATTCCAAGGCTGGAAATTTTGCTGGGGAAGTTGGATTTGCTGCTGTCAGGGTTGATATGGCTGTGGATAATTCAAATTCCCTTGGAAACCTTGTTGATTTCCTTGAAATGGCTGCTGAAAGTTCTGAATTATTGGCTGGAAATGCTGGTTTGGAGGCTGATTTTTCATATTTTGAGCTTGAAATTGTTGTGGTTGCCGAAAAGATGGTTAAGGCTGCTGACCTTGCTGTTGAGAGGGGTTCTGTTGGTAGAAAGAATTCCCGTACCTCAGATTTGGATGATCCCTCCAACCGGGGTTATAAGTGGAAGAATAGGGGTTATTCCGAGGTTGAAATTGCCCCCTAACCAATGTCGCGACCGTCTCATCTTGTTGTAGGGTGGGCCATGAATCCGAATTGTGCTCTTGACTAGAGCAAATACTACATACCCTCATCACTGGATTAACTTGTAGAGTAGCTGAAAGATTTGAACCTTGAATTGCATTATTAACAGACATTTGCCTCATCACTGATGTAAGCTCCACCATTACATCCTTCATTTCCTTCTGTTCATTTGAACCCATCTGGACTTCACCCACACCTCTCGTGGTTAATGCTCTGCTCCCAAATTGTTGTGAGTTCTCAGCCATGTTTGAAATGAGTTCCCTAACTTGATTTGGCGTTTTGTTCACTAGGGCTCCTCCAGCTGCAGCATCTATCATAATCCTGTCCATCTGCAGCAATCCCACATAAAAGTATTGAATTAGAAGCTACTCACTGATCTGGTGCTATGGGCAACTTGAACATAATTTATTGAATCTCTCCCAGTAATCATAGAGCGTCTCACCCACCATTTGCTGAATGCCACAGATGCTTTTTCTAATTATTGCTGTTCTGGAGGCTGGGAAATATTTTTCCAAAAATGCTTTCTTCATAGAGATCCAACTAGACACGTGCCCAGTAGGTAGATAATAAAACCAATCTTTCGCTGCTCCTGTTAGTGTGAAGGGAAAAGCTCTCAGCTTGATATCTTCTTCAGAAATGCCCTGAGGCTTCATAGTAGAGCATACAACATGGAATTCGTGCAGGTGTCTATTTGGATCCTGTCCAGATAATCCCTTAAACATAGGCAGCAAATGGATGAGTCCAGATCTAAGCTCAAAATCTCTAGCCAGCTCTGGATAAGCAATGCTGGAGTACTGAAATGAAGCATCTGGTGCTGCGAGTTCCTTCATAGTCTTCTGGTGGTCTGCCATGATACTGCCTGACTGAGTGAGAATAGTCTGAATAGGAGGGATATCTGTAGTCTCTGAAAGAATGCCTTGGCTCCTCCTGGCTCTGAAAGTCCTCTCAATCTCAGGGTCGAATTCTTCAAGATCACCACCTGTAGACCTAGTCATAAAACCAAAACAAATCGCAGTAAAAGTAGATAAAGAGATAAAACAAATAAAATCAGATCACCAGATATAGCAATAAGCACAAAAATAAATCAAGAAAGATGTGAAATAAATGCACAAGCAAAAATCAAACAAATCAACTAGTAGCTCCCCGGCAACGGCGCCAAAAATTTGATAACCGTTTCAGTCGTGTTACGGTTTCAAATACAATTAAAGTATCGAACTCCTCTAAACTAATGTAGCATAGAGTAACTCGAGTCGTCTCCCAACGAATGTAGTTGGTACATGATAAATCTCAGGATCATATGTTATTGCTTTTGTGTTTTTGATATGAAACGAGGGTTTGGAATTGAGTGCTATGACTACGAAGTGAAAGACAATGCAGGTAATAAATCTAACCTCACTAAACTATACTTGCAAGAGAATTAAAAGAAACATAAGATAAAGTATTTAGGGAACTGGAGCATAAATGAAACCTAACCTAATTGCATCAAACTGAAAGACAACTATAAGAGAACATAAAGCAATCAAACTAACGAAACACTGCAAGAATCTACGATAAGGAAAATTCAAACTAGAATCCAACTAATGAAAGAGACAATTCATCAAACACATGGTATACATAAAAGAAAGCATTAAGGGAACTTAACCAAATCTAACCTAATTGCGTACTTAAACATAAGAGAGACTTGAAACATTCAATTAATAAAACGTAGCAAAAATCTAAGCTAAGAAAATGCAAAACTAAACTAAAACAATTGATCGAGGCATTTCATCAAACAAGTAACAAGCGTGAATCAAAATGAGTCAAATGCAAGCAACTTAAACATAGAAGACAGAAATTGATTACAAACATTCAATCAATCAACAAAAACATCCCGCTACATCAACCCGACAACCAAATCTGATGAAGGCATGAAGTAATCGCTGGATGATGAAAGGGGCTGCTGCTAGAAATGCTGTGATTAACTGCTGCAAATGCTGTGAAGAAGAGCTAGAAATCTGCTGGAAATCTGTGATTAACTGCTGCAAATGCTGTGCAAAACTGAGAAGAAGTGGAAATGCTGTGAAGAAAGGCTAGAAATGTTGTGAAAAACTACTGCAAATGCTGTTAAGAAAGGCTGGAAATGCAGGCTGGAAATCTGTGATTAACTGCTACAAATGCTGTGCAAAACTGAGAAGAAGTGGAAGGGGAAGAAGGAGAAATATAGAGGAGAGGAGATGACCGGCCGGCCGGCTGCAGCGAGGTGGAGGAAGCTCTAGCCGGCGGTGGTAAGATGGAAAATGGAAGAGATCGGGGCTGAGAAAAGGGAATGAACCAGATCCAAGATGAGATGGGGAAAGAAGAACTTAAATACTTAGCAACGGACGACTGCGATCGATTTGGCTTCATCCAATGGTTGGATCTCTTCAGATCTGAACCAAATTCCACAGATCCCAATCAATGGTTCTGATCTACCTGTCCCTAGCTCAGATTAATCAGATCAGTGGTGGATGGTCCAGATCTTCCTTTTTCTTGAATGGATGGTCTTGAACATCATGAGCTTGATCCAACGGTCAGATTACTTCTGATTTCGCTGAAATTTTCAGATCTTGGTCTATGGTCATGAGTGATTCTATCTTGAACTCGGATTGACCAGAAGTTGACCGATGGCTCAGATCTAGCCGTTCTCTAGAATGGATGGCTCCTATTAATCCGATGCTTGATCCCTTTGATCTGGATCCAATGCTGACTTAAGTCTGACCCGATTTGATCTAGGTCCATGATCATTTGAAGCCTACAAAATGATATTCATATTTAGTACCAAAAAATATCCCAAATATACAAAGATTAGAATTTAAAGCCAAAATAGAGGAAATACATGAAAACTAATACAATTGCAAACTTAAGCATATAAAATGTGGATCAAACATGGATTTTAAAGTCGAAAATAATCAACAAAATAGATGGTTATCAATTATCTAGCACATAGATCTCCACTTATTCTTGGGAGACCATTCTTGAAGACTGCAAGGACGAAGATTGATGTATATGCAGGCACACATTCTATGGAGATAGGAGACACAGTGGTGCAGTTTAATATTTTTGATGCTATGAAGCACCCCAGAGAGGATTATTCCGTCATGAGCATGGATATTTCAGATGAGCTAGTTGATGCCAATTTACTTGCTGATAGAGTTTCACTTGGTATTCAGAGAGGATATTTTAGTTCAGTTGAGGCAGAGGATGCATTAGCTATAGAGGCAGCTGATTTGAAGATTGTATCTGATTCACTCGTAGTTGGAGACGATTCTATAGGTGTAGGGGATTGCACTGAGCCCCAGGGATCACCTATATTGATTGACATGTCAGGAGAATCAGAGGATAGGATTGAGAGTGTAGGGGATTGCACTGAGCCCCAGGGATCACCCATACCTATCGAGCAGTCACAGATAGAGTTGAAACTATTGCCAGAACATTTGAAGTATGCTTATTTGGGAGAGGAGCAGTGTTTACCTGTTATCATTGCCCAGAACTTGGACTCGGAGCAAGAGGACAGATTATTGCAAGTTCTGAGGCATCATAAGAGAGCCATAGGGTGGACATTAGCCGACATACCTGGTATTAGCCCCGCCATTTGTATGCACAGGATATTTCTGTTGGTGCAAGTTGCATCAATGATATTCCTCTTTAGGTGTTTTAAGGTTTGACAATACACTTAAGTCAGTGATACAATGAACAGACAAAGGGGAGCAAAAGTGAAGTAACCTTAGTTGAAGAAAAGTCCTAGTTAATCTAGGCATCGGAACCCTAAAGACCTAGCGAAGGGCTGCTAGGCACCTAGCGAAGGACTGCTAGGTATTGTAACCTTATGACCTAGCGAAGGGCTGCTAGGCACCTAGCGAAGGGCTGCTAGGTATCGTAACCTTAATACCTAGCGAAGGGCTGCTAGGAACCTAGCGAAGGGCTGCTAGGTATCGTAACCTTAAGACCTAGTGAAGGGCTGCTAGGCACCTAGCGAAGGGCTGCTTGGTATTGAAACTCTAAGACCTAACGAAGGGCTGTTAGGCACCTAGCGAAGGGCTGCTAGGTATTGAAACCCTAAGACCTAGCGAAGGGCTGCTAGGCACCTAGTGAAGGACTACTAGGCATAGAAGACCTAGCGAAGGGCTGCTAGGCACCTAGCAAAGGACTGCTAGGGAATGAAGACCTGGCGAAGGACTGCTAGGCACCTAGCGAAGGACTGCTAGGAAATGAAGAATTGGTCCGAGGGACTAAGCAACTTAGCTGAGCGATGACTAAGGACAGGAGTAGAGACAGGTCGGGGTTTGGGCGTCTCGAGATCCGGAGTAATCGGAGGCTAAGCAAAAGTCCATCCGAAGGACTGTGTGGCAACCGTCTCCTGAAAGGAGTAGGTGAAGGGTGAGTTCTCGGGGATAGGAACTCGTGCCGGTTTGACCTAGGGTTTCGTGGAGATTCGAAGTCAGAACCAAGTCCTTAAGACCAATATTATATGTATCTATGCTTTGTGTTTGTGGATATTGCAGGTACCGAGAATCGAAGACAAAGTAAGCTTGTTGGAGGCCCTAACCAGGGCGCCCTCATGCACCAGGGCACCCTCATACACCAGGGCGCCCTCATGCACCAAGGCACCCTCATACACCAGGGCGCCCTCATGCACCAGGGCGCCCTGGTCAACATTGGTTCGTTGCTGCGAGTACGAAGCAGTGGATATGCGCTGACTGGGTTCAAGATGGGCGCCCGAAAGATCCGAAGTGCCCTAGTCAATGATCTTATCACCTGCGACGAGGTAGGCGCAAGGATAAGGTTTGACCGAGTCTTCCGGGGCACCCCCAGCGTCCGGGGGGCCCCACAGGAGATTTATATAAGGGGCTTCGACCCCTCAGCTTCAAACACGACTTTCAAGTACTGTTCTGATCATTCTGACCGACTGCAACGCACCAGAAACGAGGCTCTACGATCGGGAGGCTCCAGGAGGAAGTGCGCGGCACTTCGAAGGTCCAGATCGGCCATGTTTCAGATTCTTGTTTGGTTTGCTTTTAGTTATTCCGTACTTAACTTTCAAATTATTGTTGCTTGTAATTGTACACTATAAGACGGGTTTTCTCCGCCTCCGGAAATTCTGGAAAGGAGACCAATAGTGGACTCACGCCGAGTACATAGGCCTTGGATGTACTGACCCTGGGGGGTTGGGAACCAAGTAAATAATCCCGCTGGGTCCTTGTATTATTGTTTTCTTCGTTCTGTTTGTTTTCCGCTGCTACTAACTCTGAGTCTAGAACGAACTAAAGTTTTCTATGAAGTTTTCGCGAGTAATTTTCGCGATCGATATTCACCCCCTTATCGACGGCACCGGTCCTACAATTGGTATCAGAGCCGAGCCGCTCTTCACCGGACTAACCGCCGACGGAGCAACGACGCCAGGAGTTGAGGGGGAGCACAGGGGTGAATCAGGTATATTTTTTTTAATGTCTAATTTTAAATTGCATATTATTTGTTTCACTTGCAGGGAGAGAGGACACTATAAAAATCAGTGCCCTACTCATAAAAATCGTTCATCACCGGCGGCAAAGGGGGCACCAGCGCCAGGAGTCCGGAGAGATAAAAGTCATATCAAATGCTTCAAGTGCAAAAATTCGGACACTACAAAAACCAATGTCCAGCAAAGGTACGAAAAATTTATGTTCCAAAAATTTTACAAATTTCTGCACTTTCATGTGATAAAATATTTAATTTTTCTGATAAAGTTGATTTACTGCATAGGAAAATTAACTTTTTGCATGTTAAATTACAAAACGTGAATATGACCAAAATATTAGAAATTAATTGTTTAATTCAGAATATCAATTCAAAAATTAATAAAATTAACTCTGATAATTTATCTAATGAAATTAATTCTAATAATATATCTGATGAAATTAATTCTAAAATTTATCTGATGAAATTAATTCTAATAATTTATCTGATGAAATTAATTCTAATAATTTATCTGATAAAATTAATTCTAAAAATTTATCTGATAAAATTAATTCTAATAATTTATCTGATGAAATTAATTCTAATAATTTATCTGATGAAATTAATTCTAATAATTAATCTGATAAAATAAATTCTAATAATTTATCTGATGAAATTAATTTTAATAATTTATCTGATAAAATTAATTCTAATAATTTTTCTGATAAAATTAATTCTCATAATTTTTCTGATAAAATTATTTATGATAATTTTAATTCAGACAAAATTAATTCTAAGGATAAATCTGAATTCAAATTTGAATATCTTAAGGATAATTCAGAAATTAATTCTGAAAATCTCAAGATTAATTCAAAAATTAATTCTAAAAATCTTAAAGATAATCTAAAGATTAATGTTGAAAATATATCTGAGGATAATTCTGAGAATAATTTCGAAGTTAAAATTCTCCTAGATAATAATTTAATTATAGATAATATTGAAGATTATTACAAAACCTTAATCAGTGGCCCAAATTACTCCAACTACTGTAAGGATATTGAAAAATCTAATCCCAAGGAGGATAAGGAACTATCTAAGATAAAGGCCATAATCAACAAAAATTACAAAAATTCAAATAAATCAAAATTATTAGAAAAACTTGAAAAGAAAGATAAAAATGAAGAAGAAATTTTTTGAAATATTGATAATGATGAATTTAAACCCACAATTATTAATTCATCATTATAATCTTAATTAAATCTTAATTTAAACCTAATTAAATTTGAATTAAATCTTAATTAAATTCAAATTAAATCCAAATTAAATATTAATTAAATCCAAATTAAATTCAAATTAATTCAAATTAAATCCAAATTAAATTCAAATTAATTCAAATTAAATCCTAATTAAATCTAAATTAATTCAAATTAAATCCTAATTAAATCTAAATTAATTCAAATTAAATCCTAATTAAATTCAAATTAAATTAAATTAAATTCAAATTAATTAAAATTAAATTCAATTAAATTAAATTAAATTCAAAATAAATTAAATACAAATTAAATTTAAATTAAATTCAAAATTCAAATTTAAATTAAATTCAAATTTAAACTTAAATTAAATTATATTCAAATTTAATTTAATCCAAAATAATTGAAACTTAAATTCATTTATTCTCAATTGATTAATTAATTTTCTAATCTAATCAATTCTTAATTAACTTAATCTCAAACTAAAATAAAATTTTACCCAAGTGTAACAATTATATGTCAAAGTGGGTTGACATATTCGCGGGTTCACTCGACATGTATCAAATCGAGAATTTGATACATTTTAGAAACTTAAATAAAATTATTTGACTTGTTTGACTCATGCATAACTGCCATGACATGCATTTGCTATTCTTTTAAAATATATGACATGTCATTCATATTTAACTTTTATGCATATATTAGAACGGCTATAGGAGAATGAATAATTGAAACTTGATCAACCTAGTATTGGGTGGCGGTGAGATGATAGTACGTTAGGGAAGCCAATTCTAATAAGGTCAATTATACTTGGTCTCTTTAGACTGGTGAAACTATCCGAAGCTACCGATCCAAGATCCAAACTAGTTAGACCAGAATTTTTCAAAAAGTAATTTTGAAAATGAAATTTCATTAAAAGGCTTTGTCAAGGAAAGGGTTGATGATCCAATAAGGCTACGGCCAAAGAAGGCTTAGTGTCTCGCCAAGACTTGTAAGCCAATTTTTGAAATTCAAGTTGCTTCTTGTCAAATTCAAATCTAACACAAGCTTCAATTAAATCTTAGAATTAAAAATAAATTAAAGAAAAATGATTCAAGCATCTCACAATACACTTATAAGGCAATCATGCTTGTTGTATTGATACATCAAAAATGGGTGAGATGTTAAGGACTAATAAATTGAAAAATGTTTTTCAAAATTATTTTTCAAAATGGTTAGAATATTTTCCTAAAAATATATTTTCAAAATAGTGCTTCAACATAATAATATTTTTTTGAAATTCATGCTTGTTTGATTGAATATACATATTATACGTTTTTCAAAAATTATATCTTTTCAAAAATTGTTTGACTCACGCAATTAGACACAAGCCTCTTAGGACAACACTAAAGTTCCTTAAGGCACTTAGATAGAGTCAAACGGGATTAGATACAGAGGGAGTGATTTTTTTTTCTTTCGAAAACTACACTATAAAAATTATTATTATTTGATAATACCTTTCGAAAACTGAGCTTTAAAACGTTATCACTTGTGTTTTTCGAAAAAGGTTTATATTGTAAAATTTATTTGTCTTGTTTGATTTTGATAAACCCTAAAGACACAGAGGAAGGTCCACTTCATAATCTACAAGGACTCCTAGGATGTGTCAACTTTAGGGGGAGTATAAATCAAACTTCTGAAACAATTTTGTTTAATTAATTATTTTGAAATTATTAAATAATCTCCTTAATTTGAATCAACCCTTAAGACTTAGAGGAAGAGTACTTGTGGTCAACAAGCTTCCCAGGACTAGGTCAAGTTTAGGGGGAGATCAAATTAAAAGAATTATTGAATATTTCAAATGTTTTCATGAGCGGTATTTTCAAATCCTGTTGAAAACATAAGTATTCTTTCAAAATAGTATCAGTTTTCAAAAATTACTATTAGTTTCAAAAATTCAACTGGTTTTTTTATCAATTTGAAATAATATCTTGAGTTTGGAAAATCTTCCAGGACACTTAGAAAAATGTCCTTGTAGTCAACAAGGTTTCCTATGATTGTGTCAGACTGAAAGATAAACCAAATCAAGTATTATCACTTTAAAATCTTTACATTTTTCAAAATTAACTTACATCCTATTATTCTATGACTTATGAAATTTTTTTATAATATTTACTTGGATTGGAAAACTTCCAGGACACTTAGGAAAATGTTCTTGTAGTCAACAAGGGTTCCCCAGATAGTGTCAGACTAAAAAATTAACCAAGTGAAGTCAAATATTATATTTTCAAAAGTACTTATGTCTTTCAAAGCCAAATATTCTTTCAAAAGTACTATCATTTTTTTTCAAAATTCTATTAATATTTACTTGACCTTGAAAAATATTATGTTTCATAATACACTTATTTTCGAAACACAGTTAGTACTTGCAAAATAGGCATAACATTTATATTTTCCAAAATAACATTCTTTCAAAAGTTATGCACTTTCCAAAAGTACTTAATTATTCAAAAAATTTAATATATTTTTTAAAAGGTACATATATTTTTCAAAAATTACATAATTTTTGCAATATATTATTCAAAATACAATGCTTTCAAAAATTTTGCACTAAGTATTTTCAAAAAGAACCAAAGGTTTTTAATGTTGGTGCAAGTATTTTATTTTTTGATGTATGACAAAGGAGGAGAGATGTGTGCTTAAGTTAGAAAAAAAAATTTTCCCGAAGATTTTTTTTCATTTTTACCCCAAGGACAGTAAGTTAGCCCCTTAAACCAATCTAACTTAAGTTATTGTCAAACATCAAAAAGGGGGAGATTGTTGGTGCAAGTTGCATCAATGATATTCCTCTTTAGGTATTTTAATGTTTGACAATACACTTAAGTCAGTGATACAATGAATAGACAAAGGGGAGCAAAAGTGAAGTAACCTTAGTTGAAGAAAAGTCCTAGTTAATCTAGGCATCGGAACCCTAAAGACCTAGCGAAGGGCTGCTAGGCACCTAGCGAAGGATTGCTAGGTATTGTAACCTTAAGACCTAGCGAAGGGCTGCTAGGCACCTAGCGAAGGGCTTCTAGGTATCGTAACCTTAAGACCTAGCGAAGGGCTGCTAGGCACCTAGCGAAGGGCTGCTAGGTATCGTAACCTTAAGACCTAGCGAAGGGCTGCTAGGCACCTAGCGAAGGGCTGCTAGGTATTGAAACTCTAAGACCTAACGAAGGGCTGTTAGGCACCTAGTGAAGGGCTGCTAGGTATTGAAACCCTAAGACCTAGCGAAGGGCTGCTAGGCACCTAGTGAAGGACTACTAGGCATAGAAGACCTAGCGAAGGGCTGCTAGGCACCTAGCAAAGGACTGCTAGGGAATGAAGAGCTGGCGAAGGACTGCTAGGCACCTAGCAAAGGACTGCTAGGAAATGAAGAATTGGTCTGAGGGACTAAGCAACTTAGCTGAGCGATGACTAAGGACAGGAGTAGAGACGGGTCGGGGTTCAGGCGTCTCGAGATCCGGAGTAATCGGAGGCTAAGCAAAAGTCCATCCGAAGGTCTGGGTGGCAACCGTCTCCTGAAAGGAGTAGGTGAAGGGTGAGTTCTCAGGGATAGAAACTCGTGCCGGTTTGACCTAGGGTTTCATGAAGATCCGAAGTCAGAACCAAGTCCTTAAGACCAATATTATATGTATCTATGCTTTGTGTTTGTGGATATTGCAGGTACCAAGAACCGAAGACAAAGCAAGGTTGTTGGAGGCCCTAACCAGGGCGCCCTCATGCACCAGGGCGCCCTCATACACCAGGGCACCCTCATGCACCAGGGCGCCCTGGTCAACATTGGTTCGTTGCTGCGAGTATAAAGCAGTGGATAAGCGCTGACTGGGTTCAAGATGGGTGCCCGAAAGATCCGGTGCACCCTGGTCAATGATCTTATCACCTGCGACGAGGTAGGCGCAAGGATAAGGTTTGACCGAGTCTTCCGAGGCGCCCCCAGAGTCCAGGGCGCCCCTAGGAGACCTATATAAGGGGCTTCGACCCCTCATCTTCAAACACGACTTTCAAGTCATGTTCTGATCATTCTGACCGACTACAACGCACCAGAAACGAGGCTCTATGACCGGGAGGCTCTAGGAGGAAGTGCGCGGCACTTCGGAGGTCCAGATCGGCCAAGTTTCAGATTCTTGTTCGGTTTGCTTTTAGTTATTCCGTACTTAACTTTCAAATTATTGTTGCTTGTAATTGTACACTGTAAGACGGGTTTTCTCCGCCTCCAGAAATTCTGGAAAGGAGACCAATAGTCGACTCACGCCGAGTACATAGTCCTTGGATGTACTGACCCTGGGGGGTTGGGAACCAAGTAAATAATCCCGCTGTGTCCTTGTATTATTGTTTTCTTCGTTCTGTTTGTTTTCCGCTGCTACTAACTCTTAGTCCAGAACGAACTAAAGTTTTCTACGAAGTTTCCGCGAGTAATTTTCACGATCGATATTTACCCCCCCCCCTCTATCGACGGCACCGGTCCTATAATTTCTACAGGAGAATGTGAAGCCAGTCAGGCAACCACAAAGAAGGTTAAATCCACTGATTCTAGATGTTGTAAAGAAAGAGGTGACTAGACTTTTACAGGCAGGCATTATATACCCTATTTTGACAGTAAGTGGGTTAGTCCTATTCATGTGGTTCCTAAGAAGTCAGGAGTGACAGTGGTGGAGAATGAGAGTAATGAGTTAGTACCTACCAGGGTGAAGAATTCATGGAGAGTTTGTATAGATTACAGGAAACTGAACCAAGTAACGATGTAAGATCACTATCCCTTGCCTTTTATTGATCAGATGTTAGAGAGGTTGGCAGGGAAGTCTCACTATTGCTTTCTAGATGGATATTCAGGTTATTTTCAGATTTGTATAGACCCGGAGGATCAGGAGAAGACCACTTTCACTTGTCCTTTCGGTACATTCGCTTATCGACGTATGCCATTTGGGCTTTGCAACGCCCTAGGGACTTTCCAGCGGTGTATGGTGAGTATTTTTGGTGAGATACTAGAACACTGCATGGAAATATTCATGGATGATTTTTCTATATTTGGCACATCATTTGATACTTATTTGGATAATTTGTCTAGAGTACTACATAGATGCATTGAAACTAATCTTGTCTTGAATTTTGAAAAATGTCATTTTATGGTAGAGCATGGGATTGTTCTAGGACATATAGTCTCTAGGAAAGGCATTGAAGTAGATCCTGCTAAAGTTAGTGTTATATCATCTCTATCTTACCCAATATGTGTATGGGATGTTCGAGCTTTCCTTGGCCATGGAGGATTTTATAGGAGGTTTATTAGAGACTTCAGTGAGATTGCTCGCCCTTTGACTAGACTTTTGCAGAAGGATGTGGATTTTTTCTTTGATGAAAAATGCAAGGAAGCTTTTCAGAGATTGAGGGAGGCTCTTATTTTAGCTCCTATTATTAGACCTCCTGATTGGACTCTACCTTTTGAGTTGATGTGTGATGCTTTTAATTTTGCTGTAGGGGTTGTACTTGCACAGAGGGTAGATGGAGCGCCACATATTATTTGCTATGCTTCCAAGACTTTAGATGCTGCTCAAGCTAACTATACCACCACAGAAAAAGAGCTCCTTTCTATTATTTTTGCTTTGGATAGATTTAGATCATATTTGCTATGTTCTCATGTGATTGTATTTTCTGATCATGCAGCCGTGAAGTATCTTCTGAAGAAGCTGGATGCAAAGCCCAGATTGATTAGATGAATGCTTCTACTTCAAGAGTTTGATTTGGAGATTCGAGATAGGAGTGGCAAGGAGAACTTGGTGACAGATCATTTGTGCAGGATAGAGGGAGATGGACACCTTACCGCCATTGATGATGATTTTAGAGATGAGAACCTTTTAGCGGTGCATGGTGAGTTGCCATGGTATGCAGATCTAGTTAACTATTTAGTAGCTAATGTTTTTCCTGCACAATTTACTAAGGCTCAGAAAGATAAATTTAAGAGTAATGCTAAATTTTATGTGTGGGATGATCCTTACTTGTGGAAATTTTATAGTGATCAAATAATTAGTAGATGCATACCTGATCATGAGTTTCATTCAATTCTTACACTTTGCCATTTGTCAGCCTATGGAGGACATTTTGGTCCACAGAGGACCACTAGGAAAGTACTAGAATGTGGATTATTCTGGTCTACGTTATTCCATGATGCTTATCTATTTATAAAAACTGTGATAGATGTCAGAGGACAGGAAACATAGGAGCTAGGAATGAAATGCCGCAACAAACTATGTTTTTTGTGAAATTTTTGATGTATGGGGGATAGACTTTATGGGACCTTTTGCTGCATCCTTTGGATTTTTGTATATACTACTTGTTGTTGATTATGTATCTAAATGGGTGGAGGTCATTCCCTCCAGGACTGACGATTCTTTTGTTGTTGTGAGTTTTGTTAGGTCACACATTTATTGTAGGTTTGGAATTCCAAGAGCTATTATAAGTGATCAAGGTTCACATTTTTGCAACAAGCACATGAAGGCTTTACTCAACAAATATGGGGTTTTGCATAAAGTGTCTACTACCTACCACCCCCCAAACTAATGGGCAAGCCGAGGTATCAAATAGAGAGATTAAGGCAATCTTGGAGAAGACCGTGGGGCCTAGTAGAAAAGATTGGAGCAAAAAACTTGAAGATGCATTGTGGGCTTATCGAACGACATATAAGACACCTATTGGAATGTCTCCCTACCGGCTTGTTTATGGGAAAGCTTGTCACTTACCCATGGAGATAGAGCATAGAGCTTATTGGGCGGTGAAAGCTTGCAATTTTGATGCCAATAATGTGGGAGAAGAAAGAAAGCTACAACTTCAAGAACTTGAGGAGATAAGATTAGAAGCATATGAAAACTCAAGGATTTACAAAGAGAAGACTAAGAACTTTCATGATAGGCACATAGTGAAGAAGGAGTTTCAAATTGGTGATAAAGTTCTTTTGTACAAATCAATGCTCAAATTAATTAAAGGTAAGTTGAGGTCTAGATGGGAAGGTCCATTTCCTGTTACTAATGTTTTTTCCTTTTGGTGTTATTGAGATTAAGGATGAGGCTAATGATCTTATTTGGAGAGTTAATGGCCACTGGCTCAAGAAGTATTTTGAAGAAGTGAAGGAGTTAGATGTGGATGGATTGGATGTTAAAGATGCTATCTACCCAACTTAAAGGGAGTTTGATCCTTCTTACACTTTTATTTCATTGTATATACCATTTTTATGTTTTTTAGCAGTAAATTTTTCTTTTACAGTGAGTTCTTGCTAATAAATGCTTAGGTAGTGTAGAGTGAATAAAGATTCATTGTAGATACCATTTTATCCTTTTTGGCATCTTGTTTCATGCATAATTTGGATTAAATGTATCCCTCTAGATTTTCTTTATATCATTTTAGAACTCTATGAAAGTGAATTAAATTTGGTTGTTAGAACTTAGGATTTGAGCCAATGGAGGAAAATTCTTGGATACTTGAGTTACTACTTAGTTATGGACTCTAGATTGATGATTTGAGATGAATTCTTTTTACCTAGTGAGGATTTGGCCTTATTTTTGAGATACACACATGTGATTGCACTCTAGATCTTGCTTAGGTTCTTTCAAAACTATATTTCTATGATTGAACCACATTTATAGAGGTGAATCACCTTGTTTCCTTTTTCATATCAATTTTTGCAATATTCCTTGTTTCCTTCTTCTATTTTTCTATTTGTAACCATATTTTCCATGGACTTGGGTGCTTTGATTGTTTCTTGATGTTACTTTGCCCGAGACGGTCAAAAAGCTAAGTGTGGGGGAGGTGGCTAGTGTTTTGATTTAAAGGAATGAGAAGGGCTTGTTATAGTGTAAGACTTATATAGAAGTTGTATAAAAAAAAACTGCTTGGTGCCAATATCGATTGCATTTTCTGAACACCCACAACTTAGATTCAATCTCAATCATTTTAGAGCTAAATAGGATTTCACTCAAAATTTGGAGACCTACAAATTCAACAGTTTAGAAGAAAAAAAATGAAGATGGACAAATGAAGCTGTGAAGGCTGTCGAGTGCACCAAATTATTATGCCAATGCTATGGGTGAATAACTGCAACAATTGAGGGAGTTTGAAATGAAGAAGTGTGCCAATTTAAAACTGTTGTGCGCCACATAATTCCTTTTTATTATTTGATGATTGAAAGTTGTAATTGCAGTTTGAAGATTTGTTATCATAACCAACTAATTCAAGTTGATCTGGGAATCTGAAATCTGAGAGTCGGCTAAATTGAAGCTACACAATTTAGATATGAATTGAATCTGAAAATGCTGAAAATATGGGAATATGAAATCTCTGAGTTGGCTGCAGGAAACAATAACAATAAGAAAAGTATCAAGTTGTGAGTTGGTGTGCCAAGAGTTTTGGACAGTGATCAAGCTTCAAGAGAATTCTATACTTGCTTCATACTTGAAGCAATGCGGCAGTGGTCTGAAGATGAGTTGGAGAATGTTCAAAGAGATGGAGCTGGCACAATTTGGATCAAAATTTCAAGATTGCTTGATTTGGTAAGTAATGCAGTTCAGGAATCTGATCATCTTACAGCTCCTTCTAATGGTAGAGCAGTTGACAGATTGGATGCTAGCCACTGCTGAGGATTTGGGGAATGGGCAGTGAAAAAAAAGGAAGCAGGATTGTCAGGAGAAAAAAAATAGAACAGTTATAAAAAAAAGAGCATGAAGTGGACTGTCAGGAGTTGGATTAGCTTTCTGAATTGGAAGATGTGAAAAAGGTGCTAGCTGAATTTAAGAGTCTATTATTGATTGAAAGGAAGTAAACCCTTGGCAGGAAACAGTTTCAGAATTCTGCACAGTTTCTTTCTGATGGTGCTCTGATCGGTCTCCAAACCGATCAGGGAAGTGTCTGATCGGTCACCATGACTGATCAGAAGAAGTCCAGACCGATCAGATGAAGTCCAAACCGATCAGAAGACTCCAGACCGATCCCTGATCGGTCTGCTTGACCGATCAGGAAGAGCCTGATCGGTCTCCTTGAACGATCAAAACCTTGGCACACTGCATTCAGTGATTTCTCTACAAAAATTAGAGTTTGGAACCAGGAAGCATTGCCATTCACTGGTAAGGATTTGTTGGAAACTGAAGAAATAAGATATTGCAAACATTAGCTTTGAATCAAGGTGAGGTATGTTGATGCAGTCTGGTCCGGTTGTTGTTTTGGTGTTTGACAATGATTTAAGTTTGGTTGAGCAAATTTGGGTTAAAGTCCTGGTCGAGGACTGGGCATGAAACCCTGGTGAGTGAAGCCAGGTCCTAGCTTGTGAAGCTAGGTTGAAATCCCGGTGAGTGAAGCCGGGTCCTGGTGAGTGAAGCCAGGTGATGGAAATCCCGGTGAGTGAAGTCGGGTCCTGGTGAGTGAAGTCGGGTCCTGGTGAGTGAAGTCGGGTCCTGGTGAGTGAAGCCAGGTGATGAAAATCTCGGTGAGTGAAGCCGGGTCCTGGTGAGTGAAGCCAGGTGATTGGAAATCCCGGTGAGTGAAGCTGGGTCTTGGTGAGTGAAGCCAGGTGTTGGAAATCCCGATGTGTGAAGCCGGGTCCTGGTGAGTGAAGCCAGGTGTTGGAAATCCCTGTGAGTGAAGTCGAGTCCTGGTGAGTGAAGCAAGGTGTTGGAAAAGTCCTAATTCGGATGGATTGGGTGAAAAGTCCTAGCTTGCAGGGCTAGGTGAAAAGTCCTAACTTGGAGGGTTAGGTGCAAATTCCCATCCTGGAGAATTAGGTGAAAAGTCCTGGCTTGGACGGTCAGGTGCCTAGCTTGGAGGGCTAGGTTGGATGAAGGTCTAACTCGGAGGGGTTGGGTGAAAAGTCCTAGCTTGGAGGGCTAGGTGAAAAGTCCTAGCTTGCAGGGCTAGGTGAAAAGTCCTAACTTGGAGGGTTAGGTGCAAATTCCCAACATATATAGTTAGATTGAAAAATTCTTAGCTTGGAGGGCTAAGGTGAATGAAATCCTGGCTTGGAAGGCTAGGTCTGCGTCCCTGGATCGGTCTGGTGACCGATCAGGGAGTTGGCACGCTGCTCCTTCGTGGATCGGTCTGGTGACCGATCCAACGATGTCTGATCGGTCTGGTGACCGATCAGGGAGTATGTGTTTCACTCACTGCATAGCTCCTGATCGGTCTGTTGACCGATCAGGGAGCACTCAGTGAGTTGAGTTCCCCTACTGATCAGGTTCTAAACGGTCTGGTGACCGATCAAAGACTTAGGATTTGATTTCCGCGGTTACTGTTCACTCAGACCTGGACTGATCAGGATGGAGCCTGATTGGTCTGGGAGTGGCCTGATTGGTCTGGTGACCGATCAGGCTGGAGCCTGGATTGGTCTGGGGACCAATCAGGAGTATGCAGAAGACTGTTGGATCGGTCTGGTGACTGATCAGGGTCCTTCCTGATCGGTCTGGTGACCGATCAGGAGCAGAACTTTAATTCAAATACGTTGTCAGAAGCTCTGATCGCTCTGTTTTCTCTGCCGATTCTCTGATACACTGCTGATATATGTTGATATGAGTTGCTAAGCTTCTATTGGAGTGTGCAGGCTTTACAGGGATGATTCAAACATTGGAGGAGAGTCAATGGGAGGCTTTCCTTGGAGCAGGTTTGGCTGTTTCCTTGTTTCAGGTCTCAACGGCATCTGGAGAGCAGCTGGCAACTGACGAAGGCTCTGCTAGAGAGGTTCTTCAGTGGACTGAGTGCTCAGGGAGTCAGGGGGTCAGGCTGTGGCTTCAGTGGATGCTGATGGAGAGCCTGGTGATGGGAGCAGATGCTTAAGACGAGGCTGGAAGCAGAGGAGCGATAACGGGAAAAAACAGACAGGAACTTGAGGAGTTTGGCTGGGTTGTGTGTTGTGCTCTCTGTTGCTTTATGCTTGAGCGTTCTTGTTTCATCTTTGTGAGCTATCCTTCTCTTAGTCTCGTGAGCTTATCTTGTATCCTATTGAGACGCTTGTGGAGTGGTTTCTCCACCGAGAAGGATGCGCTGTTTTATCCGGGTCACCGGGGCTCGATCTGCCGACGATCAAGGGATCACCCACCTTACGGGCACGCCAAGGAGTAGGGGCAAGTTATCCCCGAACCTTGTACATCGTTGTGTCGTCTGGTTTGCTTTCTTTGTTTTGATTTCAGTTCTTCATTTCTGTTTCTGCATTGTGTCTTCCGCTGCCTAATCTCTAAGTGCAGAAAACTTGAAAAGAAGTAAAAGAATTGTGTCTGGCTATATTCACCCCCCCCCTCTCTAGCCATCCGGTTCCAACAAGTGGTATCAGAGCTTGGGGCTCTGTTCAAGGCTTAACATCCAAGAGCTTACAACAAGATGGATGGAAGAGAAGGAATGAGCACAAACCGGCCTCCATTCTTTGACGGCACAGATTTCCCATATTGGAGGTCAAGGATGGAGTTCTATCTCAAGACCATCATCAGTTTGTGGTTTGCCGTGAAGGAGGGCTTCATCCTTCCAAGAGATGGTGAAGGAAAAGAGCTAGACTTCTCCATGTGGTCAGCTGAACAAATCAAAAGGGGAGAAGCGGATGCTAAGGCTGTGGTCACCTTGCAATGTGGGATGACAAAGGACCAACTCATCAAAGTTGGTCCCTTTACAAGTGCAAAGGACCTATGGAACAAAATCTTTGAGCTCCATGAGGGAACTCAAGACACCCGGAGAGCCAAGAAGGATTTGCTTCACTATTAACTCCAAAACCTCACCATGGGAGAAAATGAAAAGGTAAGTGAACTCCATGGACGGTTTAAAGAAGTGTTGAATGGTCTCCACTCCATAAATAAAAAGGTAGAAAATAGAGACCTAGTGAGGTATGTACTCAAAGCCTTTCCTAGGAATGCCTTGTGGTCATCCATGGTGGATGCTTACAAGGTTTCCAAGGACTTATCTTTTGTTAAGTTAGAGGATTTCTTTTGTGAGATGGAATTACATGAGATCTCTAACCAAAGTCCCAAAGAGAAAGGGATTGCTTTAGTGGCAGGTGACAACAAGAAGGAGGAGAAGAACGCTCACTGTCACATGGCATTCATGGCACTAGAGGACTCGAGAGAAGAAAGTGATAACGAGTCAAGCTCCTCAACCACGCCTTCATCATCTTCGGATGATGAAGAGGTAATCTCTCCCGAGTTGGATTAGTGCTATAGAGCTATCGCATGTTTAACCAAATTGTTAAAGAAATCTAAGAATAAGGTTAAGTCATTGAAGTTGGAAGTAAAAGAATTAGAATCCTCTAAGATTGAGGATATTAATGACTTCCATAATGAATCCCTTGAGAATGAGAATAAGATCATGAAGGGTGAAATTGAAAATCTTAAGATTGTTCTTGAGAAATTTTCAACTAGCTCCAAAACCTTAGACATGATACTAAACTCCTAAAGGGCGGTTTATAACAAGGCCGGTATAGGTTATCGACCTAAGGAACCAACCTTCGTATCCTTAATGTCAAGAACCCAATTTAGAGCACAAAATAATTCTAGGGTTCTAAAAGTCAAAAAGAAATTGACTAAGGCATGGGTGCCTAAGTCCTTCATTGTTGATGCTTTAGGTCCCAAAATTTGGGTACCTAAAACCTCCATATTTAGAATTGTATAGCTTTGATTGAGGGGGAGCATCTATCAACATGGGAGGTTGATATTTGGTGCTCCAAACCCATGACCAAAGGCAAAATTATCATTCACATGGATGGTTATGGAAAATTCGAATTAAATGCTTTGAGCTTCATTGTCTTAGTTCTTATAACAAGATGATTCCTTGGCTAGTGATTTATGAAATCTCACTTGAGTAGTAAGGAAATTTTCATGCAATGAATAATAGTATATCCATGCTTCAAAATAAATCTACAAGTTTTAGAAAAATCATATATATTGCAT
Organism: Boesenbergia rotunda; assembly: GCA_024364735.1. Taxonomy (NCBI): domain Eukaryota; kingdom Viridiplantae; phylum Streptophyta; class Magnoliopsida; order Zingiberales; family Zingiberaceae; genus Boesenbergia; species Boesenbergia rotunda. The sequence goes on from JAGFNQ010001561.1 coordinate 240,454, forward strand.
GAACGGTTTAGAGAAACACATAACTTGCTCTTGTCATACATTGCTTAGGAAAATTGGTTTTATTGTTGCAATTCACGTTTTATTGCAATTTATGGCTTATGAAATGCTTTATCTCAAGTCTAAGGGGTCTATTTTCTTGTATGTGTGATACAACATGAATGCATGCTAAAGAAAAATACCATACATAATTTGTGTTGATAAGGCATCAAAAGACAAGAACATTAGCTTAAGGTTTAGGCTTAAGTTTTTCTAAATACTTTAGAGATAAACCTAGTTGAGTATGACATGATCATAATTGGAATATTTTGATACACACATGATCATACTTTGATACTCATGTTGTATAGGTATGTTTGGAAAATCGATTATATATTATCTTGATACAAACATGATGGACAGAGTTGGGGATTATGAAATTGATAAATATTTTGAACAAACTTGATCATCCATTGGAATTGGCACTGTAACGCCCGCTTTTTTTTTTCATAAGCGGCGTTACGTTAACATGCTTAGGGCATGTAGACATCATAAGGCAGCGGAATAACTTAACTTATACATGCCATGTTACCATTCTTAACTTATTGACATGGGAACCCTAGCATATTAACTTTGAACTTAAGCATCATATCCTGTCTTACATAACATCATATCATAAGGTTCCATAAGTCATTATTCAAACATATAAGTAACCAAGGTGAAGTTCTAGCATAAACAGTAAGCATATGGTTTCCTGGGCCAAGTCACTACTACACACATGCGTTCTTGCCCTCCTGCTGCTTCCATCATTGTCCCCTTGAATGATCTGCGGTATAAGGAAATAAGACTATAAGCACACAGGCTTAGTAAGACTCTTTCCTACTCACAAAAACCATTCATCGTTCATCATCTCATAATGAGCACATGAAACTTTAACATACTTGGTGCTCTGCTTAAAACATAACATCTTAAATCACTTATCGTATACATAGCATGGCATGCACATAAACATGGTAAACATTCTAAGCATGGCATGATACATGGCATAAACATAAACATAGTGAACATCCTAATCATGGCATGATACATGGCATAAACATAAACATAGTGAACATCCTGAGCATGGCATGATACATGGCATGAACATAAACATAGTAGACATTCTGAGCATGACATAATTCATGGCATAAATCGTAAGCATAGTAGACATTCTAAGCATGGCATAATTCATGGCATAAATCATAAACATAGCATATGAATATCTTCTTAGCATAATCATGGCATAGATCATTCATTCTCATGCATACTTCTTAACATGGAACGTAAGCATAAAATCTTATCATCATAGCATAATGTATAACATGAATGGATGCATGAGTGGAATGCATATACATAAGGATGCTTAACTTTTAAAACATACTTTTAATTTGCTTAAACATAATCATCATAACATCATTTGGGGTCCCCAGCTTGTACCACATACATACATCATAGCGCGCATCCCTAGCAAGTCCGAGGTCACGAGCCCCAACCTACTAGGGTAAGGACAGCATAGTCGGTAGTCCCCAAACCGAGGCGTTCTTATGGTGCCCATCCATGTTGCACAGCTCCGGTAGTGCCAGAACCGTGGACAGCTTCGGTAGTCCAGAACCGGGGCGTTCTTAAGGTGCCCATCCCTTGGACCCATACTTCGGTCCGGTACAAGCCCATACATATAGTAAAATACTTTTCATTCTTCATCATTCATAAACCATTCATGGCATCTTTATCATAGCATAACTTGTTATGGCGCGGCCCGTCTACCGGCCCATTTACCGGTCCTCACGACCGTCATACCGTCGACCATCGACCGTACCGTTTAGCATATTTATGCCTTAAAGACATAAGCATCATCTTTCATTCATAACATGGCATACATCTTCTTTCATAAAACATGGCATGCATCATCATTCGTAAAACATGACATACATCATCATTCGTAAAACATGACATGCATCATCATTCGTAAAACATGGCATTCATCATTCTTATCATGAACATAAACATAACATACTTATCATGGCATCGTTCTTATCATGAACATAACATAACATACCTATCATAGCATCATTCATAACATGAACATAAACCATAGCATAGCTTGGTTCTTAACCTAACATGAGCATATAACTTAACATGGTTCCTTACATCACATAAGCATACATAGGTAGGATTTCCTTAACATTCTACCTACCCTTCAAATTCATGGTATAAAGACGTAAGACATTCATAATAAACCCTATTAGGCATGGCATCCAATCATAAACATCAAACATAAAAGCATAAAACATGGTGCTTAAACCTTAGGGTTATGGTTAACATGGTTTCTACCACATGCTTGATCCTATACATATAAATACTTTATGGTAAACATGTACCATTATTCTTTGAACCCTAACTCCACCCCAAGCCCTTGATATCAAGCTTGGCCGAAACTTCTAAGGTGGAGTTCCATCAATTCCATAAGCATGTAACATAGCATAAGGTAAAGGAACAACCATACATCCTTTAGGAGACCATAGGAAGTCTTTGGAGCTCATGATTAGGGTTAACCCTAACCTTTAAGCCACTTTCCTAGGGCTGGCCGAAACTTATAAAGCCTTGGGGGTATGGAAAAATTCCATTAAAATCCCCAATAACTCATATAACACTAACCACATCTTACCAAGGAGCCATTGGAGCCCTTACTTGAAATAAATCATAACTTTTATTCTATTCACCCATCTTGGCCGAAACTTATAGAGTCCCTAGGCCATGTGAAAATTCACATAATCACCTTCCATCACCCTTATATCATGGCAACACATGAACTTATGCTTGAAGTTAAAGACTCAACCCTAACCATTGGGTCCTTGGGGTTGGCTGAAACATATAGGGCCTCTAGGGTACCCCAAAAATTTTCAAAAATTTTATTTAACATCTAAACATCATGAGAAAACATTAACCAATATTTGGAGATTTTTAGCATCATTAAGGACCCTTAAATATTGTGGCTGAAACCCTAGGGTATCCTAGGGTGCTTACCTTGTCTCTTTCATGTTGGCCGAAACCCTAGGGTATCCTAGGGTACTCCAAAAATTCCCAAAAATTATACTTAACCTCTAAACATCATAAGCGAACACTAAATAGCATTATAAATATTTTTAGCATAATTTTAGATCTTAAAAACATGGTGGCCGAAACCCTTAAACATAAAGTTCTTGGTTTTCTTTCCTTTCAACATCAAATCCAAAAACCAACCACTATATCATACTAAAAATCATGAAAATCATAAGGAAATATTATAACACAGGTGAGGGAGTCTTACCTTGGGATTTCTTGATTTTTAGACCTTAAAAGAGAAAGAACTTGTAGAACTCTTGACCCTTGATCCCTCCTTGCCCTTGTACTCTTGTAGAGACTTTAGATCTAGGAGATGGAACCTTGGTGGAAACTTTTCTAAGGGAAAAACCCTCTAGGAGTGGTCGGCTAGAATGAGGGAGGAAGAGAGGAGGAAATGCAATTGAAAGAAGAGAGAATGAAACTCCCAAACCCCCCTATTTATCATCCATTAAAGAGGTAAATGAAGAGTCTCTCCATGACTCTTCATCTTCTTCTTAATCATAACTTATATCTACTTCATTTCCTCATAGAAATCCCTTGCTAGGTGAGTTGGTTAAGGCTTACATGGTTGTACAAGAGGTCCAAGGTTCAATCCTTGGCTCATGCACCTTTATTTTTATTTTATTTTTATTTTATTTATTTTATTATTTTTATTTCCTAAATTCCGAAAATCGCCCTAAAATCACCCATAATTATGCCAATATTCCAAAATAAAATTCTTTTATATTTATATTAATTTTATCTAATTTATATTAATTTTATCTAATTAATACCTATTTTTTTAGAGCCCATTTAAAGCCCATTGGTACTTAGTTTTCTCAATTTAAATGAGAAAACATGAATTTTTTAGGTCAAAGTTCTCCTTAATATTTCTAGGTCCCTTGGAAAATTATTTAAACATGCTTAATATTTTAAGAAAATATTAAGAGAATTTTTCGGGTCGTTACAATCCCCCATACCTCGTGAATGTTCGTCCTTGAACTTAGAATAACTCCGGGTATTTGCGCCTCATCTCGTCCTCGCGCTCCCAGGTAGCTTCTTCGAACCATTGACTTTGCCATAGGACCTTGACTAAGGGCACTTTCTTACTCCTCAGCTTCTTGATTTCCCTGTCCAAAATCTGAATGGGTCTGCTCTCATAGCTTAGGTCCTCTTGCACTTGCACCGTCTGTGGCTCGATCACTTTGTCCATATTTGGGATACACTTTTTCAGCAGGGACACATGGAATACGTTATGGATAGCTGACATCTCTGGAGGTAGCTCCAGCTCATATGCCACCTTACCGACTCTTTTCAGAATCAGGTACGGCCCCACATAGCGCGGACTTAATTTTCCTTTCTTCCCAAATCTGGTCACTCCCTTCATACGAGCCACTTTGAGAAATACCCAATCTCCAACATTAAACTCTAGTGGTCTACGCCGGACATCGGCATAACTCTTCTGCCGGCTCTGAGCAGTCTCTATCCGTTGTCAAATAGTCTGTATAGCTCGGGTGGCACTATCGATAACCTCCGTTATGAGCCCCATTTCCTTCTTTTCACCACCCTCGTACCAGCAAATTGGAGACCTACATCTCCTCCCATACAAGGCTTCATAAGGTGCCATTCCGATAGTAGCTTGGTAGCTTTTATTGTAAGTGAATTCCGCCAAGCATAGATATCGACACCAACTTCCCTTGAAATCCAGGGCACAAGCTCTCAGCATATCTTCCAATATTTGATTCACCCGTTCAGGTTGCCCGTCCGTCTGAGGGTGGAAGGGCGGTGCTAAATCGCAATTTAGTGCCGAGAGACTTCTGAACGCATTACCAAAAATGCAAGGTAAAGAGACCATCCTTATCTGAGATTATGGTCTTGGGAACTCCATGAAGCCTACTTACTTCCTTGACATATAATTGAGACAGTTGCTCAATCGAGTAAGTCATCTTGATCGCTAAGAAGTGAGCAAACTTTGTCAGCCTGTCCACATTCACCCATATTGCATCATATCCATTTGTAGTCCTAGGAAGCCCTGAAATGAAATCCATAGAGATGTCTTCCCATTTCCACTCCGGAATTGCGAGTGGCTGCAGAACTCCCCCGGGTCGCTGATGTTCTGCTTTCACTTGCTGGCAGGTCATGCAAGTACTAACATACTGAGCCACATCCCTCTTCATACCGGACCACCAGAACCTCTCCTTCAGATCTTGATACATCTTGGTGGATCCTGGATGCATTGAATAAGGGGTTTCGTGAGCTTCCGTCAGTATTTTTCTTCGAAGCTCCGGGTCATTAGGGATACATAGACGATCCCTAAGGTATAATACTCCCCCTTTGGCGATATGAAAACCCTCGCCCTTTCCTTCTCGGATCTCCTCTTTTATTTTATGGAGACTCAGATCCCCATTTTGTTTTATGTCTTCACGTAGCGCTAGCATTTCCTTTATGTAATTTGACACCATTGTGTGATATGATTGGTCACGCATTGTTAATATCAGGTTCATAAACATAAGATTGAACCACATTCTTAACAATTGTATTACGACTACCCAGACTTATTGGTTCACAAAGCCAACAGGACTCAATGAAGTAGATGGGCTGCCATCAGGCCCATAACAAAGTACATCATGGCAGTCACTGCCGCTCCCTCATTCATCCCTCCCTGACCTACCTCAGGATCTTCCACTGTCTCCATCGGATCCTCTTCCTCTATCTCGGGAACCTCCTCAGCCACTTCAGGATCTTCCCCAAACATCCCGGGGTCTTCCTCAACATCTCGAACATCTCGGGGTCTTCGAAACCTCTCGAGATCGTCCTCGCTCATCGGGTCTTCCTCAAACATCTCGAGCATCTCGGGGTCCTCCTCGAATGGCTCGGGGTCCTCCGCGTACATCTCAGGATCCTCTTCGAACGGCTCGGATCCTCCTCGGGGTCCTCTCGAATGGCTCGGGGTCCTCCTCGTACATCTCGGCTTCCCCCTCCGAGTCCCCAGATCTTCCGGAAACTCATGGCGGAGAAGCTGCCTACACAATTCCGTATA